>CM075004.1:4793093-4804024 GCA_037576675.1 Pangasius sanitwongsei | reverse complement strand
GGTTATGATCCACCAGCGCGAAATGCGAATACTTGGAATGTTTCCCCCGGTCTTAAGATTTTGTTCAGGAGTGTATACATATATATATATATATATATATATATATATATATATATATATATATATATAACATTTAATGTTGTGCTGGAAAACTAATGTTTGGAAATCTAAAAAGTTTTAGTACTGAATCAATAATGTAGAAGTCATAAAATAAAAATCTAACAAAGTTTGTACTAAAAATAGATAAGGTGCCTAAGACTTTTGCACAGTACTGTATATATGTATATATAGATATAGATACAGATTTGCATACATAAATTTATGAGTGCACAAATGTTATAAAATGATATTTTCATATATAGTGTTAATGAAAGACTTGATTAATTTGTTGTTTAATTATGTTCAATTTTCTTGCATTTGACTGAGCAGTCCTTGGGTGACTCACCATTGTATTGGTTTTTGTCTAAAACAAAAAATAAGTATGCTTGACCAAAGTTCTTGTGTGGAGAAGAAGAAACTGAATGTAGCAGTGTAGCACAGTTCTACCAGAAAGACTCAGAAACATGTATAGATTCTTTGGTGTGTCTCCTGCACAATGGCTCAATAGAATCCCATTGGTAGAATCCCAGGGAACCGTCGGATCCCGCTGAGAGAATTTGACGGCAATTCCCCCCTGCAGCAGCATGGGGCGAGACTGGTGCGGGAGGGGGAGGTTGCCACAACAGCTCGATGAATGCAGCGATAGGCTGTCATGGACTTTTAAAGCCAAAGCAACACATTGATTTGGTAGAATTTTATATATGAATGATGAATGGACTACAGGTCTTCATGCCAGAACTACCACTTACACTCCATTTCTGAGCATCGATGGTAATGTGTCAGCCTTCTAAAAACCTTAACCCATACTTCTGTCTGTGGGACAAACCTTTAAACCTGAATAAAAATATACTTTAATCAGTTGGAAAAAACACAGATACAACTAGAAGAGTCAAAGTTGATGAGACAAACTGTAATGTTGGCTAGGCAGATAGACAGAAAAAGAAACACAAACAAGAAAGGGGGAGATGTGATAGAAGAAGTCGATGATTATCTACTCATTTCTACCCTGGAAAACCCATCCTACTGAAGCTACAGTCCAATGCTTTTGAGGACACAGCCTCCATAACAAGATGTGTCAGCAACATAAATGAGGTGTGTCTGTCAAAAAATAATTGAATAGGCACATACTGAAGTCATGTGGATTTGTATTAAACCCTGGAATGAACTCATCAATCTTTATCTCTTTAAGTAACATGGCAGCAGTTTAAAAAAAAAAAACAACACCACACACACAGCAGCTCACCTCAAAGCAGATGTTCCTGTTATTTCAGTCATAGGTTCATTAGCTATACAATATGTAAAACTGAAAAAAGAAATCTGAAGAAAAGATGCTGTTTTGGACCTAAATGTGTTGGAAAATAGCGCTGAGTTTAGAAAAAATATCTGAGGTTTCTTTACATCCTTGTCTTTTTAAGGGTTAATCATCACTGATGTGACTAATAATTTGGTTTGTTTTTGTTTCTTAAGATGTAATTAAACATTGACAACTAACTTACAACTTTCAAAATTGTGGGAGTATGCTACCTACAGGCCTATTGTTACACTGTAAACATTTAATTGCCCCGTATATTAGACAATGTATGTGAATATATAGTGTGATGAAAGCTATATAAAGCCTACTTTCATGGCTTAAGATTATGATTATATGAATATGAATGTAATTTTTAAAAAATAATTTTTTACATACGTGTATGAAGTAGTTTTCAATGCTACAAAAAACAAACAAAAAAAAAAGCCATCAGTCATTTTTACACATTCATGTATAGCGGATTATGCTATGAATAACACATTCATGTATAGCGGATTATGCTATGAACAACACATAAGGCTTGTCTTAGTGCCGCCCTCTTTTCTCCTTTTGCTGAAAGAGTGGCGAACTGAACGAACATATATGAGCAGATCCTCGTTTGTTCACGTAGTTAGTTCATTTCGTTTACGAACGACAATTACCAGTTCGCTCTGAATCAGTAGGTCTCGTTCAGACTCAAAGTAAGGGGCGTATTCGTACAATACGTCCGACCAATGACATGCTCCTTCACAGCCCACGCTCTAATTCAGTCTTTAAAAAGCAGAAAAAAGCTGCCATAGCAGTCACGTGTATCACACACACGGGACTTATTGAATGAAAAATATGAGTCAGTACTCGTATGAAAGTGAACGAGAACGATTCGTTCACTTAAAAGATTCGTTTCACGAACGAAACCACACTGGTGCATGCATGTGAAACGCGCATGCACAGTTGGTGCAAATCCAGTAATGATAAACTCATTCAATTAGACTAAACTCAGTAAAATTTATGTTAAATTTAGTTTTTACATGAGCTTAATATTTTCTCTTAGTTGTTGTGAAAATTGCAAACATTACTAGTTTTGGTCTCCTACGAAACAGAAAAAATCTTTTAGTGTAACGTTAGACCAACTTGACTATGGCAGCCTTTGCAATGCAGTTACTGCACATGCAGAACACGGGATGTTGATGTTGAAACAGCAGCCTGAATCGATGAGCCTGTTCAATCCGTGTAGAACCTGCAATACGCAGTCTGCAAAGCATTATGCTTTTGTCGCGTTTGTTGCTATCTTAACTTAGAATCATATTTTCTCACTAAACGACAAGAATCAAAACAATTATATAGAGTCTAGAGTTTACAAGAGTTATCTTGTAAATGGCTAATATTAGCCATTATAAATGGTTAATAGTAAAAAATTAATAGACAAAGTTAAACAGGTCATTACGGTTAGTTAAAAAGAACAGTATTTTTGCAGGGTTAGACATGTCAAATTACAGCATGGCATGTTTACAGATTTGATAAGGTCTGTAAAAACCCAGTCATTAGGGTTGTCTAAATCCAATCCGGTGTCTCCCTCACTGCTGCTTTATACAGTGCTCTAAATAAAACAGTTTATGTAGTAAATAATGTATGAGTGAGAGAGGAAGTGATTTCAGTCTTTATATGTGGGAAACTTTGTGACCTCTCAAGGCAGCCAACTGACTGTCGGTTTAGCCAGTCTGTCTGTCTCATTGTCTGAGACCTGACAAACAAAAACTAACTAAGCCAGAGGAGAGCAGCACAGAGATGTATAGAAAATATCATGCCCAAAAAGTACTAGGTTTTGACATTATGTAGTTGTTCCTGACCTGTTGCAGGCACAGTAGCACTGTGTCAGCAATAACACTGTCATCTACAGAACTGTGACACTGCAATGCATGTCCTCAAAGCACAGCTATGCCAAAGCACCTTGGGCCAGCAGCCAGAGAAAAAACACACAGCATATAAACAACAAGTTACAACATATTCGGACTGATTTTTTTTTTTTTTTTCAAAACAAAAATGTGGTTGTTTTTGAGGGGGTTTACATTTTACATAGCATGCAAAGGAATATATTGAGTCCTTATACAGTTTATTTACGTGTAAATGCTTCTCTTTTTAAGTGGGCAGAGAGAATTCGAACCTATAACTTCATTCGGGACAGGGTAACCGATCACAGGATTGGCTATGTGACAAAGGTGAAGGTATCATTTCGAAAATCAAATGTATGTGGGGTTGAGACACAAATTCATGTCATAAAAGGCAATGTTAAATATCTCTCTCTGCTAGGCGTTTATAAGGGGTGGTGAGCATCTGGAGGAGCTGATATCAGAGCTACAGGAGAATGCCAAGAGAGAAGCGGCACTGGGGAAAAGAAAACAGCTTTGAGTCGGGTTGTGCTAATGGATAGACTTACAGTGAGACATTGTCCACTTGCAGAACTGAAAAAAAAAAAAGATATAGAGGACTCTTTCTCTATCTTTTGTACAATAGTAGGGGATAGTCCTCTTTTCTTGCCTAATAATGTAGCTTACTGTGAACTTGCCAGCCTGCTTATTTTTAATTGTTAATTTTCCACTAGCTAAGTATTAACTGCTTTGCAGTTGTTACTCTGGCATTGTAGTTAATGACTCATTCGACATTCTCAAGTGAAGCACAATTTTAATCTGTATATATTAAATATATATTATCTACAAATGATCTCTTTCTATCTATCCATCCATCCATCCATCCATCTTGCCCATGAAATGTATACTGTGGAAGAGTTTATTCAAAATTGGACACTGAATTCTTTGAACAACCAAAAAACATACATTTTAATCAATGTCCATACAATAAATAGTTTATACCACTATTAAGGCACAGAATAGTAAACATTTTTAGAATCTGCTGGCTTTTTCCTTTCAGTGATTAATGATTCTGTAAGTTCAGGAAATGTTTACTACTAGTGTAGAACAGAACAATTAAAATGCACACGAAAATTGCAGGTTTTAGCCTCCAGATTAAAGGATAAAGTGGATCAATGGGAAAAAAAAATTAACATGCCTCAAGCATGCTTGTTTCCTTCACTACAAGTGTAATTACAAGCTATTTGACATTATGATGTGCCACTGCAGAATGAATGTTATTACAATAGTAGTGGCTAACATCTTTATTACTATGCACACACAAACACAGCCTATCTCATACAAACAGCATACCTACACACAAACATTCTTTTTTTAAAATGTATCTCTTTCCAAGACATATATGCCATTTGAAATGTAAAAACCTGTGTGGGAATTGTGAAAGCAGTTATGAGTATGTTTGTAGTTTCAACATGTTACTACTTAACTATGGTTTCATGAACTGGAATAAGAAAACTGATGAAAGAATTATGAAAGTATATACAAATATTCCTACAGAAGTTCTGCTTGTCAGTTTGAGAAAAAAAAAACACAAACTGGTAACACACCACAAACTGGTAACAAATACAAAATCTAAAAGGTTTCCACAAGTGATGAGAGCAGTGAAGAAGTCTAAATTATGTTCTGATCGTAGTCTATTCAAATATTTGATGCCAAGGCATCGAATTCTCAATCATCCTTCTCTCTTTGCCGAAGGCTCCTGTGTTTTCCATTCTCTGCCTTCCTCTTTTTGAATATGGCTCCCAAGTTACTTTCATCTCCCAGAGAGGTGATGGTGCGTTCCTTAAACTTAGTTTTGGGCTCTGGGGGAACATCAGTGGACGTAGACGTAGAACAGTCACTTTCTTTCTGTGGCAGCTGCAAATCCACATTTTCACTGCAGATGGAGGCAACAAATTTATCAGTACAAACAAATAATCGGATAAGAAGGTAATTATAGATAATAAAACTACTGTTATTTATAGTACTATATTTCATGGACATTGGGAGTTTTAGATATATCCTTATTTTCAACCAGACACATGAAATGACATGTTCTACATGTTATCACTACAGATTTGATAAGGTAGGTACAATGATATTTTAACAGCACAGTGCTATAGCATACAATGCCTCAGTGTCAAATAAGGCAACAATGTACTTACTATGGGTCCTCATCCTCCTGAATCTGTTCCCAGTCTCCATATGGGTTTGCCTTTCTGGGTTTCTTTACAGGGGGTTCTTTCTTTTCTGTGGGTGCAGATGATTCTACATTCGCTTCATCTTCTTCTTCTTGCAAATCTTCCACTTTAGGTTCTTTTTCATCATTCCCTGGTAGATCTGCTACTTCTTCCTTTCTTTTCTGGAAAGAGTGTACTCTTTATTCTAAAATCTACCATTATATAGATACTATTTTTATTATCATTAAGCATTACAGACTGGTTAGTATGCAGACATTACTGCCAATAGTTTGAAAATGGCTGTAAACGTATTTTCTAACCAGTTAATTTTTATAATATATTTCTGTTTTATCAGGGCATAGCATGTTTCTAGACCATTAGATGAATTGGGGCTTGAGACTAAAATCCCTTTACGTATGCTGACCATTGAAATTTCCACCTGAAACAATTTCACTACTGACCAGCTACTTATATTAAAAATATTAAATTATTTAAGGTAATCTGAACAATTCAAAGGTAATTGTTAAAAATATTGCTTAAAAAGCAACATACAATTATTACTTCTGATAATGATTACTTCTAATAAGAATTGTGTATGTATGATGCTTCTAAACACAGTGCATCCAACGCACATATATACACCTATACTGTCTCTTACCCTGAAGCTAATTTTGGGAGCTTGGGACTGTTTGGAATTTGGAGGCTCTTTGCCAGAGAGGGATTCTGGCTGAGACATAAGTTGAACCTCGTGTTCCACGTTTGTTTCAGATGGGCTTCCCTGTTTAGGAGGGAACAAAGATGGCTTTTCCCATGTAGACTCTGAAATCAGAGAAAATTACACATATCTCTGTGTCTCCTAACAAACATCTCTAGAAAGAAACTTTCAGTGTTAGAATTGTTTGTATTATAAGAACCAAATACACAGACATAATAATAAAACTACTGTAGACAAAATTTATTTAGTAGTTTAACATGAAAAGTTAAATATATATTTGATTATACAGTGCTGTGAATAACAAATGCTACAGGTATGGGCCCCTGTCTACACACTGTTGCTTCATGTGGTTATATCTACAAGCATGTACACTTGGTAGTCAAATATGTGTCCAATTCACCAGTATTTCTCAAAATATCAAACTCAGATAATAATATCTGACCTTCTGTCATTATTCTTATTTCCAGTTGTTGCAAAAGATATTTGCCACATTCAAAGCTCCAATTTTGTAGGCTGTTTTTAAAGATGATAGGTTTGGAAAATTTGCACTATGACATACTATATTAGAAGTTTGGATTGTCAGATATGACATGGAGAGATGAATGCATTATGTGTACATAACGTTTGGCTCAAATGCACATCAGCCCTTAAAGTGGTTTAAGCAATCAGATATTAACTGGATTAAAACCTGTTTTGGGTGCAGATATACCTGTGATTTTATGAAGATCATCTTTATCCAGATAAAATCCTGATACTCAGGATGCATTAAAACTACCAGATATAAATGGGGTCTAAGATGATGTCTTAGATGTAAACCTGAACTCACCTCCAGTCTCTGTGTTATAGTAGTACATATATCCCTCTGGGCTCATAGCTTCCATCCATACACTCCCTGTCTGTATAAAAAATAAAATGTGCCCAGTATATAAATGCTAATTTTGAATGACTATTCAAAATTAATTATTAACTTATTTATTACTAATGAATTATCTAATATTTTATTCAACTGTGAAAGATTTATATAACTTTCACAGTTGAATAAAGTATTGCATAAAATATTCACCTCAGTTTGGTCTGTAGCTGATGACTCACTTTGACCTTGAAACCCTTCTGGTTTCTCCCACTGAGACTCTAAAATCAATAACATACTTAAGTCATTTGTGTGTATGCACATGTCAAATTTCACGACAAATGATCTGTACAACTGTTGACTTGTTTTGGTAGCACTCTATGTAGTAAAACATCAGGTTTAAAATAGAAACTGACCTCCAGTTGTTGTGTTGTAGTAGTAAATTTGTCCATTGTCAGTTGTTCCCTGCACCCAGTCATCAGATTCACTCTTGCTGTCAGGTTCTGCAGTATCTTCAACCTCAAATATTTGAGCTTTTGTTTGAGCCTGAGCTGGAGTTTCTACATCCAATAAAACATTTAAAAAAATTATTTATTTGTTGTAATTCTTTGAGGATTCTGCATACTGTGGAAAAGGTGTGCACATACACAGATAACCTAACTTCTGCCACAACTTTAGGGTTTCACCACTCAGTCAAAAATTGACATTATACATCAAGGAAAAAATATTAAGTCAAGAATTAACATGCAAAATGAAATTTAAACTGGTGCAAAAATTATAATAACATTATAATATAATAAAAAAGCAACAGAGGAATGTGAAGATAAAATTTTTTTTTTGTTACTGGGTAAAACTGTAAAGTGACATGTTACCTGCTTCTGCTTTTAGTCTTTTCATGTCTTCTTTGTATGCTTTCATAGCAGCCTCTTCCATTGCTGCAAACTCCTTGGACATTTTTTCTACCTTCTTGGCTTTGTCAATGCTGTTCTTTTTAATCTGTAATGAAACATGAGAGGAGGGGTGAGAAATATTTGGTCATATACACCATCACCACACAGTCACCTCTTATCTCTACACAAATGAACCATGGCTAATGATGATACCATTTTTTTTTTTTTTGCCTGACTTTTTTTCCCCCGATTATAGCACCCCCTGCTGGTCTTTACATGGAGAGAAGAGTTAAGGTAAACCGCGACAATAGCTATTAGAGCCTATTTAGGGATTGTTAAATGTGCCAAAAGGCTTTAAAACTTACCTCTTCGATTTTGGCTTCAACATTTTGTTTGTGATTTTTTCCTCTCTCGTGAAATTCTATACTCTGTTTCGATACAACAAAAAGAAACTTATTAAATATGTTAAGACAGAACAACAGCTACGTTACAGAAGCAACAATACTACTAATACTATTTCTAGATTTGGAGAATTGGCATCAGGAATATGGACTACTCACAGGCTTGTTGTCTGCGATCCAGCACTTGCAATATTGGCAGAATTTTTTGGGTTGGGATTTCCAGTAGTCAGCCCTTCATTTATTGCAAAAGACAACATGGTTACACACAAGCATAAGCTCTCTTAAGTACGTGAGTTCATTCAAATGCGACAGAATACAGAATGCCCAGAGAAGATACATTAAATGAGTTTGAGAAAAATAATCTTATATGCAACTCAACATATTACTGTTACTTACATTACTTCCGCAATTTATCGTAGTGCGACCATTAAACACTTTATTTTATCTAGCTACTTAGCTAAATAACATTGTCGCATGGGTTTGACGTTTCAGATTGTGCGACACTCATAGGGAGGAAACAAGTAGTGATGTCCGGTTCGTTAATGAATCGTTCTTTTGAACCGGTTCTTTTTAGAGAAGTGGTTGAAGCAGTTAACCAAACCGGACTGAATCATTTGAAACAGTTCGCATCTCGAACACTGATCACGAGTTACCCAATCAAAACTCACTTTCCGACATGCCTAACAGTCACTCCGACTCGAAATGAGCCAATATCCCGCAGTATATGATCCTATGATGCCTAATAATAATGTCGGATTTTGCCAACTCTTCTTAGCAGCCCTCCAGTTACTCCAACAGTACACTAACTGACCTGAGAACAGTCTCTTTCGGACACACGCGGCATGCGGAGAACTGAGCTGCTGAAACTGAGCATGCGTGCACCGATGATTCGAGGGCGGGGATTGTTTTGCTAAACGGCCCTAAACCACTACGGATGCGATATACCTTTGGCCACCGACGCCCCGTGGCGCTGTTCCGAGCTTTTGCGCCGCCGGCAAACTATAAATCGCCATTTTACTCCCGTCCGAGTAGGAGAGAGAATAGAACATCTCCATTAATGCTGAAATCCAACACGTTAGCATCGCCATATGAGAGACTTGTCTGTTACCAGACTTTACCCTACCAGCTTTTCTCTCTAACGCATGTTAGAGAGATGAATGAACATGACTGTAATTTTAGTTTTGTGTAATACTTTTTGTGTTAAATATAGATGAGCGTTTTTCATCATGCACGCAATGCTCCTCCTATGAGAGAGTGTTTGTTCTCTTTAACACGTCGCTGGTTAATTACAAGCTGAACTGTGAATGAACATGTCCATTATTTTAATTTATTGTAGTGTTTATCAGTTTACATCTATTACACTATTCTAAAATTACATTATTTTCAGCCCTGTTGGAGTGTTTGTTCTCTAACACACAGTTTACAGTTGCATTCCAAAAAACACATTGAATTTGGTTAATCTAATGTTTTATTTTAAAACAGACATACTAACATTGAATAAATACTGTTTTTTCTGTCTTACAGGACATCATGTGTGTTTTTTCCAGGAACAGTTAAGGTTGTGTTCCGTAAAGGGCCACTGGGAGATCTCCTTCAGGAGCCAACTGAGGAGGCCAGGCTGATCAAAAATAACCCATGTCAGCAGGACAAGTCGGCACCAGTGAAAGAGGAGCTTGTCAGACAAAATGCTCTGATTATGGGCTGTCAGAGAGGAGGTGACATCTCAGACAGGAGAGAAGTTTTTGATGAATACATCCTAAAGTAAGTAAGAATGATTAATTTGTGGCTTTGTTACCCGGCAAGAGTGATGATCGTAGTCCATGTCTGTAGCTGTAATTAGAAAATCTTTATTCTTTTGTCTTTTTATTTCAATCACATTCAGGTGCATCAGCCCTTCCTAAGATGCCCTCCTCCACAACCTCCTGGCTACGATCATGATGTCTGCCAGTGGAACTGTTCCCATCAGCAGTTTATCTGGATGAAGACGAAGCTGGAATCAATGAGTCTATGGCTAGGGTCGCCTCCTGTGAGATATATCTTTTGCGTATATCTTTCATTGGGGATGAATATTTAACTAATGTAGATATGTTTTTTTTTTTTTTTTAACTTTATTTTACAGTGTAATTAAGTTTATATTAATATGTATATATGAGCAGACTCGTGTGTGTATGTGTTTCTTCACTATTATTGCTTTTGGTTTTCACTAATCTATTGAAGTGTTTAAAATGCAAATAATAATAGAAAAAAAGGTAAACACTAATTGCTTGGTGTAGTGTGTCTCTGCAGGATTCATTATTTACTCTGTTATATTGCACACATTTCACTGATATGTTAACTTAAGAGTCCCATCGCTCAATAAACCATATGCATTCAACAGTGAAATTCATTATATTAGAGCAAAACCTCATTTAAATTTCTCATTTACATTGCAGATACAACATAATATTTGTATACTATTATTACTTTCTTATTTTTACTAATGTTTTATTTCACTTATTGACATTTTGTAAAAATTAAGAAGTAATATGCCGTCTACAATATCAACAAATCTCCGACTAAGGTGCGTTAAACAACATGTCTAACATTCAGCTTGTTCAGTGTGTT
>CM075004.1:4773800-4784516 GCA_037576675.1 Pangasius sanitwongsei | reverse complement strand
ATTTTGTTAACAAATGGGGTGTAGTTGAGCCTGTCGAAATTATTCTTGGCATGAGATACGACACTAGGAGAAACAAACAAACAGGATGTTATGATCGTGCAGTAGCATTATGCAGAAAAGAGACTGAGTAAGTAAGGAAGGTGACTGAATACCACCTTTGAGCGATTACTTGGGTGGTCTTACCAACAAACTAGATGATGGTGAACAAATTGTAAACTTCATAAGTGCAGGCCCTAAACCAGTATACTTACAAAACTGTAAAAGGAAAAACAACTATGAAAGATAAAGGCATTACTTTAAATTATTTCAATTCTGAAGTTGTCAATTTCAAATCGCTGACAAACCTAGTGGACGAATTGGTGAAAAATCCAGATCAAACCAGTCAATTTATAATCTCACATAACCAAATTGTGCAAGATAAAAAGGGTGTTGGCAACCTCAGTATAATGAATTGATGACCAGAAAAAATATAATAAATATAAATGGGCCCGCAACATGCCCACAGACCACTTTGGGTGTGGGCTGTCCCCCTGGGTCCCCCCCAGATTTTCCGCCGGTCACTGTGGGCATGCAGTGGGATCATAACGGGCACCCAGCTGAGCCCCATAGTGTGGGGCCCACACGAGCCATACTTAACTTGTGCAATTAATGCAACAATATCAAATTTGTTAAAGTGACACATGAAAGCCTAAAACCAAAGCTTACATGTAATTGTCAGCCTTCTTGATGAGTCGAGTATAGAAGAGGCTGGTGGAGTTGGTGGAACTGGTGGGGCTGGTGGGAGCAGTACAAGGTTTGATTATGTCATCTTCTTCAGAAGTCTGGCACTCTGGGTAACATGAGTTTGGTCAAGTGTAAATAAAAATATATAAAATGTTGCAAACAAAATTTCACAATAATGAAATGTCTTTCAAAGCATATTATGTATGTTAGTGATTGTAAAAATATGTAAGCACAATGTTAATTAGTTTTAGACAGTGAGAGAATGTAACTAAGTACATTTACTTCAAATACAATCTGAGTATTTTCATTTTGTTGTACCTCTGCTTCACTACATCTCAGAGAGAAATATTTTATTTTTTACTCAACTACATTTGTTTAACAGCTATAGCTACTAATTACTCACTCTTCTGCACTAACTGATTTTCTAACTTCTAACCTTCTAACTTAAGAGAGCATTCTTTTCGAAGTCTCACTATGGGGATAAGCCCCCTTGCGTATTCACAGAAGCACTTGGTCTGTCACAATGTGCTCTTCAGTCCTTCCTTTCAGCCACACTCTCTCCCTCCTCTGCTTTGCTCTCTTTCCCTGTTTCCAGCCCTCACTTCTCCCAGGCCATGTACTTTTCTCCAACTCCCCAGACCTGCCATCCTCGAGCTGTCCATCAAGATCCCCTCTGACTTTCCTTCCTTTCCCCATCACCTACACTGACCCACCCATATACACACCTGTTCCCACTTCTCTCATCAGCCCTGCAGTACTTGACCAGTCCTTCCCCACTCACTTCTTACCAGGTTGTTGAAGTTGCCATGTGTTTCATGCCTTTGCTTTCTAGCCACTGTATTCTGTTTATCTGTATGCTGTTCATCTGAAACACTGTGTTGGTCATATATAAAGGTGCAGGGCCCTGACGTTATGACAGCTAGCCATTCAGTGCTGGTATAACAGAATAAATGCTTCTGTGGATATGTGAAGGGGTGTATCCCCATGAAACATCTCATTCATGCTACTCAGACAACTACTTACAACTATCTCCACCTCAACACAGCATTCACAACAGTACAATATTGATGCAATAGTAATAATCCAATAATATAATATCTGTGCACTTCCCAGCTGCAACTTATACGGGATGCAGCATTAGTTTTATTTACAACAATTAATGACTCTGGCTTGGTGGCATGACCAAACATTATAGGTTTTATATGTAAGCCACTATATTTTACTTCCCTGACCTGTGCAACTGTGAACCAACATGTGAAACCTAACTAATTAGTCTACTAGATAGCTAGCTACCATCCAACATTGCTTAGCCTAGGTAACTAGCTAATAAACTAACTAGTGTGTTGTTGTAGCTAACTAGCTTCCTAACATTAGACAAAGAGAAGTTAAGTGACAGCAACACTAATGTCCTTAGTGTTAGTTAAAGTGTTGAATATGTACTTACCATTGAAGCTTAAGTGGACGTCAACGATGAAAATGCACTGTCTAAACCTGCTCTTTTACGAGATGCCATTACGAGATGTGGTGGGGGAAAAAACAGCTATGCATTTTGAATTTCAAACAAACTGACTCAGCCAATTTAGTACTTTAACATTCTACGTCTGTGGGCTTGCCCACAGAAAGCCCACATAGGGGCCCAAAGGGCAAAACCGCTGTGGGCCCTGCACGGACTAACACACATGGGGCCCATGTGGGATTAGTGTAGGTTTGCCCTGCCCACACTGCCCCACAGTAAACTCACACCTGCCCACGGTGAGCATATTTGCTGGGCGATTTGTCTGGTCTTTGACACATCTTCCTGCTTTAGAGCAGGTTTAACCACTGATCTTTTGGCAGGACTAACGAAAATACAGTTTGGATCCAACTTGATCCCTTCATTGTCCTCATTCTTGTGAATGTACTCACATTTAGTGGCGTTTAGGGGTATGTCTTTGTCTTATTTACATATGGGTAAACAGAGATAAAATCAAAATAATCAATTCTCTCACCAGGCTGAGCTACATAATGCAAATATAATGCATTTGTTTGGCCTCCGAAAAGGGCATCTAGTTGGTTTAAACACTCAGGAAAGTCAAATTATTTTAGAAAGTTTATCACGCAGTTGTAGCTTATCTTTATTTCATTCCGCTCATGTTCCAACATCACTGTGACTTGCAAAGTGTGAGTCTCTGGCAAATTCTTAATTTTTTTCCATTGACTTATGATGGATAACTCCAAGGGTAATATTAGATAAGATAGAGCTAAGAGGATGTGAAGTCACTGAGGGAAAACACTCTTCAAAACCGTGATACAAACAACCAAGGAAGTCAAAAGCCTTATTTGTCTGTCCAACTTCACAGTAACCATCTACAAAATAGTTAACAAACCTGGCTTCACTATCATTTCGTGCATGTTGAATGAGTAGTTTTCGTGTGGAAGCTATGTAGTCGAGCCATTGTGTGGAAGGTGTTGAGGAAGATTTCTGTCTGCTGCTAATTATCAATAGCTAAAGTGTTTTTAAGAAGGAACTTGTTTCTAAAGATATTCATGGAGACAGATGCGATTGTTATGCATGTAAAAGGATGAACAATTGGAGTTTTTTTTTTAAATCGAATAGACATTGTTTTTTTCAATACTTCACCTTTTTCTTAGGAACATACACAAGTTCAAGTTCATGTTCAAGTGGAGTTTATTGTCATTTCAGCCATATACACGTACATAGTGAAACGAAACAATGTTTCTCCAGGACCAAGGTGCTACATAGGATGACACAGAACAACACAGAACTACAAGAGACTACATAATTTATACATAAAGTGCACAAGTGCAAACATGTGCAGACAGCACAAAACAGTACAAGACAGTACAATGACTACAACGCCGACCAGTACACAGTTCTGTTTAAAAGTGAACCTAGTGATGATAGTGCAAAGAGTACAAGAGTACAATACAAGTGGCTGAAATAGTGTAAACATAAGAGTAGCAGCCTATGTACAGTATAATATAATGAGTATTGTAGCAGCATAAACATGTGCAAAAACTTGCAAAAAAAATTGCAGAGAGGATGGAGGATGCTCAGTTGTGTGTGTATATATGTATGTGTGTGTTCAGTCCAGTTTCTGAGTATTGAGGAGTCTGATGGCTTGGGGGAAGAAACTATTGCACAGTCTGGTTGTGAAGGCCCGAATTCTTTGGTACCGTTTACCAGATGGCAGGAGGGTAAAGAGTGTGTGTGGGGTTATCCACAATGCTGGTGGCTTTGCGGATGCAGCATGAGGTGTAAATGAAAGTACAGGCGCTGCTGGGCTTTCTTCGTTATGGAATTGGTGTTGATCAACCAGGTGAGGTTCTCCGCCAGGTGAACACCAAGAAACTTGGTGCTCTTGAGGATCTCCACAGAGGAGCCGCCGATGTTCAGCGGAGAGTGGTCATTCTGTGCTCTTCTGAAGTCAACAACCAGCCCTTTAGTTTTGTCCACATTCAGAGACATGTTGTTGGCTCTGCACCAGTCCGTTAGCTGCTGCACCTCCTCTCTGTATGCTGACTCGTCATTCTTGCTGATGAGACCCACCATGGTTGAGTCATCGGCGAACTTGATGATGTGATTCAAGCTGTGCATTGCTGCGGGGCCCCAGTGCTCAGTGTGGTGGTGTTGGAGATGCTGTTCCGATCCAGACTGACTGAGGTCTCCCAGTCAGGAAGTCCAGGATCCAGTTGCAGAGGGAGGTGTTCAGGCCCAGCAGGTTCAGCTTTCCAATCAGGTGCTGAGTAATGACTGCGTTGAATGCTGAACTGAAGTCTATGAACAGCATTCGAACAACCTGATTTTCACGTGGAAACAGCCCTGACCGGAGACGGAGCTCTTCTGGTGTTTGTGCTTTCAGGTCAACAAATAAGGTCCGTAACGTCTAGCGGTGGCATCTTGAAAAAACATTCTAAAAACATTCCAAAAAGTACTTGCTGGATACCTGGATACATTTGACGGGCTAGTGTGCATTTTGTCTCTAGGGTTTTTAAAAAGAACCACGTTTGTGCTCAGGTTGATTGTTCTACTAGTCTTGCCTCGAAAAAACAGGCTTTGAAGGAGGTAAATGACCTGAGATTTCTGTTTTGCGTGTATTTTGTAAAAAGCCTTTTCGACTTCATCATTTTTACTGGCAGATTCCATCAAGTCATGGATGACCAATAAATTTGTTTTGCTTGGCAGAAATAATTAATCATCACACAGAGAATCAGGGATTCTTTGAAGAAAAATTATATTTATTCTGGTCTTCAATTGATTGTACAGAGGTTGCCAACAAGTATAACACCACTGTTTTTGGAAACTATTGAC
The DNA here is from genome assembly GCA_037576675.1 of Pangasius sanitwongsei. Lineage (NCBI taxonomy): Eukaryota > Metazoa > Chordata > Actinopteri > Siluriformes > Pangasiidae > Pangasius > Pangasius sanitwongsei. Next base: position 4,779,481 of record CM075004.1, on the reverse strand, counting down.
AATACCTCTTCACAGCCTTCCAACAACATTTTGATAAAATATGATTTTCTGCTATTATTTGGTCCACACGCAATACACGAAAAGGGCAGTTGCATCCTCGTGTCAAAAGCAGACACATTCATATTTTCCAATACTAATGCTCAGAACACATCAACAGAAACAAAATAAAATATATACATACATATATACATGAATATATATGGCCATAAGGGTGAGTTGTGAAATCAGGTAATAAAACAAGCTTATCTTATACAACCTTTTTAACCTTTTTAACTGTGATTTGTTTCTCAAATTAAAACCCTTTTTATCTCGCACAGTTTGGTTATGTGAGGCTGTAAGTTGACTGGTTTGATCCGGATTTTTCACCCATTCGTCCACCAGGTCTGTCAGCGATTTGAAATTGACAACTTCAGAACTGACATAATTTAAAATAATGCTTTTAGCTTCCATAGTTGTTTTTCCTTTTAGAGTTATGTAAGTATACTGTTTTAGGGCCTGCACTTATGAATGCTACAGTCTGATCACCATTATCTAGTTCGCTGGTTAGACCACCCAAGTACATTGCTTGAAGGTGGCATCCAGTCACCTTACTTAATTTTAAAAATGACAGTGTGGATGTCGGTGTACAAACAGTGCTGAAGGAAGCTATTCACCAAGTTGTACAATTCAAGTCTAGCACATGCTGTAGTGAAAATGCCAATGAATACATTAGCATTCCCCAGCTTAATCAGTCTCTTTTCTGCATAACGTCACTGCATAAATGCATCTTAATAATTCAAGAAAGAAGTGGTTCACATTATAAATATCAGAGAACATTTACTGTAAAAACTCAGTAGGATCACTGATCAACGTTGTGTTTGATCTGTCTGGTCTTTGACACATCTTACCCCATAACTAATTTAGTGCAAGTTTAGCCACTGTAGCAGGATTATGTTGTTACACCAGATTATAAAATTTTAGTTATTTACTTTATTTTATTTTATTTTTAATAATTATTTGTTAGGGGGTATTTTATTTTGAAAGAAGGGTGTGTGCTCTTATTAAAGGTAATAATCACAGTATGCACGTCGGCTGACGTCATACGTAGGTGAGAGGTTCAATTAGCAGCGCAATAGGAAGTCGTCCTCTTTCCTGCGATTTCACGAGCTCTGTTTATTGGATGTTAAATTGTTTTATAGGCGTTCATGTCATGTTTAAAAGATCAACTGTGGAAGAAGTATTTCATGTTATGTTATATTTGACCATTAGTTCGAGTTATCAATCGGTCAAATGAAGTTTAATTGAGTGCTGTTAATGGGTGAATAGTATATTGCGTGAAATGGCGGCCTGGTGTGTGCATCACGAGTGAGAGATGTGTTAGCGGCTAAGCGGCTAACATTTCGATTAAATGTGTATAGATAGATAGATACACACACACACACACACACACAATTTATCAATGTGTGTGTGTGTATATATATATATATATATATGTGTGTGTATGTATAATTATATGTATAGATGTGTATGTATAACTTATATGTATATAATTGTGTATATTTTGTAAGCACATGAAAGATATACATTTTATTAATATGATGGACGTTGCAGATAAAGTGTTTGTGTGTTTTACCACACAGGTATGTTAACTGGCATCCAAGAAACACTGTAATGCTGTTTTGAATTATTTTATATAAGAATGACGTTGTTAAATGATTATAATAATTAATTATTATTAGTATTATTATAATTTATGCTCTGTATTATTATATATAATGTGTATGTGTGTTGTAAAGTGTGCGTATGTGCTCTCTTTCCTGCGATTTCACTAGAGAGGAGAGGCAAAAGAGAGAGTTGCAGATAAACAGTGTTTGTCTGTTTGTGTGTTTTACCGCACAGAGAGGAGAGAGAGAAAAAGGCGCTGCAATTAAATCGCCTTTGGCACGACCAGATTTGTGTGGAAAATCTTTTTATTACCATCAAAATAACACAACGCAGGGGAACAACTGCTACACCACGGATCATTTAGCAGGATTAACGAAAATACTGTTTGGATCCAACTTGATCCCTTCATTCTCCTCATACTTGTAAATGTACTTTAGTGGCTTCATCAACTACCCAGGATGGATATCCTGAACTTTCCTGTTTGTCCTTTAGGAACATTTTAATATAATCAGTTAAAAGATTATCTGACCTATTAAAGTGCTACACTTCAAACACTTAAAATTTTGTAACCTTTTTTGACAGCTTTTGCAATTTCCATAGAAGCCCACGTTCCTGTAAGAACTCTCTCCTGAAATGATTTAACAAAAGGTATCAATCATACCCTCTAGCATTAAGTACGATAAATGTGTAGTCTTTGTATTTATAACAACAGAACCTCTTTTTAAAAAAAAAAAAAAAAAAAAAGGCATGGACGCATTCTTCCCCTTCGGTCACCCCACACCTGTCCTTGAAAATCAGTACAGCATATGAAATTAGCTATATGAGCTCCTGTTTCCTGTCTAGTCTCGAAATCATAAAATACGTATTTCTTATCTCCTTGTCCTTTAGCCAGTTGTATAAAACAAATATGCTCATTGCATTGACTTGTTCACCACAAAATTTGCACTTCCCTTTAGAGCACAAGTGTTTTTTATGGAGAGGAACGGGTGGTTTAGATTATTCTGATTGGTCAGGGAGAATCTTCTCTCTCTCTCTCTCTCTCTCTCTCTCTCTCTCTGGATATTGTCACATGGATATCATTTGCATATATGTTTTTAACATCTATGGTTAAGATTTTCTATGGACTCCTATCATCGATAACATTTGACATACACCTGTCAACAGACATTAATGATGACCTTTGGCCTAGACCTGTCAAAACAATAAGTTACAATATATACAAACCACTTCTTTCTCCCATTCTAGGTCGCGGTACTGAACACCCTGAAATTTAGTGAATGCCATGTGCACAAGAGTGTGTGCTCAAGGCGCAAAAACAATATGCAGAAGGTTTCAATTCATATTACAAAGTCACTTTTCGAGCAAACGCATACACCCAGGTGGGGTCGTTGCTGTTAAATGACGTTTTTCACGTGATTATGATGAAAAATGACTTCAAACATGATTGTTTATATTAAAATTCGTATTTTATTAGTAAAATGACTTTAGCCCACTAATGGCTGCAACACCATATGTTTTCAACAAATCCTCCTGTGCGCACAGCAATACACGTGCTAAAAAAGCTATACAGAGAGTTTTAAGGCGCTAGGAGCTTTATGAAGCCACTTTTCAAACAAATGCATACATGCAGGTTTGTACATTGCTGTTAAATGACGTTTTTCACATGTCGATGATGAAAAATGACCTCAAAAATGATTGTTTATATTAAATTCATGTATTCATAATAAAGTGCCAAAATGCCAAAAAATGAAGGTAACATCTTTTGAAATGTATCAGAAGTGCTTTAACACATTTTTTTCAACAAATCCCAAAGTGTGCAGACCAGAGTGAGGCGCTAAAAACGCTATACAGAGTTTCAATGCCACTTTCCACTTTTCATGCAAACGCATACAAACAAGTTGGTGCGTTGCTGCTGGATGATGTTTTTCAAATGTTTATGATGGAAAATGACCTTAAGCATGAGTGTTTATATTAAATTTTCGTGTTCATAATAAAGTGAGAAAAATCCAAAAAATGAAGATAAAATCATCTAAAATATTGTATTCATTAAATGTTAGATATTAGATATTATTTTTTCAACAAACCCCACTGTGTTCGAGCGGCGCTAAAAAGGCTATAGAGTGTTTCAAGGTGCTAAGAGCTTCACAAAGCCACTTTTCAAACAAACGCATAAAAGCAGGTTGGGGCATTGCTTTGAAATGACGTTTTGCACATGTTTGTGATGAAAAATGACTTCAAATATGATTGTTTATATCAAATTTATGTTTTCATAATAAAGTGACAAAAAGCCAAAAAATGAAATATTGTACACGGTAAAATAAATATTGTATACTGAAATATTGTATTCAACAAATCCCAGTGAGCAGACGTCTGTGTAGTTTACGCGATAAAAACGTTATACAGAGAGTTTCCCGGCGCTAGGAGCTTTACAAAAAGCCACATTTCATGTAAACGCGTACACGCAGTTTGGTACATTGCTGTTAAATGATGCACATGTTTGCTAACATTTTCACGTTTATGATGAAAAATGACCTATACAGAGAGTTTCAATGCGACATTCCACTTAATATTGGTGAGGCGCTAAAAATGCTATACAGAGAGTTTCATGGCGCTCGGAGATTAATAAAGCTACTTTTCAAACAAACACTCTGGTGTGTACATTGCTGTTAAATGACGTTTTTCACATGGTTATGATGAATAAAAAATGACCTCAAACATGGTTACTTATATTAAATTCATATGTTCATAATAAAGTGACAAAAAATGAAGATAGCATCTTCTGAACTATTGTATTCATCAAATACACTCTATTTTTTTTTCAACAAATCCCAATTTGAGCAGATCTGTGTGTACTTTTCACTATACAGAGATTTTCAAGGCACTAGGAGCTTTATAAGCATATGTTCATAATAAAGTGATAAAAAGGCAAAAAAAAAAAATAAAAAATAATATGACTTCATCTGAAATACTGTATTCGTCAAATGTGCTTTAAGACATAACTTTTCAACAAATCAAAATGTGTGCAGACGATAGTATTCGTGAGGCACTAAAAACGCTGTACAGAGAGTTTCGTCGGGCTAGGAGATTAATAAAGATACTTTTCAAACAAACGCATACAGGCAGGTTTGTACATTGCTGTTAAATAACGTTTTTAACATGGTCATGATGAAAAATGACCTCAGACATAATTTTTTATATTGAATTCATATGTTGATAATAAAGTGACAATAAATAAATAAATAAATAAATACATCAAATAAACATCTTCTGAAATATTGTATTCATCAAATACACTCTAACACTTTTTTTTTTCAACAAATCCCAATGTGAGCAGACCTGTGTGTACTTTACACATTTAAAATGATACACAGAGAGTTTCAAGGTGCTAGGACCTTTATAAAGGCACTTTTCTAGCAAACTTATACAGGCAGGTTTGTACATTGCTGTTACATGACGTTTTTCACATTTTTTTCTTTTATTCAGAAACATGTGAAGGCACCCTGGAGGTCCCTTAGATTTTTTTTGTGCAAGCAATCCAAGACCTGATCCGTCTTGGTTCTGAGTTTGTGTCTTGGTCATAATGTTACACACAATAGCAATAGCAAAACCCCTTTTGATAAACTGAAATGCCATTCCAAAAACACCATTGAACAGACCTCCTGGACAGCCCCATACGTGGTGCGGGTGCCTTAAAAACCTTGAAGACCCTTTTCCAGCCTGGTGGACATAATGATCCACAATGTACCCCCTATCTATCATATTTTACAGATGGAATGAATGTTTAGTAATGTGGTTCTTTGTGAGAGATACATAATGTGGCTTATGGTAAGAGCGATGACTTTGTTGTTTTCCAGCATTAAATGTACACATCTCACTAAAGGGACAAAGCTGTCACCGACTCTTTGATACTCAGTCTTCTTCTTCTTCTTTCGGCTTCTCCCTTCAGGGGTCGCCACAGCAAATCGTCACTCTCCACCTATCCCTATCTTCTGCATCCTCAACACTTGCACCCACTAGCTTCATATCCTCATTTATTA
>CM075004.1:4713044-4730669 GCA_037576675.1 Pangasius sanitwongsei | reverse complement strand
CTGCAGTATCCATACTGGTCTTTCTGTCCACACCACATTTGTAATATGCCTGAGTTTTTGTTGTCCCACCTTTCAAATAGCCCAAGACCTTGTTGTACCTCTTAATGGCTTGCTCTGGAAGAAAGACTGACAGAGAACAGAGAGTACACCATTAGTGTATTATGCTAATGCATTAACATACATTATTAAAAAAAACAAGAGAGAGAAAAGACAAGAGAGAAAAAGAGAGAATTTTTTTTATCTATAACAAAAAATCTATATTACAAATCAACTTCCTTATGCTGGGAACAAATTTGCTGTCACATAAATATATAAACAGATGTGGAATATTTGTTTGAGTATTTGAATATTCATTATATAAGTGTCACACTCTCCTCAACCTCTCCTCGCACTACATTACCCAGAAGATCCTCCCTGGACTTTTAACTAGCCGTGGAGCTCAATTGGCATTTGCCATTGAACACCAGAATTGGCATGTCCGCCACTGGTGCCCTGTGCTTTTCACAGATGAGAGCAGGTTCACCCTGAGCACATGTGAGAGACGTGAAAGGGTCTGGAGAAGCAGTGGAGAACGTTATGCTGCCTGTAATATCGTTCAGCATGACCGGTTTGGTGGTGGGTCAGTGATGGTCTGGGGAGGCATATCCATGGAGGGACGCACAGACCTCTACAGGCTAGACAATGGCACCCTGACTGCCATTAGGTATCAGGATGAAATCCTTGGACCCATTGTCAGACCCTACACTGGTGCAGTGGGTCCTGGGTTCCTCCTGGTGCAGGACAATGCCCGGCCTCATGTGGCGAGAGTATGGAAGATGAAGGAATTGATACCATTAAATGGCCCCCACACTTGTCTGACCTAAATCCAATAGAATACATCTGGGGCATTATGTTTCGGTCCATCCGATGCCGCCAGGTTGCACCTCAGACTGTCTAGGAGCTCAGTGATGCCCTGGTCCACAACAGTTAGGCAAGGAGCGCTTGCACCTCCACGTGCACGGCCCGCTGTCACAATATGTAAACGTAATTGTATTATATCATATTACTTTCTATATCATTAATAAAAATATAACACCTAACTAAAACTATATATAAATATTTCATTGTTGATTTTAATGATTAGGGGAAGTGACCCAATTAAGCTCACCCAAATCTGTATTTTCTAAATTTAACACAGATATCTGAATAGCTTAGCAGTACACTTATTACAGTATTACAGTTTTTCCTTGAACGATTTTACACATTTCTCCAAACTCAGGCCACAGCCATCTGAACACTTTGTAGTTGTCCTAAATAGATTGTATGCTTTTGTCAATTTCATACAAATTACAAATTACATACATAATTTTCTCAAAACCCTGTGCACAAAATTCTTCAATGTATTCACAACAGTTCATATAGCCAACCAGAACTTTTATAAATTAGGAAAAAAGCAATTGCAGCTTTTTTATTGCTTTAACTATCATTTTTCCAAATGCAACAAACAAAACTCTGTTATTTATTAAATTCTTAGTTGCAAATGTTATGCTCTCAATTAGCCCCAAACTGATATCTGCTGAGTTTGTAGCAGGAAATGGGAATTTCCTAATTGTTTACACAGCTATCACATTTACAACAACTATAAAAGGGTAAAAGAAAAAAGTCAAAGAATAAGTACAAGAATGAGAATGGGAAAAGGTGTAAAAGTGAGAAAACCATTAGAACATCCCTAACCAGAGGAACCCTGTCAAACCTATTGAGGCCGTTGACCAAGACCAGATGGCTGGTCCACAGGATAAAACCCAAGGACCCTCAGCCATAAATCTGATAACCTAAGACCAAAAGGAGGGTGCCTCACCCAGGGCAGCTGAGGACTGTAATGAGACCTTTATTCACCCCTCCCCCACAACCCTCAGAACACAAAGCTCACCACCATTCACACATCTCACAATGATCTCATAATGTCATTATTTCTATGTACCTTGCCTATAGCCACCAGTTCATTATGATGCTTTTGAACATTTAACACGTATCATAATGTTTATGAGTGCATCAATAACAGCAATTATGTGATGACTGGTATGTGTGGTTGTTATTTAATTTCCTAAGGGTTGAGATAAAGTAAATTTGAGTACAAAGTTAGAAATTTTGTAATTCATGACCAAAGTTCTAACTTTACATTATGGAAAGTTAAACAAAGCACATAACTCAGAGACCAATATGCTAATTAGTGTCAGAGGAGGAGAATGCAGTTTACACCCTGCCCCAAGATCCTGCTGATTGGAGAAAGCACTCTGGGGTCAGCTGGAAAGGGTTAAAACCATCAGACACAAAGGAAAGAGTGAGTCCTCGTCCATTGATGGCTTCAGGAGTCCTTGTCCATTAACAACTCGGGAGTGCTTGTCAACCATGCGCTCCAGAGGTTTTCGCCCCTCAACCTCATGAGTAGATCACGCTCGCTCTGGGGCTCCGCATCCAGACTGGTTCCTGCAAAGCTGCAATTCCTGCCTTTGCACCACCGGGAACCACCTTTTCTCTCATCAACGCTTCTTTGCAACCCGTCTATGAGACTCTGCCAGGTGCACCGCTGACTCCATTCTTCATCCTGATTGGTCTTCCGAGATGACACTTAAAAGCAACCAGACCACTGCCGAATTCACACTGCTGGGAAAGCTCTCAGACAACGACGCAACGAGGGAATCCCCATCCAAAGAGACAACGCAAATGCAAGTACCTCCAGATTCTAGCTGTACTGGAGCTTTTAATCTAAAGTTTAAAGCCCTTCTAAACAAAATGAAAGTTAAACTGATAAGTTGATGGTTTGTTCAGGTCATGGTCTGAGAAATAGCATACAGTCCTAGAACCTCAGGATTTCATTCATTCAAAACCCTTCTCCGTTTGACCTTTGTGTGTGTGGGTGTGTGCGTGCATGTGTGTTTATGTGTTAGATTAGTTTCAATGTTTTAGAATAGTTTAATAAAGTCTGATTTTAAAGGCAAGTGTCTTGTGTCTCTGCGCTTAAAATTTACTGCCTTAAACTGCCAATCTTGTTACTGTGCTCTTAATATACTGTTTCATTATATTTAGGATATTTTTACCAGTGGCCATGGAGGTAATTTCCCATGAACAATTGTTGATCAGCTTTTAAAATATTATGTTTGAGAAATTTCCTCCTCTGAGCTGATCTGCTAGTTTTCCCTACATATTTTGGTGGAGAATGCAGGCAGCAGTCCTAGAACTGCTGCAGGAGGTTGTGTAGGAAGAGGAGAGGAAGAAAGAAGAGTTGAGGGTGTAGGAAGAGGAGAGGGTGTAGGAAGAGAAGGAGCAAGATGAATTGACGAGAAAGAGGAGGAGTAGAGTGAGAGGAGATGGATAGAGTGGAGGGCAATGGTGTGGTGGAAAGAGCAAGAGAAGAAAATGTAAGAGGACATGAACGGAGAGGAAGAGGACAGCAGGGTGGAAGAAGAGGGAGGAGAGGTAGAATGATAGGCTCAGAAATTTACAAAAAAAAGCCTTATTTAATTGCAAATGTTAAAGTCAACATGAAATCAAAACTTATTTACTAACTGAATATAGATTGCCTTATGAGCAATTCACTACCCTTTATACAAACTGCATTTTAAAATTGATAATTGATTCTTCATCTAACTGTATAGTAATAATAATAATACATTTTATTTATAAAGCACTTTACATTTTAAAGAAAATCTCAAAGTGCTACAGAAAAGAGTCATAATAACATACAGCAATTAAAACCAGCTGCCAACTGAGATTAGCACAGAAATTTAAACTCTAAATATTAAAACACTTTTTAAAAAGGTACATTTTTAGACCCCTTTTAAAACCATCAGTCATTTATGGAGCCCTCAGATGTTCAGGGAGGGCATTCCACAGGCGAGGAGCAGCGGCACAAAAGGCTGGATCCCCAATGGTGCGGGTCTTAGTCCTAGGGGGGAGGAGACGATGAGTGTTTGTAGAGAGGAGGGGACATGCTGAAATCTGTGGGGTGAGGAGTTCTTTAAGGTAAGTGGGGGCATTGCCTTAGATGCACTGATGTGTGAGGAGGGAGACCTTGTATTCAATCCAGGCGGAAATGGGAAACTTGTATTCTTGTAATGATTGAAGAACTGGTGTGATATGTTCGTATTTACACACCCTCATCAGGATCCTAGCGGCACTATTCTGTATGTGCTGGAGTTTCTGGATGCTCTTGCTAGGGATCCCGATGAGAAGAGAGTTGCAGTAGTCCAGTCTGGAGGAGACAAAGGCGTGGACGAGTTTCTCAGCATCATGTAGGGTGAGTGTAGGACGGAGTCTGGCTATATTCCTGAGGTGATGAAATGATGTTCTGCAAAGATGTTTAAAGAACTTCCGAGCTCTCCTTCAAAACCAAACCATGACTTCTCAACAGGTAAGAAGTTGTATTTTAAAAAATGGCTAAAATAATTAAATTTTAATTGTATTAGAATGTTTGTCATTTTACATTTTGATAATAAACTATACAATATTTTAACATATGAAATATTCAGAATGTTTACAATTACAACAGAGATGTTCCATCTACTTATCGGGTCATTTATGTGTTCTAGTCTAGGTTTATACCTAAAAGTTTAATTTTCAAAAAATTTTATTGCAGAGCAAGATCGAACTATGCTCATCTGATTGTAGTGTCTAGGAAATTGTAACAAATGAACACAAGCATACTAGGTAATTTCAGTTTGTCTCTTAGAACTGCGTAGTGAGCTAAATGGTAACTGGTAAGTTACTAAGAGAATATTTTATTTTTTTGCTTATTATTTTAGACAGCAAAGTTTTGATTATTTCTGAGGACGAGTTTCCTGGAACATTCACACAAGGCTATTTGAATCCATCATCACTGGGACTTAACCATTCTATCCAAAGACCAATAGCCTTTGTAGTACCGTAGTCTAGAAAAATCTTGAAAACTATGCTTAAGTCGTAACTTAACTATCAGTGGTGATGAATCAAGTGTTTCAGGTGTCACCCATCCATTCAGTGCAAAAGGCTCTGTCTCACATTTTCTGTGACTTTCTGTTCTCTTTTAGATGTGAGTGATGCTGTAGATGATGGTAATATAGAAAAACAAGAGGAAGACATTCAATAAGAAGAAAATAACTTCAGACAAGTCAATAGCGAACTAGAAGAGATCAGCACCGCACTGAATGAATTATTTAAGACTGCTTTACTGGAAAGCTTTGGACATCTTGATAATACATTTTAAAACTGTCCAGGTGGGAATTTGTTCCATTATTGTACAATACTCAATTCCTTGAATAGGTGTGTCAGTGTGAACATAAATTTGATAAGAAAATTCTACGATAGTTATGGCACAGAAATGCCCGAAATACAATTCATGTACAGGTGCTAAAAATTAGAACTGAAAATATTCCAGCATCACCCCATGATTTCTGCTATAGTGAAAACCAGTGTTTTTCAAATAGTCTGTTACATCATGATCCGTACACAACTCTAAACCCATATTTAACTGGTGCGATCAACCAGCAGAATGAAAGTTTAATTCTGTCACATCAGGTCTTTAGTCACAGCCCTAGTCAGAGCCCCAGTTACAATGTACCAAAACACCGGCGACTCAACATGACATATTCTATGATCTCAATCAAAGTCTGTTAAGATTACAGAATAGCCTAAATGATCATTTTCATTATCTACAGTTAAAGCCTGATTTAATCAAAGCAGTCAACTTTTCATTTCAAAGAATGAAAATTTAAGACCATCAGACCAGAGCAACAGTCAAAATGAAAGTTACAGCCAAAATTCGTCAAACTGTATCAAACACACCTGTGACTCCACAGGACATCCATGATCTAAATCAATGTCTGTTAGGGTTACAAAATAGCCTAAATGGACAAAGGCGTTCTATGCAGTTAAATCCCATTTTAATAGATGCAGTGAATCAGCTGAACGAAAGTTTGGAATTATCGCCTGAACACAACTTAAGTATCGTCTCAACCCCAGAAATCACTCAGGAACATTCAGATCATTCAGAAGATTCAGACTTCAAGATTTGTTTTATGATCTTAATCAAAGTCTTATGAGGTTAAACTTAATCGAACCATCTGCCATTATTCCACAAAATTCGGGAACTGATAATGAGCATGACGTTCCACTGCCTAATGTTCAAATGGAAAATATTTGTCTCCTAATAACCAAAATGCACAAATAGATATCGATAAGGAAAACATATCATCTCCTAATATCCAAAATGCGCAAGCTGGTAATGGGTTAGATCCTAATATTAGAATAATTAATCCGACAACTTCAATAACACAGAGATTAGGAGAAGAATGAATTTTTCTTCAATCGATAACGTCAACAGCTTTGCGGAATTCTTTAATTATATTTTAGAGATTTTAATAAATCATATTGATAAATATGGCAAATGAAATAATTGCCCCAAAGGATGTTGTCACAGTTGAAATCAGAGGTGATTCGCTCAATGTTTCAGCAGGTGTTCAATTAGTCAATTAGTCATCGATTTGAGTCATCAGTTGACAGTGCTGGAAAGTGCCATTCAGAGTAAATGAAAAATGTTTACGCATGATACCCAACTTTTGCATCTGGGAAAAAAAAAAGATTTTCAAATAGAACAAATCGAACATGACGTGTGAACACTCCAGTCACCTTTGCTGATGTATTGAGATTTGAGAGACATTTGAACTGTAAAATCATATATTAATACTGTTCTGCCAATGAAACCCGATACTCTTTCTTTCAAACTAGCAAGACTCCCCAAGAAAAAGACAATTTACTTGTTCTTGCATGACAACCACTATTATGGGGATAAAAGTATCACTGGTCTTTTTAGGATCAAGTTTGAACTTGTCACTCAGGGTTTGATGTTTCATAGAAACCCAAATGCGAATTTAGCTTCAACATTTGCCACGATCCTGATTGTCACAAATATCCTAAAATTGTATCTAAGTGTCCAGATTGCCAGAGATTATGTAGGTTATAATTTTGATAGACATAAAGCAAAGCTTAAGTCGAGGGAAGGTATATATTCTATGTGTGAATCGGGTTTCTATTGCTTTAAATGCAATTGTGTGATACCACAGAACCCTTTTAACCGTAAAAAACACGTGTGCTCAAAAGGGAAGTGCAAATTTTTGGTGAAAAAGTCATGATGCCTAAAGAAAGAGAATTTTTATGTGTACAAAACGGATTCAAAACGAAGCCTTTGATTTCAAGAAAGAGATGGCCGAACACTGTGTGAAGGACGCCGACATTTTGAGAAAGGGCTGTTTAACCGTCAGAAAGGAAATTCTGAAAAGTACAAACGTTGATCTTTTTCAAATGCATAACAATCGCGTCTGTCTGCATGGAAATCTTTAAAACCGAGTTCCTTCCTAAAAACACTCTAGCTATTCCACCGTTTGATAATTACACCAGCAAACAGAAATCTTTATCAACACCTTCCATATAATGGAATGCGCTGAACCATGCGCTGAACGATGGTGAAGTCATGTTTGGTAACTATTTTGTAGATGGTTACTGTGAAGTTGGACAGACACATACTGCTTCTTGGTTGTTGTTTTATTTTTTATCACGGCTGTAAAAAGTGTTTTCCCTCAATCACCTCACATCCTCTTAGCTCATCTAATGTTATCTTCGGAGATGCCCGTCACAGTGATATGAGAACAGGAGTGGAATGAAATGAAGAAAAGCAACAACTGCCTGATAAACTTTCTAAAAGTTTTTTTTTTCTGAGCATTTAAACCCAGGAGATGCTCTTTTCTGCGGCTGAACAAATGCATTATGCATAATGTAGCTCAGCCTGGTGAGAGAACTGATTATTTTGATTTTCCCTCTCCTTACCCGTATGTAAATAAGACAAAGACGTTCTGTATCATTATTTATTGTGACTTTGAGCCTCTGGAAAATTACTTTGGTATCATCAGAGCAAAAGTATTACCACCTAGGGATCTGTGGGCAACTGTTCTCCCATTTCATGTAAAAAGCAAACTCCTCTTTCCTCTATGCAGAACGTGCTCCGAGCAACAACAGTAGCATTGTGACTATACAGCTCAGGAGAGAGCTCTTACAGGAACATGGGCTTCTGTCGAAATTGCAAAAGCTGTCAAGAAGGTTACAAAATTTTAAAGGCATTTAAAGTGTAGCTTTTTACTGATTATATTAAAATATTGCTAAAGACCAAACAGGAAAGTTCAGGATAACCATCGTGGGTAGGTGATGAAGCCACTAAACGGGAGTACATACACAAGTATGAGGAGAATGAAGGGATCAAGTTGGATCCAAACTGTATTTACGTTAATCCTGCCAAAAAAAATTTGTGGCTAAACTTGCACTAACCCCTTCTCTTTTTTGAATGATGAAGTGCAATAGTGCAGTGGCAAAATTAAGGCGGGAAATGCTAGTGTATTCACTGGCATTTTCACTACAGCATATATAGGACCTCTTGCATCAGCATTGTTTGTACATCGACACCGACAGCTTTATTTTTAAAGATAAGGAAGGTGACTGGATGCCACCTTTGAGTGATTACTTGGGTGGTCTTACCAGCGAACTAGATGATGGTAATCAAATTGGAGAATTCATAAGTGCAGGCCCTAAAACCTATGCTTACAAAACTGTAAAAGGAAAAAGAACTATGAAAGCTAAAGGCATTACTTTTAATTTGTCAATTCTGAAGTTATCAATTTGAAATCGCTGACAGACCTGGTGAAGGAAAGGGTGAAAAATCCAGATTAAATCAGTCAATTTATAACCTCACATAACCAAATTGTGCGAGTTAAAAGGGGGTTTCATTTGAAGAACAGATCACAGTTAAAACGGTTCAGGGTTGTGTACGGTAAGCGTGTTTTATTACCTGATTTCACAAGTCTATTAGGACTATTCCTTTATATAGAAAAGGCTTTTACGAAATACACCCACCACAGAAATCTGACAAGTAGAACAATCAACCTACTACGTGTTTCTTTTTAAAAACTGTAGAGACAAATTACAGATCAGCGTACTAGCCCATCAAATGTATCCGCTTAACAGCAAGTACTTTTTAGTATGTTTTTAGAGTGTTTTTTCAAGATGCCACCCCTAGACCTTATGGATATTTATTTGTTGACCTGAAGGCACAAGCACCAGAAGAGCTCTGTCTCCAGTCAGGGCTGCTTTCACGAGAAAATCTGGTTGTGTATGTTGAGAAGAAAAAAAAATTAAAGTATTGAGAAAATAATCGATTGAAAATACCCATTGTTGAATTCATTATACTGGTCTCCATCCCGAAGGAGAAAGGATATATTACGTGCGCCCTCAGATTTCATGCTAAGCATATATGTGAACTAGCTTTAAAGGTGCACAGAAGGACCATAACACTAAATACAAAACATTACGGGGTTTAAAAAAAAAACAGGAAAAATGGATCAAACCAGCTGCAGATAAAAGAGCATCTGTAGAAACAAAAAGGAAAGCTATCAATCAATCTGGAGGATTGCCTTTGCTCAGTGTAGCCATTCCTTTTATTCGCAGCTTAATTGCATTGTGCAAAAATTAACATGGAGACTGGAAATGTATTTAGTCCCTCAACATCAGCTTGATAAACTTAGAAACATCACCACAGAGAATGAAGCTTAAGATTGACTGTTGAAAACAACTTAGACGAGGCAATACAGCACATTTTGTCAAGGACTGATCTAAATGATTATGAGAAGGCAAAACTCTACTTTTTGGCCCTGCAAAAATGTTTAAATTTGGTTAAACTAGGAGAGCAAATTTTTTTTAAACTTGGTTAAACTAGGGGAACCGGTTCAACTGACCCTGTCCCTACCTAAAATACCAGAAAGCAAAAGAAAAGCAACAGTGACCAAAGGTCCACAAGTTCCCAAAGACGAAATTGTACAAGAGGTGCTTGCTAACATTCCTGGGAGGAACAAAAGAAATTCTTCATATATTATGGAAAAACATTTAAAATCCAGCGAAGTTGCTTCGAGGAATGATAACGGTGAATTTATTTTTAAGGAGACACTATCAAAGGATCTCACATGGTGGATTTGCTCAAGAATCTCAAGGCCCCTCATAAAGTATCTGATGATTGGAGACCTTTAGGATGGAAAGACTTATTACAGACTGTAGCTAGCCTAAATATACCCTTTTCAGGAATACCTAATAGGGGCGTTCGAAGCAAAATGTCTGACATAAAAAGATCTAAAGATCCATAGCCTCTGACATACCCTTCTCAACTTGTTTTCGTGGCCTAATGGTTAGAGAGTCGGACTTGTACCCCGAAGGTGAACCCGAAGGTCATGGGTTCGAGTCTCAGGTCCAGCAGGGATTGTAGGTGGGGGGAGTGAATGACCAGCACTCTCTTCCACCCTCAATACCACGACTGAGGTGAGACCCTTGAGCAAGGCACCGAACCCTCAACTGCTCCCCGGGCACCGCAGCAAAAAAGGCTGCCCACTGCTCCGGGTGTGTGTTCACGGTGTGTGTGTGTTCACTACTGTGTGTGTGCACTTGCATGGGTTAAATGCAGAGCACAAATTCCGAGTATGGGTCAACTTGGCCACAAATCACTTCACTTCACATCTTCACCCCTAAAAGTGAAGGCTATGATTCTTTTACCCCAGAGTCCATTTTTAATCTTCCACTTCCGTTCTGACTGGCTTGATTTTTGAAATGACTGATGAGGGACTACGATTGCTGTGTTGCATTTTGTTACCATTTATTTCAATAAAATATCTTTGCATCAACAATTTTCTTGTGAAGCATTGTAATTTAATAGTCCACTACACATGCATATAGTCCACTCCACAAAGCATATCTAGAAAGTTAACAAATAGTACACAAGTAAATGATTGCTTTTTATTTACTCTAGGGTATATTTTCTTAAACAAAAGACTCAACCACTTCATCATTTCTAGTTAAATCTTTGCTATACATAGACATAGTATGGTTAAACGAAAAATCTTTAGCTCTGTGACAGAAAAACGACCCCCACAGCAAACTGAAGTAAACTTTTGAACTTGTACAGGGCTATATTTTATTTTTCAACAGTTCTTTGTCAAAAAATAATTAATAGAGTGAGGAAAGAGCTCATAGTCTGGTAGGAGTCAAAAAAAAAAACTCTCCGGAGGTTTCGTCAGTAAGGCATAAAGCTAAACAGTGCTTGCCTGGCATGTGTCTTGGATGTGTATTCACAGTGAACAAAGCAGGAAACTGTCTCTTTGTATTCGTAGGTAGCTCATCGCAGGCCATCACACCATGAAATATTTGATCTATTTCAGGACAACTTCTCATAACCTCGGTTAGTTCTCTGGTATCCATGTGTTACTGGTAATCTGTGAGCACGTTTCTTTGACTGTTTATTTCTAGAATATTGTCGAAACTGGCATACACAATTGGATTCACTGTTCTTGGAAGCTCTTGTCGAAATCTGAGTTCCAAACGCATATTACCCGATCTTATTAATAACAAACGTTACCCACAATCGTCATTCAGATTCAGGTTGAATGCAAATAAAGTATAACCTTTCAGGTAGGCCTACTCTGAACTGAAAAACAGGTCGAAACTGTTTTGCAGGCTATTGATTACCATCTACATAGAGTGCAATAAACCCTGCATCAAAATGTTTAAAATTAAAGGTTTTTATTGTATGATCCACTGAAGGAATCGTTGTCTACCATCCCAAAGATAACAGTTTTAGGTAACAGTCCAAGGAAAAGATTTGCTTGTGAACAATGGTGGCTGCCTGTAGTAAGACTGAAGGTCTTCATGCATACTCTTCCCATAAGGTACATACACAATTCCATAAGGTACATACTCCTTACGTGGTGGCGGCAAGGAGTGCTTGCGCATGACCGAGTTATACTGATGGAGAGACGGTTACTTTCTTCACAAAAAGCAAAGCTTTTAGTATTTTCAGAATGAATTTTGCATTTCTTTCCTTCTTCAAGCAAAATTCATCTTTACTGCGAATCATTTTAATCCTAAAATCGATATCATTCAGTAGAAGTTTATCCTGGCAAAATATATCTGAGTGAATGTCTAATCAAGTCAAAGCTGTTGCTTTGAGCCCTGAATCTATCCCTTTGTTTATGACCTTCGTTTTGACCTTCTGGATCAGTGGCATCCATATGCCCTGCTGTGTCTTTGTAGAATAACCCAGTGCAAAATTGTGTTTCCAGTGTCTCTTTTCCATAGTTGAGAAGACATTCATAGGTAGCTCAGTACATACTTCTAGATTGTGAATAAGATGATCCCTGAGCATGACATCCATTGCCAGTGAAAAAAGTGATGCTATAGGATAGTTAATGACCCCCATCTTTGAATCATTAACTATGTTAGAACCATCAGGGTTCACGATTTTACAAGCTAGATGTGAAAAAGTGTTGTTCAAGCTGGGGTATTCTTCACTGTTTCCAACCACAGGTTTCCAGGGGCCCATTGTCTGTCAGAGCACAAAGTGTCGACGCCCATGATAGTACATGCCAAGATCGAAGAAACACGTGTGTTGGATTTGAATCAGGTGGTATCTGTCTTTCAGATCTTGATCAATTATTCTGAAACCTGGTTCTTGGAGAAATTTGTTGCTCTGATGTGATATTTGTGTTGCTGAGATGTACTGCTTCTTCATTTATGCCTGTAGGCCACTAGTGAACAAGAATCCATTTTAATAATGTAGTCAAAGTCCTTACACCATTTAAGGAACTTTTTCCAGTCACACTGATCAAAAGTTATGGTCTCAGTAACAAGTACTTCAAAAGCACATCAACTCCTTTTTCTGCATTGAAAAAAATCCAACTGTAGAACTATTTGACATTGCCCAATGTTGAATCTTTTCATGCTCTAAATTTTTTTTAAATCTTCCACATCTCATCCAGAGAGAATGTGCTCTCTCTCTCTCTCTCTCTGTGTGTGTAGGGGGTGGGGGGTGGGGGCTCTGTGTGTGTGTGTGTGTGTGTCTGTGTGTGTGTGTGTGTGTGATTGACAATCGCATATGTTTCATCTGAGGTTCAAACCATGTTAAGATTTCCTATGGAATCTTATCATTATTAACCTTGACATGGACGTAACAGTCTTGGTGTACTTAATATTGTATGTGTGTGTGGATATCATATCACACTGATATCATTTACATATATGTTTTTAACATCTGAGGTTCAAAACACATTAAGATTTTTTTACGGAATCCTATAATCCTTAACCTTTGACATTGACACTTGATATTCGATTAATGATGACCTAGACCTGTCAAAACAATAGGTTACAATATATACAAACCAAACTCTCTCTAATGGGCATTTCTGGTCGCTTGACAAAGATGCCCCCTTTGATGTGGCAAAGACGCCCCCTTCCAGAAAAAAATTACAGGTCACCGAACATGCGCAGAATACTTTGTTTTTTGTACTGGCTGCATCTTGGAGACTTCCAGATGGATTATCATCCTAATTAGACACCATGTATAACACCATGTAATGAAGACTTTCACTACTGAATTAAGTGCCATTTTAAGCCTAAATGTTCTGCTTGAAATTGTGTGTGTCTAGGCAATTCCCAAACAGGCGAATGGCAATGACTGTGGCATTTGTGCCTGCAAATATGCAGAATTCCTTTCTCAAGAAAAGCCACTCACTTTCAGACAGGTACATGATCAAGCTACAATATTCCTGTTCTTTTGTCACACATCTTTAATGATCAAATTCTCATATACTTTTTATAATATTATTTATTATGCTGTTATGGTGATTCATCCCTCTCTTTCTATGTAGTGTGACATTCCACTCTTCAGAAATGTAATGGTGGGGGAGATTGTAAATGAGAATGTCCTGTAAATCAACTGGTTCTTCAAACTGCCAGCTTTGCTCTTTCTGTGTAAATAAAGTTGAGTATAAACGCATGGATAATTATTAGTTTATTTTTTATAATGGGGCAACAGCAATGGAAACAATACTGAAGTTAAAGAGAACAAAGATTTCACTGCAGATTTTTAGTCTTGCATGATATGACATATGATAGAATTGATGTACAATCACTAAGACTTTCAGCTTATTCAAGTGAAACAAGCATAGTATGCATATGCTTGTTTTTTAAACATGAAACCCCTAGAATCATGGACATGTATCTGAAGTTATATCAGAATGAATGGAAAGGGGTATTTGGCACAAAACCCCTGCGATCACATACAAACAACCATCTGCAGCAAATGGCTTTTCTTCCCAAACTGCTCATTATCACTGAAAAGGTCTGTGCTAGTCAGACACTGCAGTGTCTCACACATTCATACAAAATATAAAACAATTAATTAATCTTTTCTTCTCCTTCTAGTGCACAATGATATGGTCATGAAAAATTTTGCAGCACAGTTGTTTCTAGAAAAGCAGACCTACTTAAACATTATAGATTACTACATGACTGTCTTAGATGGCACTGATCACTTCCATGTATTTATCCAAATTGTCCCTGTTCATTTAAAAAAATTGAACTCGCTTTGTTTGCACTTGAAAAGGCACCATGTCCCCTGTGATTTACAAGCACCTGGGGGGCACCTTTCCTTCTCATGTAAATATTGTGCCACTATCAAATTTTCAACAGAGGCATAATTTTTCACAAATCTTAGACATCATTTAATGAACCAAGAAACTGTTGATTGTGTTTTAAACCAGTGTGATTTCAGGATAAATGAAGGAAACAAAGAGAGTAGTTTGCCAGAGTGCAGAATGTGAACCTTTGTCAGATTCTTTTATAAAAAAACAAAAAAGTTTCTGTGCTGCTGAAGTTGGAAAACTACTATTTCAAGTATCAGGCAAGTGCTCTGACCAGGTGGTGGAAGACTTACAGTTTATTTCAACAGAAGGGTCAGCTGAAGCATTTAGATGTGCTAATGAACAAATGTGATTACGTTCTTGACACTTCAGTAATCACAGACTTGGTAAAGGAACTTTGTGAATCAAGCCCATTAAGCACGTCACTTGGATTGGATGGTTCTTTTAGGTCCTATAAGAGGAAAGAGTATTATAGAGAGAACTTTAACATTGCGGAAACTGCTGAGTATATTATTGATGCAAAGGAAAAACAGAGTTTTGAGTATGTACATATTTTCAAGTTGTTGTCTCATTTAATGAATGACATAGATATTTCTCAAAAAGCAGTTGAAAGCTTTGAAATCTCTGAACAGAATGTCCCTCTGTACAAATCTTTTTATGATGGGCTGTCCTTTTCTATCTGAAGGTGAATTTAAGATGGCCCTGATTTCATACGTTGATGACTTCGAGATTTGCAATCCACATGGAACGTCCCAAAAAAGCAAAGAATCACTGCAGTTTCTTGGATGCTGCCAAATGCACCATCACTCCTCCGTTATGAGTTGTCATCCATTTATTTGTCAGTGCTGTGCAAAGCAAAAGATGTGAAAAGACATGGATATTCAGTTGTACTAGAACCCCTTTTCAAAGATCTTGGAGTATTGGAGAAAGAAGGAATTTTTTTTTCTAGCCTTTGTGAGAATGTCAGAGGCACAATGATGTATGTGGTTGCAGACAATTTAGCAGCCCATTAGATTAGTGGATTTGTTAAAGGTTTTTCTGGACCATATCCATGCAGCTTTCGCCTTGGGAGTCAAAAGACGATGCGTCTTGACTGACAAACTGAATAATTTCGATTTTTTATCTGGATATCCACCAGATCTCTTGCACAATGTTTTTGAAGGGATCATTCCTGTAGAACTGGGCTTATGCTTGGATATTTTCATCAAAAAGAGATAAATGTTACAAGCCAACATTTCCCGTTTAAATGGACAGTCAAAACCAACTGTCCAAAGTCACTGCCGCTGTCTTTTGGAACCAGAGTATTGAGGAAATGCCCATGAAACTGGGCCCTGCTCAGATTTCTTCCAGATTATATTTGGAATCAGTTACATTAACATAGTTCAATCAGAGTCTAATTGGAGTCAGATTGTTAAGTTAACAGGTATTATATATTGGACTCAGATAATTAATTAAATGTAGCTATTGGAGTTAGATATTTAAAGCAGAAAGTTACAACATGCATTTAACCTTTGGTTGCACCTACTTCTGTCCTTGGTCATAGGATAGCAGCGGGCTAAGATAATAACCCTTTATATTTTAGCCCTACATAGTACTTGTTTCATATCTTTTGCATGCACTGACATGCAAAGTCTGTGACTCACAGAGATCACTGGGTGCTTCTCTGGTGATGCTTTGCCAAGCCTGTACTGCAGCCATCTTCAGCTCCTGCTTGTTTCAGGGGCAATTCCCCTTAAGTTTTTTTTCAGCACATAAAAGACTTGCTCAACTGGGTTCAAATCAGGTGACTGACTTGGCCATTCAAGAATACTCCATTTAGCTTTAAAAAACTCTTGTTGCTTTAGAAGTATGCTTCGGATCATTGTCTTAATGTAGGATGTAGTGCCGGCCAATGAGTTTTGAGACATTTGCTTAAACTTGAGCAGCTAAGATGTTTCTATTCATTTCCAAATGAATTTGCCTTCAGTAATTACATTATCAATAAAGTTGAATGAGTCCAAAAAAATGTCTTTGTCCCAAAACACTATGGAGGGCACTGTATAAATGTGCTGTTGTGTGTATCCATCATGAAAAGCAGCTTTTTTTTTTTTTTTTTCATGTACACTAATAATCTCATCAGGCATTACCAGGAATACCAGGAATGTATCTGGAATACATGGCATGTCATTTGCTTTGTTATTTGTTTAAAAAGAAGGATTTAGTGAGATCAACCACCTTTAAATTAGGTGAACTTGGTCACCTAAATAATCAACTTAATAACAACAATCAATAAACGTCACCCAATTACATAGAAATGAAACAACAGACTTGTATGTAGCAGGGATTTAAATATTTTATTTCCTAAATATAAAAGCATGTTTTATTGTTAAAACTGTTAGAAATTACTATCACATTTTGTCTTTTAAGTGCATTATATTTTTCCACTATAAACTCTGTCCAAAAATAAAGTAAAATGCTTTATGTTGTGTTAATTGTCTATGTTGTTTATTTTAAGATATTGAATGTTCTGGAGCAGTGCAGTTAGCAGAACAGTTTTATTCAATACCTTAAATGTTAATTTGAATCAACCTGCAATTACCTAGTAGATTCTA
Source organism: Pangasius sanitwongsei (assembly GCA_037576675.1). Taxonomy (NCBI): domain Eukaryota; kingdom Metazoa; phylum Chordata; class Actinopteri; order Siluriformes; family Pangasiidae; genus Pangasius; species Pangasius sanitwongsei. The sequence continues at coordinate 4,713,562 of CM075004.1, read as the reverse complement.
CTGGTGTTCTATTTAAAAAAAAAAGAATATTGAGTGAACTTTCAATCAATACTGTTAATCTTGTTAATAAAATAGAATGGTCCTGGGGACAGTTGCATAAGTCTGTTTTAGACTAGTCTTACAAGTTAGTCATCTAAATTTTTCTTTAAGATAAACTGACTTTTTAAGTCAGTTGCATAAAATCTTAGATTGGTCTAATTTAAGACCAAAAAGTAACACTGATTACCCATTGGCTAACTTTTCTTCATATTCTGTGTTGTCATGGAAACTAATTAACTGTCTGCTGCACTAGATTCACAAAAGTCAAAGTTAAAGTTAAAGTCAAACTTTATTGGCAATTCTGCTATATGTACAGGACACACAGAGGATTGAAATTTTGTTTCCCTCAGACCCATGGTGTGAGACACCGACATAACAAGACAAGTAATTAAAAAAAATTAAAATAAAATAAAATACAATATGTACACTATAGACATTCACGGCACATGTGAGTGTGTAGATATTTACATTTTAGTGCA
>CM075004.1:4671267-4712944 GCA_037576675.1 Pangasius sanitwongsei | reverse complement strand
TTTATTCTTTTAATTATTTTTCTTTTCAGGTTTTTGCAGATGTTGATGAAAAACAAGATGATCTGGATGCACCTGACGGGTCCTTGCAGGTAAGGAGAATGCATGTTATACATACAGTACATGTTTGTATGCATGAGTATACATGTATATATTTTTCCTAAAATTTGTAAAATACTGTTGAAAAAACTGTTGATTTCATATTACCTTACATGTAGTATTATGGCAGAACTTCTTGTATTTTATGTTTGAGAAATGATTTGTTGACTTTGACTTTCAGCAACAAGTTGTAAAGGAATCAACTATGGTTCAAGCATCCTACACAAAAAAATACTATCTTAATGGAAACAAAAGATGAAAAAGTAGGTTGCAGAATTTGTGGCAAACAAGTTGATGGAAAGGAGCACATGAAATTGGGAAACAACGTCGGTTCAGCACCACCACCACTCTGCGGGGCAGAGAAACTAGACTCAGCTGGCGGCCAATGCAGCGGCAGCTTCCTACCCTCCTGCAGAAACCAGGAGAGAATAAAAGGTGCCAGCGGCCGCTCTCCAGAGAGAAAAGGTATGGTAAAGCAGAGCAGAACTTCTGAAAGTGAAAGTGACGTGACCCATACTTGGAATTTGTGCTCTGCATTTAATCCATCCAAGTGCACACCCAGACACACCATGAACACAAACTCGGAGCAGTGGGCAGCCTTTTTTGCTGTGGCGCCTGAGGAGCACTTGGGGGTACAGTGCCTTGCTCAAGGGTCTCACCTCAGTAGGGGTATTGAGGGTGGAAGAGAGCGCTGGTCATTCACTCCCCCCACCTACAATCCCTGCTGGCCTGAGACTCGAACCCACAACCTTCTGGTTCACCATCAGGTTATAAGTCCAACTCTCTAACCATTAGGCCACGACTGACCCCTACTTCTCTCCCCCCTTTCACTGTTAGAAGACAACATCAGCAAGGATGAAGAGCCTGAAGTGTCTCCTGGGTCCAGCTGCAACACTACTGCCCCGTGTTTGCCACACCCAGCTCTGGGATGACTGCAACCTCCCCTTCACACCAGCCTTTCCCCTACACCAGCACTTAAAATAAAGAACACTTTTCCCCACCTCTACCTCCTGGTGTCTGTGTTCAGCCCCCTCACAACCATGCAGTGCTACAGTGGTCGAGGATGCAGGCATGAATACAGACACAGTCCACGACATCACAATGGACACCGTGTTGCAGCACTTCCTTCAAACCAGCCTCCAGCAGCAGGCGGTGACCCAGGAGCTGGCCCAAGCCTCCAGGTTGCCACCCAAGAGCTCTTGGAGCTCAGGAAAAGGCTGCCCGCTGCTGCCATCCATCTCCCTGACCCCTGCTGAGAGGCCCAGCACCTCCTCACCAAACTCACCAGCAACGAAAACGTCGAAGCATATCTCCTCACTTTTGAGAGGATCGCCCAGCACGAAGGCCGGCCTGAGGAGGACTGGGCCCACTCTCTCTCCCCCTTCCTCTCAGGGGAGGCCCAGTTGGCCTATCGTGTGCTCCCTCCTGATGAAGCCGCCCAATATGAACTTTTGAAGATTGAGATCCTCTTATGCTGTGGCCTTTCTCCAACCAGTGCAGCGGCAGAGCTCCACCACTGGACCTACAACACTAAAGCCACCCCTCGTGGCCAAATGGATGCCCTGCTGTGCAGCGCCAAAAGGTGGCTGCAGCCCGAGGCTCACACCGCGTCTGAGGTTGTCAAGAGGGTGGCCATGGACCGCTTCCTAAGAGCTCTGCCACCAGAAGAATGGAAAGCAGTCAGCCCGGGGGTGCCCGCAACACTCAGGAGATGCTTGAGGCATTGGAACTCACAATGGCCACCTTGGAAATCAGCAGGGGCAATCATCGAGAGTTTCCCCAGCCTCCACTGCTGTGGTGCCTAGACCAGCGCTCTCACAGGGAGAGGAGACGGACCACCAACTGCTCTGCTCTCAATCTCAGTTGATTGGCGGTGTTGTCCAGCTCTTTTGGCATGGGATTGTCCCTGGGAGATACGGATCTCCCAGGGACAATCCCATGCCTACTGAGCTGGACCCCACCGCCAATCAACGTGCTGACAAGCCCTCGCAGACTGTGCTCTCCACACAGCGACCCCTCCCAGCTCAGTCAGTCTTGGCCCTCCTGGACTCTGGAAGCACCGTAACCCTGGCCAGTCCCTCCCTGCTATCACCCCTTCCCAAGGCCAGAGGATCCCTAAATGTCTCCTGTGTGCACGGGGACGTCTGGGAGGTGCCCGTGGCTAGAGTCAGAATCAAACATCAGGCTGAGGAGTGGCTGCTCCTTGTGGGCATCATCCTGAAGTTCCCCTGGCCTGAGATGGATGCAGAGGTCTGCGTGTTCTGCCAGCAGTGCCCCCAGTGTCAGAGGACCATGCCCTATAAGCCTGCACCAGCTCCCTTCATTCATCTCCCTATCATCAGCATCCCTTTCGAGCAGATAGGCATGGACTTTGTGTGGCTGCTGCCGAAGACTGCCCAGGGCCATAAGTACATCCTGATCATCGTGGACTATACCACCTCATACCCCGAGGCAGTACCACTTCGGAAAGCCACCTTCCACAACATCGCCAGAGAGCTTCTTCTTCTCTTCAGCCTCATTGGGATCCCTAAGCACATCCTCACAGACCAAGGTACACCCTTTATGTCAAAGCTAATGGTGGATCTGTGTTGGTTGTTGCAGGTAAAGCACTTGAGGACTCATGGAGCATTTTAACCAGACTCTCAAGCACATGCTGAGGTGCGTGGTAGACAAGGAAGGGAGGAACTGGGACCTTCTCCTCCCATACGTCCTCTTTGCCATCCAAGAGACTCCACAGGCATCCACCGGCTTCACCCCTTTCCAGTTCCTCTTCAGATGGCGACCTTGAGGACTGCTGGACTTGGTCTGGGAGATCTGCTCAGCCCAGGGAGTTCCAGCCTGGGGACCAGGCCCTCCTCCCTCCTTCCCAGTGCCTCCTGTAAGTTCCTGGCCCGCTGGCAGGGCCCGTACATGGTCCTCGAGAGGGTGGGTCCCGGATTGCAACAACCAGGTAAGTGCGCAGACACCCAACTTTACCACATAAATCCACATAAAACCATGACATCAAGACCCCACCGGGAGTTTTGGTTATACAGTGGCTGTACAGCATCCCAGAGGCCCACCATAGGCTATACAGGAGGAAGTCAGCCATATGTTCAGGCAGGGGTGATTACAGAGTCGGTGATTGCCAGCCCCTGGTCCAACCCCATTGTGGTGGTCACCAAACCTGACAAAAGCATTCATCTTTATAGCAACTTCCGACGGCTCAACCAGATCTTGGACTTTGAAAGCTACCCCCTGCCCAGGTCGACGACCTGAGGAGAGCCCATTTTATCTCCACCCTCGACCTCACCAAGGGGTATTGGCAAGAGGCCAAGCCAAAGACTTCACCACCGCCAGCAGCCACTGGCAGTACCGGGTTCTGCCCTTTGGCCTGCACTGAGCTCTAGCCATCTTGCAACGCCTAATGGACACTGTCCTGTGGCCACATCACCAGTTCATGGCCGCCTACCTGAACGATGTTGTCATTCACTCCTCCACTTGGTCTGACCACCTCTACCACCTCGGGGAGGCCCTGGGAGAGCTCCGGAAGGCTGAGTTGACTTTCTGGGGAAAGTGTCATCTGGGGCTGAGTGAGGCACAGTACCTGGGCTATCGGATTGGCCAGGGGCTAAAGCCACAGGAGAAGAAGGTGGAAGCAGTTAAGAAATATCCCAACCCACAATGAAGAAACAGGTATGTGCCTTTTTGGGGTTGGCAGGATACTACTAACCTCCATTATAGCCTCTCCCCTCTCAGACCTCACCAAGAAGGGACAACCGGACCCGGTGTGCTGGAGTGCTGGAGTCACCATCCAGATGCTCAAGTAAGCCCTCACCAGCTCCCCTGTCCTATGTAATCCTGGGTTCTCTCCCAGACATTTGACAGGAAGGAGCACCCAGTCCTCTACATAAGCCGAAAGCTGACCCTCGCAGAGAGGAAATATGCGGCCATGGAGAGAGAGGCCCTGGCCATCAAGTGGGCTGTAGAGGAGCTGCACAACTTCCTGGCGGGCCAACACTTCACCCTGGTGACTGACCGTGCTCCTCTGCATTGGATGGCCAGGGCAAAGGACACCAATGCCCATGTCACCAGGTGATTCCTCTCCCTCCAAGATTTCTCTTTCCAGGTGCAACATCGAACGGGGGCTCAGCACGGTAATGCGGATGGGCCCTCACGACGGTTCTCATTCTGGCCCCATCGCATGCTAACAGTAGGCTCAGAGCTGGGGGGGTACTGTGATGGAGGGCCGTCAGCCCACGCACAAAAGACACACGGTGCTCCTCACACGACTGCCGCCAACCGGCACTGTCCGTTTGAGTGTGTGGCTGCAAGGTGGGGTGGAGAAACTGGACATGGCTGGTGGCCGATGACTGCAGCGGCAGCTTCCTACCCTCCTGCAGAAACCAGGAGAGTATAAAAGGGGCTAGTGGCTACTCTCCAGAGAGAAAAGGTTGGTTTTAAAATGTTAGGAGATAATAGTGTTTGCTGTATCAGCATTAACTACAATGCAACAGCAGCAAGCCAGTATGCCTTCACCTTTCACACTATCTGTGTGTCCAAGCAATGAGAGAACCTGTGCTCACATAAGTTTGGGGTGTAAAGCTCAGTTCAGCAAAAAGCTGACTAGTTGTGTAATGTGATCCCAAGTTGTTTAGTGTGTCATTGTTAAGACACCAATCACTGTCGGGAAGTGGTGTGATATAGCCAGCCTTTTGAGCTGCCAGTATATTTAAAATTTTTATTTTATGTATTTATTTAAAATTTGCAGATTTTGTCCCATAAAAACAAGACATTTTCTGTGTTCTGTGTATACCTGCAGTAAAAAACAGGACATTTTCTCTTATTTAATAGTATTTCTACAGTAAAAAAAAGAAGAAGAAATTTTCTGTTATTCAATGTTGTAAAAAAACAGGATACTTTCTGTTATTTAATGATATACCTAGAGTACAAAAACTGCAAATGTTAAAGCCATAAAATGGAAATTTTCTATTAATTTACCTACAGTAAATAAAAAGACATTTTTTTCAATATTACACCTACAGCAATAAAAATGTAACTTTTTCTGTTAGTTAACGGTGTGCCTACAGTGATACTAACTCTTGTTAAAAAATTCAAACATCTTCTGTGATAAAAACAGATTTTTTATTAACTTATAGATCTTTTACAATTCCATAAAAATACTAAACTAAATTGAACAAAAACATATGTCCCAAAGGGAAAAGTTTCTTATCTCTAATTGTTCCAAGTTTGCTAATTCATTAGAGTCTCTCTTAACAGCTCTTTCAAACAAACATAAACAAATTACATCCACTGATTAAATTATTGGAAAATTTGCAAGGGAAGAAAGTTTTAACAGAGGGGTAGGGACGGGGGGATTTCCTTCTTGTCTGCAGGTAAGACGAAGACTATAAATGAAATAGAAAATTATATTACTGATTATCACTGACATAACAATTAAGAGAGACAATCAGAAAATATCAGAAAAAAAAAAACCTTACAACTTGTAAAAGAAAAATGCAGTAAATTCCTCAGAGGATATGTCTTGAGCCACCAGACTAATTTCAATGGCAGTTTAAAAAAGTATTAGAATTAATAAATACTACCACAGAAAGAGATAAAAAGAAAGAGGAGAGTGAGGAACAGAGAAAGAAAAAGACTGTTAGAGAGGGAAAGACAAAGAGATGGAGAAAAAGAGAGACAGAGGGACAAAAAGTAGAGGTTGGAAGAGATGAGCGAGAAAAGGAGATTACTGTGGGCCCAATTGGAAAAATGGGCCCAAAACAACAACAACCAGAAGGATGGAGTCTAGATCCACTATCTAGGGGACATGACCAGTGAAAAAATACAGAAATAAGCTGCTCAAAGATCACCCTGAGACACTCAGAGCAGACTTTAAAAGGCAAGGTGACAGAGCAGTAATAACAGACCTGCTGTTCTTTGCAAAGCACCCAGAAGCTTGGCATTCCACTCTCCGTGAGCAGTATAATGACCTTAAAATGACAATAAATCCTTTCAACAATTCAACATAACCTCTACAACGCACTGATGGTTCAAGGGTCACAGACAAAACTGAAAGAGTTTAAAAGAGACTTCTGTAGCTGAAAACCCTCGCTGTTGGAAAAAAGACCTCTATGCCTTTAACAACAGCAGCTACATCTCTATCAGACTTAAACACCTGACCTTCAGCTACCACAGTTATAATCACATTCAACCCCCCAGTTCTCAATGAACATGCAGGCATGAGTACAGTGTGGAACATACATGTTGAAATACCCCCTAAATAATATAAATTTTCAAAAAAAAATGTCCATTGTTCCCCTTTAACGATTAACCTGCCAAAATGGCTGTAAAAAAGAACAATGTTACGCTAACATTATACTTGAAATGTGGTTGTTTGTGTGTCAGAGATGCAAGGAGAGGGATCCAGTTAAAGAGGCAGGGAGAGAGACAGCTGGGATCAGAGAGAGAGAGACAGGGACAGAGAGAGATAAACAGGGATTAAAAAAAAGAGAAAACTTACAGCTTGTTGACTAGCAGTGCACGAGGGTAGTTTGAGCATGGACCCGCCAGATGCTACTTCAATGGCTCAAAAACAAAGAACAATATTACTACTAATACATACTAATATTACATTATGATTGTTTCTTGTGTGTCAGAGATGCAAGGAGAGAGAGAAAGAGATATCTACATCAAGAGACAGGGAGAGAATAGACAGGGACAGAGAAAGAAATGGACACAACTTGCAACTTGTAGAGCATGGGGATGCCTTTATGATTGACTGGCCAGATGCTACTTTTACGGCTGTAAAACAAAATAAAATATTATTTGTAATACACACTAACATTACACTTGAGTGTTAAGTGTTAAGTGTTAAGAACTGTTAAGAGAGATAGAGAGGGACAGGGTGAGAAAGAGGTACACAGAGACAAAGATAACTTACAATTTGTAGACTAGGAGAACACAGGGATCACTTGAATATAGACTCCTGTGTTTCGCTGGAGGTGGGGCCCTCTAAAGCTCTAGGTATCATCTTGGAGACATGCTGCCATAGGATGGGCTTTTTACAGACAATTTTTTCACAGACACACAGGGATATTTTGTTCTCTAAGCTGAAATAAATGGTCTCACATAATATAGTAAATATTTATTCATTTTTAATTTTTTAAAATCATATAAAGGTTTTTGTAAATTGATTGTTGTATTATAACAGTAAAACTGTATGGACTATTAAAACTAGGGATGTCCTGATCGGACACATTGGAGCCGATCATGACATATTTCAATTGATCAGTATCTTAATTGACCTATATTAAGGCCAATCAAATTCCGATCCTTTTTATATAAGCGAAAACCATTAAGGGAAAGCCATGCTGTAGGCTATTTTTAAGCAGAGTTATTCAATTACCAAGCATATCTTACCTTACCTTGGATTGGTTTTAATAATTCTAATATACTTGAAGTGTGCACTGGGCAGTTGTATTATTGGATCATGATAATGGGCAAAAAAAAAAAAAAACTTGATCAGGACATCCTTCAAAAACGATTTTTAAATCATTGTTTTAGATGAGTGACTAGTTTGGGTCAATGAGGCCCATTCCAGAGTTTCACACAACTGAAAAACATTTTTTCAACATGAAACTTCATGACATGCTCAGCAGTAGGGATATGAACATGTAAAATTAAAAATGACCAATTTCATAGGTCAAATGAAAAGGCAACACAGTCCAGGAATAGAGTGCAGATCAAGTATCATTTTGAATGCTTGTTAGTGAGTGGTGGCAAAATAGCCTGCCTGTTGTCACACCCACACCTGCTTCTCTCTCCTTTCTCTCCAGTCCAGATGCTACTTCTATGGCTGTAAAACAAAAACAAAATATTACTATTAATACAATCTAACATTACACTTCCAACTGTGGTGATTTCTTCTGTGTCAGAGATGCAATGAGAGAGTTGGAAAGATAGACGTGGGGAGAGAGAGAGAGAGAGACAGTGTGAGAAACAAAGGGGAGTGTGTAATGACTATTAAATCTTCCAAGGATTCTGGAAGTCACTCAGGTCGGACAGGAATCAAAGCAGTTTTGGTGGAATTGGTCTGAATGATTTGGGGAAAAAATCTAATTGAGATTTTTTCTGATCAAAATTGTGAACAAAATTATTGTGGTGGTTTCCACAGTATCAAACAAAGACCAAGCATAATTACAAAAATTATCTTCTAACACTAAACAGATGAAACAATGCACTTACTAGCACAACTGTTTATTTAAAAACCACTTAACATTAACATGTACCATGATAAATCTGTCATGATGCAAACATCTGTCATGACAAATCAAACAAATAGCTACAGTATCTAGAATAAACTTAAATAATTTAAATAAAATCTTAATCTTGTATTTAAGAACATGAACACACTGTAAACAATACTACATGAGTAAACAACAGACTATGACATAAATTAAGGCTGCAACAATCAGTGATAGCAAAGGTTTTTACCATTTAAAGTACAAAATAAATGAATAACTTTGAGGCCAAAAGGCCAGCAAGAAAATGTTTACATCTTGATTGTCACATCACATTTTTTCAGAGTAATTTTTTTTAATAAAAAGAGCAGCAAATCCAACGTCTCTGGTTTGAGGCATGACTGTTGACATGTTACTATATTGCCTGCTGCACTGAAGAGTCTTTCTGACAGTGAACTTTTGTCAGGAACACACAGGTATCGGCAAGTCAACCTGCTCTGTCTGGGAAAGTTAACCTGGTGCTGTTTCCACCAGGCCAGGGGATCCTCTTCTCCAGCAATTGTTGGTCTAATTACATAGCTGTTCAGCTCTGCTTCCACAGCATCATTAAAATGAACAGATTGCACTGGATGTTGAAATAGCTGCCAAGTTTGTTTGCTTTTACAGTTGAGGCTGCTGCTAAATCCTGTGGTTCTGTGACCATGATCTCTTCTCCTGCAACATTCAGAAAACATGACAACCAACTTACTTCAGTTTTAACAATTTTTCAGAACAGAAATGAATGCTTAATATATTTTTTCATATAGAAACCTTCATAAAGCCAAGTGTCGTTTTCTTACATTTCTTGCAGCTTCTTCCATCTCTGTCTTCATTCTTGTTTTTATGGCTGGGATGTTGTCTTGACTGATGTAGGTTGTTTTGAAGTGAGGATCTAACAATGATGTAACATCCAAAAGTTCTTGAATGGCTGGGTCATCATATTTCTAGTAGAGGTATTGAATGACCCTGCATTTAATTGCCCTTGTGAGATCCGTGTCCTCAGTTAGAGTCTTTGTCCTCAAAAGGTGAAGTACTGGCTTAAGATAAAAAACACTGACATATGCCTCTCCAGAAAGCACATCTTTAAACTCTTGGAGTGGATTCAGAGCCTTGTGGATGGATTCCGATCACCTCTATGTCTTGCCATGTCAGTGTTAGATGTATTGTTTTCCTGTCTTCAGACAGCACATGATTCAAAGCTTTACATTGCTCCAGCACCCTAGCAATCATTTTTGCTTTGGTTCCCCATCTTGTTGGACACTCTGTAATCAATGAGTGCTCAGGTGGATTTAAATCTTTTTGGGCTGCAGCTAGCACCACTTTTTTCTTCCAGCTGTAGGAGAATTGACTGACCAGTTTCATGCAGATGCCTCTACTGCTCGCTGCACCCTGTCACCTTTCAGTGCATTTTCTAAAAATTAACCATTAAAAAAGAATGCAATTATCTCAGTTACATGGTAGGTATTTACATTAACTAATGTTAACAGTTTGAACTTCACTCTAAAGTGCTACCAATATCTCATTTTGGTGCAATTTTAATGTCTTTTTTAAGACATTTCAAGACAAGAATCACATTCTTAGCTTGTTATTCACTCAGCATTCACAGTGTTGAAATGCCTCCTATTGCTTCAACTCTGCATCAAACGTAATATGTTCAGGACGCAAACAGTCTACGTGGATGCATGCACTTCTTGTTTCCATATTTGAATTCCCTTGTTTAAAGAAATAATCACAGCTTTTTGAAAAGCCATTTGAAAATTGCACCCTTTCAAATCAGGATTTTGGTTTAAAAATGATTAATCATTCAGCCCTAGATGGAACGTTATACTATTTTATGCCCTTTTTTCTGCTTTAGACCCACATTCTGGACTTATACCCAGCAGGTTCCTGTGGCAAACACAAAAAAATCATGTCACATGGCATTGCAAAATGAAGTATACTATAAAATGGACAAAGAACATTGTCAAAACATACCTCTGGATAAACTCTGGAGTTAGGGCTGCTCACTTGGGGTACATGATGTTCACCACATAGAAGAGGCTGAAAATATAGCTGACAGCAACTAGAGGACAGCTGATACTGTGGTTTACGGTGACTTCGTCCACTGCTATTTTGTATCTTCCTTCATCTCCAAAGCATGTAACTAATGACAGTATACCATACAATCAATGAAATAAATATGCAACACTTCCCAATGTTTAAGACACAGTGTTTCCCACAGGTCTGAAATATGTACTTGTGGTGGTAGCCAGTGGAAAAGGCTGGCATTACCTGCCAGCACAAAATTGGTCTACTACATGTGACAAACAACAAATAACGTGTGACCTTTAACACAATATTTTGATTTATTGAATATTTCTATTAATTTCACATACTATATTTCACAGATCCAACCCCCCAACCCTCCTCTCCATCGACCCACATGGGAAGATTAAGACAAAGTTTTTATTTAAAAAAAAAACACTCTTTAGCATGTGCAAAGATGGGACTATTTGTCAGAGCACTTAATCTGATATTCAAAGAAGAGCTCCAATGCCTGTGAATATGGGAACACCTCTGGTCCATTTATCAATATTCACAAACATGCAGCCAGGTGTTCCCCTTTCAGTCTGACCTGAAAAACAGATGAAAAACAGGCACTTGGCTTTAAATTAACTATACAGCAATTAGATGCAAAAATACATTTAGTGCTGAAAGAAAGATAAAATTCACTTATCTTTTTTATGGTTGAAAAATGTCTCTCGCAGTTAACACTGGAGATCGGGATGACCGGCCCTGCTACAGCTAGAAGGCAGAGGTTTGAGTATATTTCTCCCCATTCATCGTTTTCACTGGCCAGCAGCTGCATGATCTGAGCTTGCATCTTGTCCTTCAAAGATTAGCCAAGGCAGGACAAAGGAGCATACAGTGTAATTGACACATTTACAGATGCAAAACAAGCAATTCTAACAGCCAAGACAGACAGGACAGAAATCAATTCATTTCAAATTAATTCATGTAATTTCCAACCTTAAATGATCCTGATAGTACATGCTGCTTGTAAGAGCACTCCTGCAGAACTGTGGCTTCCTGTACTGAGATGAACTTCTTTTTAGGGTATTCAACATTGAAATGTTGGTCATTTCATCTGAGCTATCAGCACCTTTGGCTCCTCTGCAAGGTACTCCTTCAAAGAGGTAAGGCCATTCTTCCATGTCTTTGATTACACTGTCTTTGTTATTCAGAGTGATGCTCTGGGTGTAGTATGTTAAAGATAATCTTTTAATGTCACTCTCAGGTTGAAGGTTTCCTTTAGAGGCATCTTGCAGCATTTTCTTTTTATCCTCATGCCTGCTAAAGTCATTCAGTGACTCGGGTTGCCACTGACTACAACTGTAATGGTCAGGTAATCTGCAAATCTTTTTTGGCCTCCCTGCAAGGCATGTGCAAAAAGCATATTGTCGTCTGACGTTCTTGACTCGGTTCTCCATTTGCATGACGAGGGAGGCAAAACCTAGACCAACAATATTTCTGCCACATTTATCCAAGAAGGAGTAAGGGTGTCTCAACTTCTGCTTGGTCTGGTGTCAGTAGCCAACAAGATATGTTACAATTAAAAGACCGCTTCCTCCACTCATGGAGAATTCTGGACTAGTGCACATTAAAAGCATTGTAAGAGAAACATCTACCACAGTCTGAAAATTGCCCGGCTAATGTTTCTGTGTGTCCTGCAATGCTTTACATAGTCAGAAACTGAGGGACTTATAAACTCACAGATACCACAATGAAATATCATAGTGAGAGCAAGCAAGCACAAAACAGAAAAAGAGAAATGATATCTGATATGTAAAGGCAAGAAAGATTGGATGGCTTCTCTGTGTGTGGCATCCAAAAGTTGGTACTGGTATGGCTTATCTGAAAATGAAAAGTAAAGTAATTTTAGTCTAACAAATATTATAAAATATGTCCAGTGGGACATATTTTCCTATCTACTGAATTTTTTTTTATTTATTTATTTATTTTACAAAAACTAATACTAGCCTAACTAATGTACAGTAAAAAGTAAAAAGTTCTCAAGCTTATTGAAGACATGTAAACAGTCAGTAAAAAATAAGAACAAATAATCTAATTACAAGCAATAGGACAAATAAATATACTAGAAAGTTTTTCAGGTAGGTCCAACAGAAGTAAGAAATACTACAGAAATTAAATAATCAAATGTAAAAAACAAAACAAAACTGCATAGTCTTCACTATATGAATTAAATATACATTGATCCTTATTAAAGCTACTAGAGATATTCAGTCAAGCGCAGTGAGTGATTTTCTCTTTTTCTTTTGTTATCTGAGTATCTTTAATGACACAGGCAGCAGCAGGTTTATTGCTGCTGTCACTTTTAAGACCTAATGCACAGATCCAATAGATTGACAGGTCCGATTTCTTTCCCAACTGTTTACGCTCAACCGACTGCGTTTACGTGAATATTTTGTTATAACTTTGTGTGTATTTAACCGCTTAAGCGCTATAAACCGCGAAAAAAAAAAAACGCTGTGACAGGCGGCTTTTTGTACACGCGCTTCAGGTGTTTGCAGACAGAAAATCGTCTGTAGACAGCGCCTAAGTAATGAATTGAGTTATCTTTCACGTCTTGCTTGAAAGGTTTAAAATTGCTTGAAAGTTTAACCTGGCAAGGCTTAAAACTGTTTAATGCGCCAAGCTCCCGTCCAGATTAAAAATACTGACTGTAAAACTGTTCACAGATACTCACCCACTGCCACAAAGAATGGGGGAGGGGGCATAACCAAGTAACATACCAAAAGTTACAAAAATTCTCTCAAAGAAAGTTGATCAGTTTGTAAACTTATGAAAAAAAACATAAGTCCTTTAATCTCCCAAACCAAGTGCTGGTTAATAACTTAACTGTAATTGCATTGTGAACACCAGCTCAGTATTTTAGCGATATCCAATGAAAATTCATCATCATATTTTACATGACCAACCCAGACAATATATGATTTCAAATTACTAATAATGGCAATAAAACTGTCACTTTGTTAAATTACAGTGTTAAATTTTCCATAAAATTATTTACTGCTGAAAGAGTTGGATAAAATTTTGTTCTGCCACCAAAAGTTGTCAGAGCAGAGATCATGGTCCCATAATGCAATTCGAAAATGTAAATAACCGGAAAAACACCTGTGAATCACATGCTATGGACAATTTCTGATCAAATGTACAGTCATACAACTGTTAATACACAGATATTTCTTACAGCGTATGCACCAACCTATCTCATTTCGACATGGGAAGGGAGCGTTATGTGCAATTGCTGGTCATCAGTTATAGGTCAGCCTTCAACACCATAGTCCCCATCAGGCTGTGCGGTAAGTCCAGGGAGCTGGGCCTGTGCTCCTCACACTGCCATTGGGTACTGGACCCTCATTCTCAACACTTGAGCTCCCCAAGGCTGTTTTTATGCCCTCTCCTGTACTCTATAAACACACAAAACTGGGTAGCCACACACAGATCCAACACCATCGTGAAGTTTGCGGACAATACTGTGGTGGCAGCGCTGGTCACTAAGAATGATGAAAAGGCTTACGTGGACGAAGTGGAGTGATGCTAGGCCAACAACCTATATGTAAATATCACCAAGACAAAAGAATTGGTTGTGGACTTCAACCATCTCCAAGAGCCGAGGAAGTTCCACATCTCCTCAGCTATCCAGAAGTCGTTTTTATACCACCACAAAAGAGAGCATCCTCACTGGGGACATTACTACCTGGTATGGTAACTGCAGTACCGAGGACAGCAAAGCCCTGTAGAGGGTAGTGAGGTCTGCTGAACGAATCACCAGATCAGCACTGCCCAGCCAAGAGCTTCCCCTAAGCTACTGAACACATGATCATCAGCACACCAGTTCCTCTGCACATGACAATCTTGCACACACTAACCATCTGATATATGTCATATATGGCACATTTGCACCTGCACAGGACACTTTAGTGTATATACTGTACATATGTACATACATGCACAGATATATACATACATACTTTTCATATGTGTATTTTTTTGTATGCTCTTGCGTGAGTTTTATTGTGCTCCCCCTTACACTGTACTCATTGATAAATTATCTGTATAGTCTATTTATTGTTTTGCTAAGCAGAGTCTTCGGAGTTGCCATTTCCCTGCACCTTTGTCTCTGCTATGAATGCGCATATGGCAAACAAACCTTTGAATCCTGAATATGGAAAACAGCTATACTAAAACAGTTCTCATCTGCTCTTGCCCAGTGATATCAAATGTTAGGGACCTGCATTTAAATGTGATAAACATATTTAGCGTTCAGGGCCAGAGTTGTGGGTTACTGTTTCACAGGTACAATTTCACTGTGCAACCCTCAATGCTCACCTCAAGACTTTTTAAAGACCGTTTTTCCATTATCAAGTACATTAATTAAACCATGTGTCAAATTCTAGGACTGTGGGCCAAATATGACCTGCTGCTTCATTTCATTCGGCCCACATGAACTTAAAAAAAAGTTGAAATGGCCTTCAGTATCTACTACATTTTCATGTTATCTAAAATTCTCACAATAGTGTAGTGAATGCCACTGTACAACACGCAAGATATCATACACATACATAGTTAGTGGCAGCTAAAAACAAAACAAAAAAACAAAATAGAATTTGTAGTGTTTGGAAAAGTGGCTAAGGAACTAAGCAAATAAGTGGCTAAGCAACTACATGACTGAGATAGGATGGAGACATTTCAAATTGGAAGCATCTTCGAATATAAGGAAGGACAAGAAGATTGAATCCTACATGGAATGCCTGGAACAATAGATGACTGCCAGTAAAGTGGCAGAGTAGAGGAAGGTGTGTTTCTTGCAGTGATTGGGGCTTCCATTAGCATATAGTCAGATGCCAAACCCCTTTTTAAGAAAGCTAACCCAGTGCCATATGCTTTGAGGGAAACACTTGAAAAGGAACTAGACAGGCTAGAATCCTTGAGACCCATTTCCAAAACTGAGAGTAGTGATTGTGCCAAAGGTACACAAAACCATCAGGATCTGTGGAAATTATAAGGTAACTGTCAACAAGTGTATAGAAGTGGAAACCTACCCTCTGCCCAATGCAGAAGATCTTTTTGCCATGTTGACTAGGGGTAAGCTGTACAGCTCAGTTCAGTTCATACTCATGTTCAGTTCAGCTCATGCCTATTAGCAAATGGAACTTGCCCCACATGAGTTAAAATTGAACAGCCAGAGTTGAAAAAGCACTCCAGAGCACAAACAAGCAGCTACTCATAAGCACTGCAGTTGTCTACTATGACACCCAGGAACCACTGAAACTGGCTTCCGATGCCTCAGCCTATGGTGTGGGAGCAGTCATCTCCCATGCCATGATAAATGGTGTGGAGAAGCCAGTTGCTTTTGTGTCCCATTCACTCACAGCAGTAGAGGGCAAACATTCTCAAAGAAGAATATATAGCTTTTGTGTTTGGATTGAAAATTCACTCTCATCACTGAAAACAAGTCTCTCTTAGCACCATTAGGTCCCACATCCGCCATCCCCATATTGGCTGCACTGAGGATGCAGTGACAAGCACTTAAACTGATGGCCTACAATTGTGAGATTTAATTTCACACGTCACAGGAGTATGCAAATGCAGATGGACTTTCCTGGTTACCTCAAGCCTGTTAGGACAACATGGCGGAGGAAAGTTGCATATTTCTGTGTTCATCTACAGAAGATTTGCTGGTACAGGTTATAGACTCGGCTCAGACTACATGCAAGGCTCTGACACTCAACAAAATGGGAGAAATCACCCTTAATGCCAGCCAGTATTATTGATGATGGACAGCACAGCTATTCATAGAGCAAGGATGTGTTCTGTGGGGAATGAGGGCAATTGTAACCACAGCACACCCAGAAAAACTACTGAGAGAGTTGCACATATGACATCCAGGTATTTTTCTCATGAAGTCATTGGCCATGAGCCACATGTGGTGGCCCTGCCTGGACAGCAATATTGAACCTACAGTGCAGAAATTCAGTCTGTGAGACAACTTGGGGAGGATTTACAACAGACCACTCACACAGAAATGTTGCCATCAAGGCTCAAATTGAGGCTCAGCACAGCAGTATGTCCGTTCTGCCACTACCACCATTATGCACCAAAACACAAGCACCGCCAAGTGCTGCCAGCCCAATCCAAACTGAAATCCAGCCCAGAGAGTGAGCCCAATACCACCTGTTAAACCAGCAATTGAATCACAACCTCAACACCTTTCCCATTTCGCCGTTACCCAAAGCAGGTAAACATACAACCTCAAAGACTGAACCTTCGAAATAGATAGGGCCAAGAAAACTTTGACTTGGTACCCAAGGGCAAAGCAGTCTACCTCTTCCTTGGTAGTTAAAAAAAAACATTCAAGAAGTTTGTTAGAACTCTTGTTGGAACACTTTCTGATAAAGTTCTTTAAATGGTTTCTTTTTAAACCAAACTAATTAAGATCAGAATAAAGATATTAATACTGATGAAGTTCAAGAAGGATATTTATGGTTTTTCAGAAGTTGATAATTGAGACAGGAGGAATTGAGTGTATTTGGATTGGTTAACATATATACACTATGAGTAATTACGCTACTGCCATCTAGTGGTTATACTGGAAATTGTGCTAGTAGTAGTACAAGAGTGCCGATGTATGTTTGGCTGTGTCAAAAAGTATGAGTACAGCGTTCCTTGTGAATCTGTTTCAGTCTGATTATTTAATATAAACATATTACACTTTCGGTGTGATGAGGACACATGCGAAATAAAATGACTGGTTTTGTGATCATTTTTAAGGGACAATCTACCTTCTTGCCATATAATAGTGTTGCCATAAAATATCTCCGACAGTTCCACTGAAAATGATTAAAATAACATGCTTGTAATAGGGAAAAATGACACCTCCTCTTATAAATCCTAATCTACTTTTACTGCAGTAAAAGTAAAGCAGCCTACTTTTTTCTAGAAATGTCCTATTCAGAGCTATGGTTATTTGTGTAACCTAGCATAGATGATAGAATATTTTAAATAAGTTGAAAAACTGAAACCTTAGATTACGGGCCTTAGGGGCCTCATAAAAATGCTCATGTGGCCAGGGAGAATTTTAATTTGACACCCCTGGTTTTATAGGTATATAGACAAACAAACAAAGAAACAAATTAATAAATGCATCTACATGTCTACAGGATAGTACTGAGCTACAGCAACACTACTATTCTCATGAATGGCTGTGTAGAAATGAAAAGTAAAATAAATTTAAACAAAACATATGGGCAGGAAGTCTGCAGTTCTTCATTATGATACAAATATTATATTTTTAATATTCTAATCATGGCAACCGTGATGAGAAAAAAGATGCCCCGATATTTTCAGTTCACCCCCAATCAAGACAGGCTATGTATAGCCCTGTTAGTGCCTGAAACAAACACCATTTTCTCCTGACACATCTCATCATTATTAGTCCCCCAAGAAGAGGATGTACCACATAGTCCAATACACAGAGAATGCATATGCACACGTCAGTCATTCTGTACCACAGGACTCAAGTTATCTGTGAGTCTAAGTTTAGCTTCTGTGGCATATTGAACAGATGCTTAGACCTTATCTTGCCCTGTCAGCATGGTGGCTGGAGTGAGTATTTTTAGCAAGGTGAGGTAGCAGCTGTGAAAGCATTCATTGGCTGACAATGACACAGATGGTCTCAGGACTGGGTGAGACAGACATTCAGTGGACCCAATACAGATGAGCCAAACACATCTCCACATATAAAGGAAGCTTGACAGTAACAGGAAAAGCTGGAGGGAATTGCACTACTTTGGAATTTATTAAAGGTCAGCTGCATTTCTAGCAGTGTTGTATGGTCACCAACAGCTTTTCTATCTTCATCAATCTGTATACCAAAGGTCAGCCTGGTTATATAGAAGCTTATACTGGGGATAATTATTCATTTTCCCCAGTTATGTTTTTTTTACTTGTTTAGTTTACCTGTGATTGTCTCTTTATGTGACTAACTATTTAGAGAATAATATAGCCTGTTCTTTTATGTAATTGAAATTTTCAGTAGAACTCCACTGAAAATGTTACCTTCATTATACATAATTTTCTAACCTGTATTTACATTTTAATAATGGTTACTCTTAGTTGAAGAGAGCATGAAAGAAAACACGACTTTCTTTGAGTAACCTTTCACAAGACGAACAAGAAAATATAATCTTTAATGACAATTTAACAAATGTCCATAATTAAAATTACATATTATAAAATCATACCATCATATGTTTTGTTAATTTGGTGTGTATGTGTACAAAATTGGCACATCATATGAAATCACACAATATCTGATTGAACATATGCAAAATGGTTAAATGTACCCCTAAATAAGGTCTAGCAATAATAATCTAGTCATTATTCTGTGTTTATGTCTTGACTACACCTCTGAGTAATGGTAATATTTAGAACAACCATGTCATTGCAAACAGAAATGGTATACCCGCACCTTTATTTGGATAGCCTATTTTAAATACTGTCTTCTAATATACAACACCAGCTGTTAAGTAGAAGAAACAGGGAAGGCATTTCCTGGCTTATAGTGAGTAATTCATTTCTGCATAGATAACCTATTTAATATGAAATATATTAATAATTATAGTGAATTTAATGAATTCATTAGGTATTAAAATCCTTTGTTCCCAAGTTGTCAGTTGATTAGGTGAATTTTTTCACTTAACCTCAGAGACTCCAGTGTTCCCACTGATGCCCATCCACAATATGTACTTAATTGTTTTGTGCAACATCTGAATATGTTTATAGTAACCTCAAAAATAACAATCAAAAATGAAAAGAATGTTGGTTGAGTATTTTTACTGAGCATACATTATGTAGCTATCAGTTGAAACATTTGTAATAATGATGATCCAAATTTGTGTTTTTTTTTTACAGTTTGAAATTTAGTAAAGAAAGCCAGGAGTGCTTAATTTCATATTGCAAGCCTTCACTAAATAACAACAGCCATGGATGTGTTTGGTGGAGCCCCCCGTGTTCTTGGATACCCACGTTCAGTTCTGGTGAAAAGTGGGTCAGATGCAGTCCTTAAATGTCTGATCAGTGGAGAGCCAAAACCTGATGTGTTGTGGGAGAGACTGAATGAACCCATTATTCCTGAGGGTCGCTACTGCATTACCCAGGATGGCAAAGTTTGCACCCTCTCCATCTATCAGGTCACTCTGGAAGATGCTGGACAGTACATCTGCAGAGCTAAGAACAGCATTGGGGATACTTACGCAGCTGCTACTCTTAAAGTAGAAGAGGAACCCCAAAATGTTCAGATGATGTATCCCCTGCAAGAACAACAGCAAATTATGGTTATTCCACCAAAACAAGAAATAAAAAATCTCAAGCAGCCTTTGTCGGACATGGAGGCAGTTCTTTTTCAGGACAACAAACCCAGGTTCCTCTTCAAACCTCTCTCCTTGAGAGTAGATCAAGGAGAAGATGCTGCCTTCTCCTGCAAGCTGTGGGGTAATCCCTTATCTGAGGTTGTGTGGGAGAAAGATGGCAAGCAACTCAATGAGATCTATGAGAGCTCACACTTTTGCATCAGCCAACAAAATGAAGAATGGTTCCACCTGAAGATCTTCCAAACACGAGCCCCAGATGGAGGAGTCTACACCTGCAAAGCAGTCAATCAGTATGGTGAAGCTGTGGCTGGAGCTGTATTGTTGGTTGAAAGTGTGCCTGAGCAAGTTGGGAAGAGCCATCGAAATGGCTACCCCAATGGCCACTCATCTCCAGACCAGAATGACGTGTATTCAGAATGGAAATGCTCACATGAAAAAGACACATACTCAAGCGGAAAGCACCTGAATGTGGCTAAGGCCAAGAAGTTCATGATCACAGAAGGCAAACATGCCAAATTTCGTTGCTATGTCACAGGTAAACCCAAACCTGAGATCCTGTGGAAGAAAGATGGGGAACCAATTGTGCCTGGACGACGTCACCTAGTGTTTGAGGACAGGGAGGGGCACTATACTTTGAAAGTTCTTTACTGCAAGCAGCAAGACACTGGGCTGTACATCTGTGCTGCATCAAACACACTGGGGAACACATTAAGTGCTGTACAACTCTCTGTAAAAGGTGGGGCAGAAACTCTTTTTGTTTTTAGTCTTTTAAAATACTTTGGTCTCTATCCAATGGAGTTGTTCTATGAAACAATACCCAACTTTGCTTATCCTAAATTAACATAATGAAAAATACAGCATAAAACAATGTGATTTGTACCTCGAATGTGGAAAGAATTCAATTTAATTGAGGATTTAATGCAAATGCAGTAGCTATGCTATGTATGACTATGTATTTCATTGTTTTAATTGATCCATCTAATTGGCAATGATTTTGATGTGATGGATAACATCAGCTGCCACTGGTAATGATTTATTTGCACCTGCTGCACACTTAAAATTTGCCTGAATTATGATAGTTAAAGGTTGAAGTTTAAATCGATTTTAAATTAAGTCTTAATTAATGTTGTGCACAGTGGGAGGTGAAAGGTCCCTGGTGGTCTAGTCGCTAAGGATCCCGCACACTCACTGCCAAAGCCTGGTTTCAATTCCTGGGCAGGGAACCAACCCAGCCACTGGGAGTGTACTGGTCCCTGGATAAAATAGAAGAGGTGTGTCAGGAAGGGCATTTGGTTTACCTGTGCCAAATCAAACATGCAGACCATTGATCTGCTGTGGTGACCCCTAGCAGGAGCAGCTGAAACAACAACACTGGGAGATGAACGTCTTCCATAATTTAAAATTGGATTGCATCATGTTTGGTATGAATGGGTGTTTGTGTCACCATAAACTGCTTTCATATGCCACAAGTATTTAACTGTTGACACATTAATATAAGGTCCACCAATAAGCAATATATTAATACTTAACTAATTCTTTCATAATGATGAATTAATAAGTGCACTAATCTTCAGCACATCATAAAATAATGAGGCATATATATTAACAGACAACTGAACCATACTGTATATGAATATTCAATAGTCATAATAATGGTAATAGTTAAGTAATAACATATTGTTAACTCTTTCTGTTAATTAACATTATGATTTATGCAGTATTAATAAAGATGGCTGTCTGTTTGTACACAATGTAGTCTAACCAAAACTTTTATTTATGTAACTTCTGACAATTTGCAATGCAAAGCCAACACCACTAACAATTTGCTTTGAGATTGCATAATCTCAAAGGGGTGAGAGGGCTTGTCCACAATGCTGGAGGCCTTGCAGATACTGCGTGAGTGGAAAATGTCCTGAACAGGGGGTAGAGGTGCACAGATGATGCGTTCAGCTGTCCGCACTATCCCTGTAGGGTCTTTTGATCAGAGATGTTGCAATTTCCAAACCAGACAGTGATGCAGCTGGTCAGGACACTCTCTATGGTTTCCCTATAGCACATTGTGAGGATGGGTGGAGGGATGTTCGCCTTCTTCAGGCAGATGCTGCTGGACTCTTTTGGCCAGGGAGCTGGTGTTGTTTGTCCATTTGAGGTTTTTCATGATGTGAACACCAAGGAACTTGGGGCTCTGGACTGTGGAGCCATTTATGCACAGGGAGGAGGTCAGTGCAGGACTTCCTGAAGTCGACATTAATTTTTTTGGTTTTGTCAACATTCAGAGACAGACTGTTGTTTTTGCGCCAGCCAATGAGCCATTCTACCTCCTCTCCGTATGATGTCTCATCACTGTCACTGTTGAGGCCAACTACTATGGTGTCGTCAGCGAACTTGGCAATGTGGTTTGAACTGGATCTGGCATTGCAGACTTGGGTTAACAGACTGAATAGCATAGGGCTGAGTAAGCAGCCCTGGGGGGCACAAGTGTTCAGGATGATGGTGGTGGAGGTATTGCTGCTGACCCAAATTGACTGGGGTCTCCCAGTGAGGAAGTCCAGGATCCAGTTACTGAGCAAGGTGCTGGAAACTAGTAGGTCCAGTTTATCAATCAGCTGCTGGGGATGATGGTGTTGAAAGCTAAACTGAAGACTTTGAACAGCATTCAGAAAGCAAGACTTTGAACAGCATTCAGAACTCATGACCAGCTGCTCGAAGCACTTCATGGTGATTGGTGTGCATGCTATGGGGTGGTAGTCATTGAGACTTGACACTGTTGACTTCTTTGGCACTGGTACAGTATGATGGTAGTAGCCTTAAAACACTGTGGGATGACTGCTTGGCTCAGGGAGATGTTGAAGATGTCTGTCAGGACATCAGCCAGCTGATCTGCACAGTCTTTGAGCACTTGTTCTGGTACGTTTTCTGGTCCTGCAGCTTTGCAAGGATTGTCTTCCTCACATGCGCTGAGGACAAGCAGAGCACCTGGTCATCTAAGGGAGGGGATTTCCTCATTGGTGCAGTGATTAATGCTTCAAACCATGCATAGAAGGAGTTGAGCGCATCTGGGTAGAAGGCATCAGTGTCAGTGTCAGTGATACATGGTGGAATCTTGTAGTCCGTGACCTGGATACCTTGCCACATGCACATCTTTGATGTTGTTGTAGTGGCTGGAGATTTACTTTGCATGATTGGACTTTGCCAGCCTGATGCAAAGGGACAAGTTCTTTCTCACCGTCCTTAGCACTGCCTCATCTCCTACTCTAAATGCAGCATCCTGGGTTTTCAGCAGATTGTGGACCTCAGCTGTAAACCATGGCTTCTGGTCGGCATGTGTGGTGATGGTATTTGTGACTGTGATATCATCAATGCACTTGTTAATGTAGCCAGTCACTGTCTCTGCATATTCACTTACATCAGTGAGATGACCTTTCCAGTCTGTGCATTCAAAGCAATCCTGGAGTGCAGAAGTAGCTCCCTCTGGCCAAACTCTGATCTCTTTAGTGTCTGGTTCAGCTCACTGAGGTGCAGTGTGTAAGCTGGTGTTAACAAGACTGAAACATGGTCTGAGAGCCTGGGCTGGGGGTGGAGTGCAGCTTTGTAGTAGTCGTATTTGTTTGTGTAAACCAAGTCCAGCGTATTCGGTCCTGCAAACTCAGCATGGTTGAAATCCCCAGCAACAATGAGAAAGCCATCATTGTGAGCAGACTGTAGTTCACTAATGGCCCCATACAGTTCATGTAGTGCATCTTTAGCATTAGCCATGTGAGGAATGTACACAGCAGTGATGGTACACAGCAGTGATGGTGTAAGCTCCCTTGGCAGATAGTAAGGCTGACACTTGACTGCCATGAATTCCACCAGCAATGAACTGTATTTACAAACTAATACAGTGTTTGTGTGCCATTCTGTGTTGATGTAAACTAAAAAAAGTCCCCTCCATGGGTCATTGTAGCATCCCCATCCACTCAGACGGTGGTTAGCCCATTTAGCTGAATGCTGCATCAGGGATGCTGTTGTTGAGCCAGGTTCTGTTGTGGCCATTAGAGCAGATCAAAGATCACCCTGGAGAGCCTGGGTGTTGACGCCATTAGACTTTATTCTTTCCAGAACTAAGCTGAGCAGTTGTCTGCAGACAAAAGCTGCCCCACTCTTCAGAAAGGCATTCTTATATACAGTACATTTACCTGAAAACTCTTCCACATCCTGTTTTTAACAAGACACATACTCTGATGCATGTGTATCCTGGTTTTAACAAGGCACAAGGTTACCCCATATGCTTATCTTATTGTTTAAGGATCCTTACTCATTTAAATTTACAGCTTGTTCCTGTTTCCCTCTTTACACAGGATTCCCATACATATGTAAGGTCATATAGGTAATTTTTAGGCCTTGGTTTCTCAGCATACACTTCCTGTTCCATGCACACAGTTCTAGTCAGCAAGCCTTTTACTAAGATACTGGGTACAATGATATATTTTGCACTATACCCGTTCCATACATCTATAACATTGAGGATTAAACATGATCAAATATGAGTACACATTTTGTGGTTAACATTTTGTGGTTAAAATATTCTATATATTTCTCCCTTCTGAGACTTATTAAGTCTCACATTCATTACCTTCTTCAAGAGAGCAATCACACAATCCAGTACTTTCAATTATCCCTATCCAGTGACCTAAGTAGATCGCCCACCTTTTTATCAATGACTAAATTCTGGAATTGCTCTCTGTGGAGAATCAGGACCAAACATCTCCCTCCTTGTTTGACTAGGAAGGAGTAAAAGATCTCGTCTCCCTAAAAAGCAAACATTGTTTTTAGAAGCATGAGAATGCAATAGGTCCTGCGCTTGCCTGTGGTTGTCATGGTTATGTAGAGTATACCATAATTGATTATCATCATGATGTAAACAACACACATTACACATACAGTCTCTTTTATATGCAGTAGCCATATCCTGGCACGATGAGAGGTCTTCAACTCAAATACATTACGTGTTGTGGAGAGTTACCCATTGGGGAGAGGTTAGGCTAGCACTTACACCCAGGGCATAGCTCATCATTCATCTTCTTCATCCTCACTTGAGGAATTGGGATCTTCTGTTACTGTTGCATGAAATATAGACTTCTTCTGGACCTCTATTCGCTGGAAAGAGTCACTGTCCAGGTGCCACATCACCATACAAGTACCTTGAAATTCACCCATGCTATATTTGCCTTTAGACTTAATAGAGCATTCATATTCAAGTGTATAATCTATTTCATAATCTAAGGGGATCTCTATCCTTTTAATTTCTATTCTTATATCCAATTGTTAGCACCACGCTCCCCTTCCTGTTGAATCGTAGCTACTAAAGTAATCTGGACTAGTCAGTATTGCTAGGCATTCAGCTGGGCGATATGGTCTTTTAAAATCATGCAGGTGACAAAAGTGTTGATTAAACTCAGCACACTGTCTATAGTCATACTTACTGGGTACTACTATAAGTGTTCTTAATGGTGATGGTGTGCATAGTACTGTGCACTAGTACAACTATTCATGCCTGTTTCCTTTGCTGTGTATGTAGCCCACTTATACCACTCATTACTTTGTGCTATTCTTAATCGCTTTTCTTTTATTCCTCTACCCGTAATTTTATCACTAGATGTTTTCAGTCCCTCTGAAGTCCCCTCTTGCTGTTTATTTTCTTTTTGCTGTTCTGGTGTTGCTCTAGGAACTCTGGTACAGTGATTTAAATGATAACAAGTAGTACTACCTTCTACTTGTACCACTGTTGGCATATCTCTTACCACTTTGTAGGGTTCTTCCCTTCTGAGTTCATTCTATTTTCTTCTGGTTCTTCTTTTGGCTCCTTTTTCTTTTCCTGTAAATACCTGGCTTCATATACAGTATATAGAATACAGGGGAATTAATAACCAGATGTTGATAAGTAAACCAAAAGCAAAGGTATACTGGATAGGAGAGGTAGAAAGTGATGTAATGCTAAGTGTTAAAAAATGGCAAAGGTACATAGAGGCACAGATTCCAGGTGCACAACGGCTGAAATCTAACTTTCATTGTACAATGCACTATGACACACAGTTAGACACTGAATATGAGAAAGCATGGCTAAAAGAAACACGTAGTGACAAAAAGAAACAGCCCATTGCATACTATAGCTCTAAACTGGATAGTGTAGCACAGGACTATCCTCCGTGTTATCAACAGCAAAAGACCTGGTGTCTAATATACACCGATCAGCCATAACATTATGACCATTATGCCTAATATTGTGTTGGTCCCCCTTTTGCTGCCAAAACAGCCCTGACCTGTTGAGGCATGGAATCCCCTAGATCCCTGAAGGAGTGCTGTGGTATCTGGCACAAAGACATTAACAGCAGATCCTTTAAGTCCTGTAAGTTGCGAGGTGGGGCCTCCATGGATCGGACTTGATGACCAGCAAACCCCACAGATGTTCGATTGAATTGAGATCTGGGGAATTTGGAGGTCAAGTCAACACCTTGATCTGTTTGTCATGTTCCTCGAACCATTCCTGAACAATTTTTACAGTGTGGCAGGGCGCATTATCCTTCCGAAAGAGGTCACTTCCATTAGGGAATACTGTTGCCATGAAGGGGTGTACCTGGTCTGCAACAATGTTTAAGCAGGTGGTATGTGTCAAAGTAGCATCCATATGAATGCCAGGACCCAAAGTTTCCCAGCAGAACATTGCCTAGAGCATCACACTGCCAGCTTGCATTCTTCCCATAGTGCATGCTGGTGCCATCTCTTCCCCAGGTAAATGATGCACACACATCCGGCCTTCCATCTGATGCTCACCTGTCCATTGTAGGCACTTTTGGCAGTGGACAGAGGTCAGCATGGGCACTCTGACAGGTCTGTGGCTACCCAGTCCCATATGCAGCAAGCTGCGATGCACTGTATGTTCTGACACCTTTCTATCATAGCCAGCTTTAACTTTTCAGCAATTTGTGCTACAATAGCTTTTCTGTGGAATCAGACCACATGGACTAGCCTTCACTCCCCACGCGCATCAGTGAGCCTTGGGTGCTCATGACCCTGTCGCTAGTTCACCGGTTGTCCTTCCTTGGACTACTTTTGGTAGGCACTATCCACTGGAACACCCCACAAGGCCTGCCGTTGTAAAGATGCTCTGACCCAGTCATCTAGCTATCACAATTTGGCCATTGTCAAAGTTTCTCTAACGATTCTGCTTCCTCCTTTTCTTTGGTTTTAACCGGTGCCTGGATTCTTTTCTTTGCTTGTTAATTCCTCAAGCTGAAATTGTGCTAGTTTTTGTTGCATGTCTCTCTCTTGCCCTCTGAGTTTTTGTTCATTTTTCCTGAAATGCTCTACTGCATGAGCCACATGATCACAGAATTATCTGTGTGTTTTAGAGTTCAGACCAACCACTTCTTCAAGAGGCTTCTGTTTTTTTACTGCAGGAGGCATTGCCTCCACCACAGCATTTCTGAACAATGTGGTCATTAGGGGATCACCTTCTGGGTCTCTTTCAGTTTCCTTTTTCTATCTTTTCAATTGTCTTTGCACATAAGAGGTTGGATTCTCTGTTTCCTTTTAGAGTTTTAGGGTCCACTTGGGCTGGGTACTCATTTCTTAGCGCCTGCCCCAGAGCTGGTCGACCTGAATCAAACGCAGGTCCATCCATCTGTGGAGTGCCTACAGCCCCACGCCCCTTCCAGCTTAGCTCCTCCCAGGATTTTTGCTAATAATGCCTTTATGACTCCTGCAGCAAGTAATTTTCCAGCGGTTTCATCTTCAAAATTTTTTTATCCATTTATTTGATCTGCAGTGGATGTTGGGGAGATGTTAGACCAGCCTCTCAAGATCCTGTGTGGCCCAGGGCACATATTGACCTTGTCTTCCCTTAATTAACATAGGCAATTCCCCAGCCCATAATTTTTGCTGTCTGAGCTGCTCCGTTGTGCTTAGGCACCTCTCTTCTCCAACCCTTGTTCTTAACAGGGTTGTCTCTTCCTCTTCCATTTCCTCCAACTGTTCACCTAATACTCCCTTTTGCTCTCTTTTTAATGGGTATTCATCCCTAACTGCTGCCTGTCTGATTTTTTCTGCTGTCTAATATGCTCTTCTGTCTCTTTTAACTGCCCTTCTAGTTTATCTATCTCCTCATGTATTTTTTCACCTATACTTTGCCTCAGCCTTTCCTCATCTCCATCCTCTCCTACCCACAATGTGCTATCTAACTTCTGTTCCCCCACCATTTCTTCTCTTAGTTAAATGCCAGTCTAAGGGCTTTTCCATTCTTTCTCTATCACAATGACAGTCTCCAATCTCTTTCTTGTGTACTTCTCCTCTGATTGTCTATCATCATTTCTCAACATCTTTCTTGCTTGCTTCATGCTTTCCTGTTTGAACTGTGACAAAACATCTTTTTCTATCTCTTTCTTAGCTTCCCTCTTCTTGCTGTTATCTTTTACTTATGATTTTTGATTACCTTTTCCATCTCCATGGACAAGGACACATCAAATGATTCCTCAGTTGGCCAGTTTGTGTTCATGCCTCTGGTTCTCTTTTCCCACTTTTACTATGAGTTCTTTACAGAAAGGGTGTTTGTTCACTAACCACTCAACAGGGGTAGTTGCCATACTGGATCTCTATTGTCTAAGCTTATTTATGGAAATATGAGAGCAGTCTGTATTTCAAGCCACTACAGTCTTACTAAATGTCAGTACTTCTATTGCTTATTAAATTAAACAGATATGTACACAGTGCTCTGAACTAAGCCCCCATTGCATACATAACCTGCTCACAGGACAATATTTCTATGTCTAAGAATCATATAAGACCACCTCAAGGAATATCTGATTTAAGGTTAACCCTTATCCAATAAGCAGACACACTTAACCACAAGATATCTCTGAGGCAAAAATGCAATTGTATATATTGTATAGCACATGCACAGCATGCACACTCTCACACTCTCTTTCACTCCTCCATGACCAATTCATATCACAGAACCAAGCACTTAAGAAAACTATGCAGACTGTCCCCAAACGGACATTCTACACAGTGTCTACTATATGGTGCAATGCATAGAGCCTCAAGTCAAAAGCAAATTTAAATGGGTTAGACCTTTTACACTCAGCAAAAGACCCACATGCCCCCCAGTAGAGTTCTCTCACAAGACTGCCTGCAGGTGAATGCCCAAATAATCTACAAAACCCAACTTTTTTCTAAATCACAACCAGACAATTCACCACATACAGTATATCAAATACATATAACCCTTCTTTTTTGGTGTTTTGTTTTCTCTTTCTTTTTTTTTTTCTTTTTTAACTGTCACAAACTCACAGACACAGCTTGTTGGCCTGTCATCTGGTCTCACACACACATGCTGGCATACCCTCCTTTTTCTGATTGGCTCCCATGTTTACACAGTCTCCAACTTAACTTTGGAGCTCATCATTCACTCCCTCTAGTCAGTGTGATATAGTGCCGTCTCCACCAAGTCACACTTAAGTGATGGTCCAGGAGAGGTACATGTCTAATATCCAGCCAAACACAGAGTTTATTTTTTCATGCACACTTAAACTTGTATACACGCACACTAGGGGTCATGTAGAAAAATAAGGGGATGTGTCTTCTGACATTGGATTCCAGGAGTGTAGCCACCTCTACTGCTCACACACACACACACACACACTCTAGTTACCCATGCTTGCTGTGGCGAGCAATACACAAACAAAAAGCACTCAAAAGGAAGACACACAGATAATCACCCACAGAAATCCCAAACTGGGGATAGCATATACAAAGCCAACAAGAGACAGACAAAAACCAGGGCAAGAAGAGCTCTTTAACAACCCAAACATTATTTACAGTATCATACAGCTATATACTACTCTCAAGAGACCACCTCTTCTGCTTCTCACCACAGACACAGTATCTGCAAGATTTAAACAGCCACACGTTCACTTCCTCAACACGAACGAGATTTTTACACTAACAGAGCTATTTACCTGGCCACACTCATCGATTCACTTCCCAAACATGAAAGAGCTATTAACTGGCCACATTCTTTTCACACTTTTTTTTAACATGTTTTACTGCTATCTATCAAATCCCACTTAAAAGTAACAACAATACTTATTTACACGCTTTAATGCTATCTAGCAAAGCCCACTTAACAGTAAAGACAGTTCATCGCATGTGCTTGATATCAACCTTTTTAGTTTTTAGCTCATCTGGAGCAGACTTTTACGAGTGCTTAAACTGCCACAGGCAAACCATAAGTGAACCACTCAAAACCAAAAACTGCCATTATTACCTTTTTAATGTCTGCACCAGTTTCAGTGGATCGCTCCCAGAAGCCCGCCACAGCTCAGCGCTCCTGGCTCCTACACAGCCCACACAGAGAAATGCAGTCCAGTTTGTTGTCCAAGGAGCAAACATTTGCCAATAGAATGGATGGTATGGCTAGTATGACTGGATTAGCCTTTAGCCTGTCATGGATGCCAGCCCACTTGCTGTGTTTCCGGTTTCACTCACACTGCTTGTGCCCGGGTAGTTATGGTAGGTGAGGCTGAGGTCTCTGGGCCTAGCTCCTGTATCATTTAATGGCTAAACACTCCTTCTCCACAGTCCTGTACTGAGAGCTTCCTGCTGATGTATGGCACTGGGAAGTTCTCCCTCTCCACAACCTGGGACAGAATGGCCCCAAGGCCTCTGCATCACAAAAGGGGAAAGAAAATTTATCAGAGTGAATCAAAGGGCCCAGAGAGAGCCACTTTAACCCTCACAAAGACCCGCTGGCACTGCTCAGACCACTGGACCGGGTCTGGTGCCCCCTTTTTAGTGAGATCATTCAGTGGGCTGGTGAGGTCTGAATAATTAGGCACAAGCCTGCAATAATATCCCAGCAGTCCCAGGAGCTGTCTCACCTCCATTTTAGTCTTGGTTCTCAGGCAGGCCAGCTCCCCAAAAAGCAAGACCGTTAGTATGACGAATTGGTGTAAACCAATAAACGGTGTAGAGAAAGTTTCTTTGGATATTGGCAACAAGGTCAAAGGCCTAAAGGCCCTTATCCAGGGTCAAATAAAAACAAGCCATGCCTAGGAACTCATCAATACAAGGCAGTGGATAGGCATCAGATTTCGAAACTGCATTCACCTTGCGGAAGCCCACACAAACACAGACCACCCCACTGGCCTTGGGTACCAGCACAATGGAGATCTTCCAGTCACTGTTGGACTCCTTGATCACACCTATCTCCAGTATTTCTCTAACAATTTGTCCTGAACCACTTTTTTTGTGTCCAGGTAGGCAACCACGCTGGGAGGAGTCACTATGTGGTGTTTTATGAGGTATGTGCTACCACAGAGGAGAGAAAACACTTCCAAAACTTTGGATTGCAATCTGGCAAATTCTGCCCTTTGGGGATGGGTGATGGTAAGAGATAGTCAGCTGTTTTGGACAATCAGCCCCGACTCATCCCTCTCTACCAATGCAGTCTCCAGAGCAACAGAGACTGCTTCCCTTCATTGTTTGAGGAAGTTGAGATGGTATATCTGCCGTTCATTTTCCCTGTCTGTGTGCATAACCTCATAGTCAACCGCTCCCTCGCACCGTGTGAACTCAAAGGGCCCTTGCCACTTAGCAAGTAAATTTGAGCTGGAGGTGGCAAGTAATACAAAGACTTTATCTCCTGGTGTAAACTGTCTCAGTTGGGTGTGCCTATTCTAGAACTGTTGCTGCCTCTCCTGGGCCTGGAGCAAACTTTCTCATTATAAGTGACCTAATGTTTGGAGTTTTGCTTGCAGGTCCATGTTAAATTGAATTTCTTTTTTGAGTGTTAGGCTGTCTTCCTAGTTTTCTTTAATTACTCCAACACTCCATTGGGCTTCCACCCAAATAATAGATCAAATGAGGAAAACCCCGTGGAGACCTAGGGAACTTCCCTGACTGCAAGTAATAGGGCTTCCAACCATTTATTCCAATTCCGGCTATCTTTTTCAGTTTAATCCCCAATAATTCATAATGTTCGTAGTGTACATGACAAATGATGTGCCATGGTCAGTCAGGATTTCTTTAGGGATCCCAATAAAAGCAAGCCATTAACAGGGCTGGCGTTTTATCCACCCCGGTGTGGTGTAGTGTTATATGCATTTATGATGTAATTGCATATTGACTGCAGGGGGTTACCAGGTCAGATAGTAAGTAAGTGAAGTAAGTAAGTTTTATTTATAAAGCACATTTAAATTCATCATTACACTGACCAAAGTGCTGAACAAAACCAATACAACAAATTCTAAAATAAAATAAAAAAAACCCAACAACAATAATAATAATAACACCATAATATCAACAACAATGACAACAGTACACAATAGGTTAAAATCCCGGAAAAGAAAAAGAATAAAAATATGTCTTAAGTCAGATGAGTTAGACTGAGACATGCACGATCGGGTTAGCAGCAGGAGCTGCTTGTGTTCTGTAATAAACATGTGGTTCTGAGTTATAACTTTCCGTGTACTGCACGAGAAGAAACACTACATGGTGTCAGAAGAGAGTCGTTTTACTAGCTCGAGCCTGCAATTGACAGCACTGAGACTCAACAAAGAAAGTGAGCGCATCCTGACCGAAGTGAGTCTGCCATAGTGAAAAATAAACATGGATCAGTTCAGATTACCACCTCCATTATTCCTGTTGGGGAATACAGGTGAAAAATGGAGAAGATGGATACAGCGGTTCAACATTTATATGACTGCTACAGGTTCAGTGAAAAGGTAAAAGGCCTTAGAAGTATACAATTCACTGTCTATTGAGCCAGATGGGGAGAATGAAACAATGCGACATATAGTAACTGCATTGGAGAAGTATTGCTTACCGAGAAAGAATGTTGTTTTCGAAAGGCACCAGTTCTGGGTCTACTCCATGTCTGATTCGATTACCATCGATAAGTACATCACAGAACTAAAACAAAAGAGTAAGGACTGTGAATTTGGCTCAACGGAATCTGACATGATAAGAGACAAGATTGTGTTCAGTATCAGTGATCAGCGTTTAAAGGAGAGGCTCTTAAGAGAAAAGAACCTGACCCTTGAAAAAACAGTGGGCATTTGTAGAGCAGCAGAGGCACCAAAAACACAGACTCAAGCAATGGGATAGCAGAGTAAAACTGTTCATGCCATTAAAAAGAAGACAAAAGATGCAAAACAGCACAAGAGATATGAAAGAACATCTCAACAGCAGAAAACAGATTCCTTCATCTGCAAAAAGTGTGGAAAATCTCACCTTCCACGACAGTGTCCAGCCTTTGGTGCAACATGTCATGCCTGTGGAAAACGTAATCACTTTGCCTCAGTGTGCATGTCTGAACAAAAAGACACGAAGCCTAAACACAATAGAAATGTCACTGTTGATTCATTATTCTTCGGGGCAGCCGAATTAAAAGACACCCGGAGCTCTGTACAGAAAGCATGGTACACTGATGTAGACATTGGAAATGTGACAGTGAAGCCAATATTATACCTCTCGACATTTATCAATCTCTGCACAAAACAGCATTGTTGCAACCAACTTCGACTATGCTGGTGGCGTATGGTGGAACTAAATTAAAGCCAGAAGATGTGGCCAACCTTCAGTGTGTCACACCCAAAGTGCAAGTTTGCTTACCCTTTTACATCACCAGACACTCGTCCATTCCAATACTGTTGAGACTGTTGTAATCAAGCATTCTACCTCCAAAGAGGAGCTGATAGCACAACATCCAACAATTTTTGAAGGGCTCTGTCAGTTTCCTGGTGAACATCATATTCATGTCGATCCAAAAGCAATCCCGGTCATACATGGCTGCAGAAAAATTCTCTTCGCGGTGCTGGGCAAACTGAAGGACACACTGGATCAGCTGTTGCAAGCAGACGTTATAGCGCCAGTCACCCAGCCCACTCCCTGGGTCAACAGCCTTGTTGTCACTGAAAAAAAGAATGGGTCATTACGAGTGTGCCTGGATCCTCGTGACCTAAATAAAGCTGTTCTTTGTCAATACTTCTCTATTCCGACAACTGACAATGTCCTGTGCAAGCTTGCTGGAAAGAAAATTTTCTCCATATTTGATGAAAAGGATGGCTACTGGCAAGTCAAACTTGACACGGAATCCTCCCTACTATGCATGTTCAACACGCCATGGGGTAGATACAGATTCAAACGTCTACCATTTGGTGTCAAGTCTGCTAGTAAAGTTTTCCAGCAGCACAATGATGAAGTGTTCAGAGACATAGACAGTGTACACATTGTAGCTGATGATATGATTGTCACAGCTGCCACAGAACAAGAACATGATGTCATTGTTGCTAAAATTATGGAGACAGCAAAAAAACACAATGTGAAATTTAACCCCGACAAGATCCAGTTCAAGGTGAACAATGTACATTTCATGGGCCAAGTGATAACTTCACAGGGTGTGAAAGCAGATAACAGCAAGATACATGCAGTAGTGAGCATGCCAGCACCCATGGACAGACCAGCACTGCAGCACCTTTTGGGCATGATAAGATATTTGCGCCATTTATTCCAGGTGAGGCATCACTCACGGCTCCTCTCAGATGTTGAGAAAGGACATTGCATTCCAGTGGCTACCAGAACATGACAAGGCACTGTCTGCACTCAAAACAGCACTGACCAACACACCAGTTCTCAGTTACTACAACCCCAACACAGCACTCACCATTCAAACAGATGCATCCAAAGATGGCTTAGGATCATGTCTACTGCAGGAGGGGCAACCAATAGCGTATGCGTCCAGGGCTTTAACGGATACAGAAAAGAAGTACGCCCAGATTGAAAAGGAGCTACTGTAGATTGTCTTTTCGACCAAAAAGTTCCATCAGTATGTGTACGGACGCAGTGTGAATTTCCAATTGGACCATAAGCCATTGGAAGCTATCTTCAAGAAACCACTGAGCAAAGCACCAGCAAGACTCCAACGTATGCTCTTACAGCTACAGAAATATGACCTCACGCCTGGTAAGGACTGATACACTGTCACATGCTGTTGCTAAAGGCCAAGATACAGATGATCTCAGTGATTCACTTGAAGCAACAGATGCTCTCAGTGAAGAAATACTGAAGCAGCTCACGGATGCTACTGCAAGAGACAGCACACTCCAGTTGCTTGTAAAAACACAAAAGACAGGATGACCGACACATAGAAAGAAACTCAGTCCCTCAATTCATCAGTTCTGGCCTGCAAGATGGCATATTGCTGGTATCAGGTAGAATCTTGATTCCTGAGTCAATGAGAAGAGATATGTTGCAGAAACTACATATCTCACACCAAGGAATGCAGTGCATAAAAGCACATGCCAGAAAATTTCTGTGTTGGCCTGGAATGACACATAGAACAGATAGTTGAGATGTGTCCAACATGCCAACAGGTCCAGCCCGGGAACCAGAAAGAGCCACTCATCTCTCATGAAATCCCAGAGTTCCCCTGGTTAAAAGTAGCTGCCAACATCTTTGAAATCAGAGGTCAGTCATTTCTACTGATTGTCGATTACATGTCAAAGTTTCCAGAGGTGATGAATATCAGAGACAAGACAGTGCACACAGTAATTGAAAAGATGAAAGCAGTGTATGCAAGGCATTGCATTCCAAAAGAGCTAGTGTGCGATCACGTACCCTTCGCTAGCTATGAAATGAAGACGTTTGCTGCGGAGTGGGGAATTAAGCTGACACACTCAAGTCCAGCTTATCCTCAATCAAAAGGGTTGGTGGAAAGAACAGGTCCTGAAAAAAGCAGAACAATCAGGGGTGGATCATCACCTTGCTCTCCTCTCGCTGAGAAAACTCCTATCACTGGTCTGTCCTACTCACCAGCTCAGGTTCTGATGGGAAGAGTTCTGAGGAGCACCTTACCAGTGTCCAGTGAATTTCTGTGACCAACTACTCCCAAAAGTTTTCATCAGGCACTCCAAACCCTGCAAAAGAAGCAAGCGTGTCACTACAATGTGGGAGCAAAAGCCCTGCCAGAACTACATGCAGGAAATACTGTGCACATTGAAACAGACAGAGAGTGGCAACCAGGTCTCATTGTTTCAAAACGACATGAAGCAAGATCATATAACGTTGTCAATGAAGCAAGACAACAGTTCCACCGCAACAGGCGCCACCTGAGGAAAGCAAATCACAAGCACACAGAAACATTTGATCCAGTGGATGAGACCCATGACGATACACACTCTCACATCCCAGAGGCATATGAAGTGACAGATCGGTCTGTACAGTGTGTGCCAGAGCAATCTTTACATTACAGCAGTACCACTACCACCAGGAGTGGTCGGGTTGTGAAAGTTCCTGTGAGGTTTCAGGACTACTGTACGAACTGACTATATATTTGCTTAGTAATTAAGGTTAAGCATGCTTTGAACTACTTATTGGACAAGATGTTTGCTATAAATAAGAAAGAAAATGTCCCTGTTACGAGGACTTTAAGATCTATATCCAGTGTTCATATATCCTGTTTATAGCTTGTATTGTTTTCTGTGAAAAAAAGGGGGATGTAGTGTAGTGTTATATGCATTTATGATGTAATTGCATATTGACTCCAATATGTAATTGCATATTGACTCAACCTTGGGTTGACTGCAGGGGGTTACCAGGTCAGATGAGTTAGACTGAGACATGTATGAGCGGGTTAGCAGCAGGAGCTGCTTGTGTTCTGTAATAAACATGTGGTTTTGAATTATAACTCTCCGTGTATGTAGTCTATTGGGTACACTGCACGAGAAGAAACACTACACCCGGGGTGCCTTGCCATGGGGTTATACTGAGCCACTTGGAAAAGCATTTCCTTGTGCTTTTTGGTACCAACAATTGGGTCATTGTTTTGCCTGCTGTGTGTTCTGGCTCATTTGGTATAAACGATCTCTTATTATAGCAAAAAGGGGGAAAGGTAGGCGCTGCCCCCGTCATTCACCGCCACCTGCTGGAATGCATGTGTGGTGGAAAATACTACCTTCTGAAGTCAAATCTTCTTCTTCTTTCGGCTTTTCCCTTCAGGGGTTGCCACAGCGAATCATCACTCTCCACCTATCCCTATCTTCTGCATCCTCAACACTTGCACCCACTAGCTTCATATACTCATTTATTACCTCCATATACCTCCTTTTTGGCCTTCCTCTTCGCCTCCTGCCTGGCAGTTCCATGTCCAACATTCTCCTACCAATATACTGATTCTCCCTCCTCTGAACATGTACAAACCATCTTAATCTGGCCTCCCTAACGTTGTCCCCCAAACGGGATGTGTTCAGAATGAACCAATCACATTCAATCTCATGCCCCGCACTGCTCCACACTCCTTCCGATCCTCTAGCACTGCTCAATTAGTCCCACCATCTCTTAGGGTACAGGGAAAGCATGCGTCAAGACTCTTCTCTGTTCTGGCACCTAGGAGGTGGAATGAACTTCCCCTGGATGTCTGAACAGTTGAGTCACTGACAGTCTTCAGTCAACAACTAAAGACCTATCTCTTCATGAAGTTCTTAAATTAGCAAATTATTTTAAAACAACAATAAATAAATTTGTAATAATAAATAGATCTTGCTTGAGTTTTTTAAACTGATAGTATTCTTAGTCAGTGAACTAGTATCAGGTTGTATTTATTGATAGAGACTTCAAAGCACTTCTGTATCTCGTTCTGGATAAGGGCATCTGCCAAATGGCATAAATCTAAATGTAAATGTAAATAGTGAATGACTAACTAATGATAATAAAGCAATAACTAATAAATAGATGATCAACATTTTAATAAAGGTATGAAATTAAATCATTTACCATACCCTCTTTTGGACATATTCAGTTCAGTTCAATTTTATTTGTACATTGCTTTTAACAGTGGACATTGTCACAAAACAGCTTTACAGAAAATATAAATTTAGGATATAAATTTTAAATTTACATTTAGAAATTTATCCTTAAAAAGCAAGCCAGAGGAGATGGTGGCAAGGAAAATCTCCTTGTGACGATATGAGGAAGAACCAGACTCAAAAAGGAACCCATCCTCTTCTTGTGACAAGGGATAGGGCAACTATAAAAAAATTCCCCTCTGTGTACTACTGTGTACTACATGGTAAAAAGTGCAGTTGTGTAACCAGAAAAAAAAGTTATCCAACTGTTCACTGATGGAGAAGTGAGCGCAAAACTGTTTGTGGCAATTGCAGTCCTAATGCCATCGTCATGGTTTCTAAGTGGTACAATCCACAGTAATCTCATGTCTCTTTAGGTTGTCCATACAGGGCTATCCTCAGCAGCAGTGAGTGGTTTCCAGATGAGAACTCCAACCAGAAGTAGGGCATCAATCAGGCTGAATCAGGCAGGTCTGGAGAACAGAAGTGGTCAGGACCACTGGTATCTCAGGAGTAGTTTGTGTAGCTCGACAGAGAGAGAGAGAGAGAGAGAGAGAAACACAGATTATTAGGTATGCTTATTGTCATGTAATGGCTAAGGACAATGCACATTGTGCTCACAGTGCAAGGAGGGACTCCGGCAAGACTCACTATGACAGCATAGCTAAAAGGGAGAGCCAGAAAGTAACACAGACATGAGGGAGCCCTGGGACATAAAGCAGCCAGCCACTACACTGTCAACAAACCTGAGTGATGTGCAAGAGTGGGGGGTGACAACATCCAAACATCCCAGTTCACCACAACACTCTCTGCCCATGAACTCTCCAGATCTGCTTCTTTACCTGAGAAAAAAAAATCACAAAAGGCTTGACTAAACAAATATTTTTCAGCCTAGACTTAAACACTGAGACTGTGTCTGAGTCCTGAACAATAATTGAAAGGCTGTTCCATAACTGGGGGCTTTATAAGAAAAAGCTCTGCCCCCCTGCTGTAGCTGTCACTATTCAATTTGACAACAAACCTTGTGGAACACCAAACTTTACCTTAGTATGCGTAGAGAAGTCACCATTTACATCTACAAACTGATAATGATAAGACCTGAGCCAGGAGAGGGCCATTCCTTAACTCCAACATCATTTTCTAATCTATGAAGGAGAATAGTATGATCGATGGTGTCAGAAGCTGCATTAAGATCAAGCAACACAAGCAAGGAGACACAACCCCGATCAGAGGCCAATAGTAGGTCATTTACCACTTTAACCATTGCTGTCTCTGTGCTATGATGGGGCCCAAATCCTGACTGATACATTAAATGAATGTTATTCCTATGTACGGATGTGGCCATTGAGAATGCGCGTCAAAGGAAAAGAGATCCTGCAATTTCTTCCGGTATCCAGCAGGATCACGTGCAAGCTGCGGGCTCATGTTTCATTTGAACAAACACGGCTTGCTAGTAGATACAGTAGCTCTGCCAGGACATATAGTGTATAAAGCAGATCCTCTTTTTTCCCAGCCAAACGGTACTGTTTCTTGTACTGAGGTCTATGATCTGCTTGTCCTTGGACAGTGGATCTGCGAACCTCTTTCAGAACCATTTTACAACAAGCAACAAAAAAAAAACACACATTCTTAAAGGCCACATCTGTAGGTATGAGCATAACTGCTGTGATACAACCTTTTCTAGGATCTTGGAGACAAAGGGGAAGTTTGATATTGGCCTATAGTTAGACAATTGACAGAGGTTGAGGTTAGATTTTTTTAATCAGGGGTTTGATAACTACTAGTTCAAAAGATTTAGGCACATAGCCAGCGCTAAGGGAAGAATTGATTATTTTTTAGAAAAGGTTCAATTGTTTCTGGTATTATCTATTTGAAGAAACATGCAGCTAAGGTATCTAGTACACAAGTTAATGATTTTGATGAGTGAAATTAATTCAGTCTATCAAAGGGGAACATTCTAATCACTGATCTGATAATAGTTATATTGTTATCTACAGGCCTAGTCATCAAATTGTCTGGTTTTAAAATTATAATCTGAATTTTTGTCTGATATTTTCAATTTAGCCATTGAAAATCAGCCATTGGGCTTGTTTCTGTGGCAGTCTTATTTCTAGTTAATTTTGCTACAGTATTAAATAAGATTCCATGATTATTTTGTTATCTTCTATTAGGGTGGAGAGATATGTTGATCTAGCAGCACTAAGAAATTTTCTATAGCTCTGGAGGCTCTTCTTCCACGCTGTTTGAAATACTACCAATTTAGTTTGGCGCCATTTACATTCTAATATTCGAGTGGTCTGTTTTAAGGTTCATGTGATATCATGAGTGGGTCCTATTACGTTCTGATTAACCCCTACCGAATCTAGAATGGACATAACTGCAGTTCTCAGAGGGTCTTCTTGATTATCAAAATTAATATTAAAGTTTCCAGCAATTAATGCTTTGTCTAAAGAAACAACCAGGATCGGGATGAAAGCTGCGAATTCACAAAGGAATTCAGAATATGGCCCTAGGGGTCTGTAAATAATAATTAGTGGAACCAACTGGGTAGCCTTATTTTTGTGGCTGCATATGTTTGTATAAAGAGCTTCAAACTATGTCAAGGTTTTTGTGTGACACCTAGATTATCATTATAAATAATTGACACCTCCTCCTCTGCCAGTTAGAGGAGACTGATGATACCTGTATCCGGGAGGACTAGCTTCATTTAGTGCTGCATACTCATTTGGTTTAATCCATGTTTCTGTTAAATACAGTGCATTCAACTCCTTATCAGTAATAGTTTCATTAAGAGTAAGCGCTTTAGAA
This sequence comes from Pangasius sanitwongsei, assembly GCA_037576675.1. Lineage (NCBI taxonomy): Eukaryota > Metazoa > Chordata > Actinopteri > Siluriformes > Pangasiidae > Pangasius > Pangasius sanitwongsei. Next base: position 4,672,465 of record CM075004.1, on the reverse strand, counting down.
GTAAGAGATCTAATATTTAACAGTCCTAGCTTCAGATCAAAGGTGCTGGCTGTGCATTCAGTATGATCAAATTTTATGTTAATTAGGTTACTAAAACAAACTCTCTGAGTATTTCTACATTTTTGTTTAGCTCAGGGAACAGACACAATCTTAATACGTTGGAACCTGAGTGACGACTCAGTGCAGCTAGCAGACAGTCAGTTTAGCCTGCTTGTCTGCTCCCTGGCCTTGGCTCTGGATTGTCACTGATTAAATATGCCTGTTCTGAGACTATGTGCTATGCTGCAAGAAATGAGAGCAGCATCTTCCTGATCAGGATGGATACCATCCTGCCCTAACAGGCCAGCCTTGACTTCAAAAATGCTCCAATTATCTATAAAGCCCACATTGTTTTTGGAGCACCACCTGGACATCCAGCAATTCAGTGACCATAACCTGCTGTAAGCTACATCACCATGCCTCTTTGGGATGGGGCCAGAGCATACTACTGCATCATGATTGGTTAACTTGTTCTTTCTCCTACTATGATTACAATGTTCACTCTTGCAATTCGTAGAAACATCAAACAAATGAGCAAGAAAAATAATAAATATGGATATTCAGTGAAAATTAGGTAGACAAATTCTTTTTTTTCGCTACAGCATTGGTCCGCCTTGGTGTGGAGACGCTTTTGCTCTTTACTCTCTCATTGGTTCCCCTCAGTGCAGGAACGCTCTTGGGCTTTAACCTGTTCTTATCGGTTACACAAGATGGATAAACCTTCCTGCAGTGTGAGGCATGAATCCATGTCTCTCTTTCAGTTACTTGAACAGCAGACAGGTTTGTCAACATCATTTGCCAGGGTCCGTCCCACCTCGGTTTATGCCATGCCTTCCTGCGATGACTCCTGACCACTCTCCAGTCACCAACCTTTCGGGAGTGTGGAGAAATCGTAGAACCTGCTGGCAATGCTGCCTTGACCTGTGAATGGATAGACTACAGAGCTTTGCATAATCCACTCTTGTATTTTCTCATATAGTCATGTATTTGCTGCAGAGACCCTTCACCATGCCTATAAGAAGAAAGGTTAGGAATCTGAAACGGAAAACCACACAGTACTTCCATTGGGCTTAACCCTCTGAGGTCTGAGGGTGTTTCGGGGCCCTGGAGAAGTTTTGACATGCCCTGACATTTGTGCATTTTTCATTTGCTTATAAAA
>CM075004.1:4642945-4659374 GCA_037576675.1 Pangasius sanitwongsei | reverse complement strand
ATATATATATATATATATATATATATATATATATATATATATATATATATGTGTGTGTGTGTGTGTGTGTGTGTGTACAATTGTACATGCACCCTTTTAAGCAGAATGTTATAAGTGGAATGTAGTGTTTGTGACCTACAGGGACTGAGGGGCTAGGATTTTGCAGGGTTATATTAATGGACAATGATTGGAGGAACTTCTCATCTATCACTAGCACACCAGCAATGGGAATGCAGTCGTGTTTTGTAACCCACTCTTATGTCACTGTGGAGAAGACGTTCGCTGGTGTCAGAAGAAATCCCCCCCACACCACTTACAATGTAGCCCCCCTGCCCACGTTCCTGGCAGGTCCATTCCTCCTGACAGCCTCCCCCATCCCCACACTGCCACCTTTTTTGTCTGGATCTGGGAACAAACATACACCCACATCCAACAGTGCCTCTAAGAGCTCCCTCATGACCCCCAGACACTGTGGTCCTCTAGCTCGCTTGAGGGACTTCAGGGATGAGGAACTTTGATGTAGTTTGGCAGTGTAGTGATGACCTACATGGACTGGAGGGGCTGGAATTTTGCCAGGTGATATTAATGGACAATGACTGGGGAAACTTCACATCAATTGCTAGCACACCAGCGATTGGAAAGCCCATGTTCTGTACATGCTAGGACACCAATGGCTGGTGGCTCAGTGGGTGGGCGGCACCCCCTGGGGGGAGGGGTAGAAAGTTAGGATTGCAGGTTTGTGTGACAGTTGCTGGGGGAGGGGGTGAGGAAAATGCAGAGGAGTAGAAACAGTGTTGGAAATGCAGCTGTTTGCCTTGTTTCATTCATTCATTTTTTTTTTCAGCCATAAGACACTGTCCACCCAATTGTCCTGTTGGAGTCCAGATGAATGCAGACTGCCAAAATGGTGCTGTTTTGTCATGGTCACATTCTCCAAACCTGCAGAATTCCACTAAGTCCTTGTACCAAGTAGAATTCCAGGAGATGGGCTCTCAGGAGTGGCAGTGCTGCTTCACCACAGAGACTGGCACCTTGGCTGAGATCCTGGGTGACAGTGTGCCATGTGAGGGTGACTATCGCTTCCGTATCTGCTGTGTTAACAAATATGGCAGGAGTGGTCATGTGGAGTTCCCTAAATCAGTGCATCTAGGTAAGAAAATGATAATTCCCCATTTTAAGTATAAAATGTAGTATCTGAGGATTATAAAGAGTGGTTTATGTGCTCAGTTTTTGTCCATCACATATTTGTATTGGGTCTGATCTATTAATCTGAAAATAGGGTGTGGTGTTATACTGTGATAAGGAAATTTGAAATATGTATCGTAGTATTGTTATGTAGTACTGGTACACATCAGTAAATATGATATCATAAAATGTTATTTCTAGGTGCTTTTCGAAATGTGCTACAAGATGTTAGAGAAATTAGAGAAAATTGTAGTTCTACTTTGTTCTGATAAAGGCAATAGATAACACTTTTAACAACCGGTTTTTAAATAATGTTATAGCAGTTTCTATAGTCAATAATTGCTCCACTGCTGCTAATCCTCCTAAAATATGAAGTTGTAAGCATATATGGGATGTACCAAAATATAGTTATATCCTTAATATGCCTTATATTGTCTTTCAAAGTATTAATTTCTTTAGTATTTTCATATTTATAGTCCCAGGTCCAAAGATAAAAACACCATTGAAGAACACTAGGGTGACTGAGGGGGAGGATGCTGTGTTCTCCATCGAGCTCTCCACTGCTCAGATTGGCACGTGGTTTTTCAATAGCACTCAACTGCAAAGCAGTGAACGTTTTTGCATCAGCCAGTCAAAGAACATCCACACTCTGCGGTTTTGCAATGTGTTGAGTGTGTATAATGGGGCTGAGATCACATTCATTGCCAGCGGAGTCCGTGACTCAGCAGTCCTTCAGGTGCAAGGTATAAAGCTTGGGAATAATTTTGCAATCTTCAGATCTTTGCTTACAGTATATAGACATGTACTGTGCGTATATATAGCTGATATATTGTTATTTCCATGTTCACACTGGTGAAATAATGAATAACAATGGATATGTCTTGCATTGTTCAGCTGCTGTGAATAAGTTCATCCCTCTGCCAAATGAGGATAGCAATAAGAGAGTCCAGGCTGGAAATCCCATTGTGCTGTACTGTGAGATCTCAAACCCCATAGCTGCTGTGTGCTGGTTCAAAGATGGGCAGGAGCTTCATCAAGACGAAGGGCTGAACATACAAGCTGACGGCAACATGAGGAGGATTGTTATCCATTCATCAGAATATTTCCACTCTGGAGTGTACACCTGCCAAACTGATGACGATATTATCACCTTTGATGTGAATGTTGAAGGTAAATGCCATAGTTCAGTCTATAATCTCTTTAGTGATCCTAATCCTCTTTGTCATGTAAATTAGTCAATAGTAAATTATTAATTTGAATTTGAAGTACAACTAACTTCAGGTATGTCATGAGATATGACCACATATGTTTTCTGATATTCTAATCCAAATATTTTTGTGTCTGTAATTTTCCATCTCTGTTGTTTTATGGATATTTGTTACTGGCTATATAAGTTACCGTTGCATTTTTTGTTATAATATATGACGCAGAGATTTTTCAAGAATTAGAGCTGATTTATACTTTTGCATTGAAGCACGTTTCCTTGTCTGTGAGAGGGGCTTATGAGAAAGCACAGCGCCCAGTGACACAACGATGTACTCACGTGCTGTCTTCCTAGAAGTTTACTGTGCATCGTGCTCATATATACGGTTGTGTGCACCATCCAGCCTTCAGGCCACACTGATAGGTTGGCAGGAATGTGTGTTTGGTTGCATGCATTGTGACAAGATTTTGTGACCCTTCTTCTGTGGTTTTTATCAAGAGTTTCAGGGTATTTGTCTTCCAAATACATCTCAAGTGAAAACAATAGTTTATTCTTATTGCATACAGTGCTTTCCATCTTCTATAGGCTGGAGACATGCTCCTGCTTCCCAAACTCTATTTGAAAGTGCTCCACTGCTGTTAACAATCTTACACATAACAGATTGTGACAGAAACAGATTATAAAATCATTACTTTAGACTCAAGCTGTTGCTTTCATAGGCTGGTAAAATGTTTCCCCTATGAAAAAACTCTCATCAGTGTAACATAATTCTATTATCTGTATCTGTGTCTATATCTGTTTAATGCTCAAAATATTTGTATCTGTTTTCATATTCAGATTTAAACTGGAAGTTTAAGCAATGTCTATACTGGGAATTTTTTATGTTAACCCTACTACTATTGCCTGAAAATACACACACACACAAAAAAACAGAGCAGCTGGAAAAAGAAGATGTTTTCAATCACAGATTATAACAACAAATATTAATTTGTGGAACATAACATTATTCAACTCCTGAACTCTAAGTATTTCTGAACCTTGTTATCTTGGACTGATATCTTGTGCATGACCTACTTTGCCTTTTGCTGGGGAGCCATCAGGCCTGCAGACAACTCCCCTCCCCTGGCGGGAGAGGTAATCTGCCACCACCATCTGTGCCCCCAGTCTTTGAACCACCTCAAATATGAATGGTTGAAGGGCCAGATACCAAAAAGTGATCTATGCATTGGCATCCTTCATGTGGTGGAGCCATTGGAGAGGTGCAAGATCAGAATGGAGGGTGAAAGGGCCCCCAGTAGGTAGTATCAGAGGATGAAGACTGCCCACTTGATGGCCAGACTCTCCTTCTCTATGGTGCTGTACTTGGTCTCCCTCAACAAGAGCTTCTGGCTGAAGTACACTCCACTACCTGCGACAAAACAGCCCCCAGCCCTCTGTCTGACACATCAGTCTGCAAAACAAAAGAGAGAGAAAAGTCAGGCAAATGCAAGTCAGGCAAATGGGGGCCATGGGCCAAAAACTGCTTTTGCCTGGCAAAAAAGCCTGCTCACACGGCTCCGTCCACTGGACTGGATCTGATGCTCCCTTTTTAGTGAGGTCAGTCAGCAGGCTGGTGACGTCTGAAAAATTAGGTACAAACATCCGATAATAGCCAGCCAGCCCCAGGAACTGCCTCATCCCCTTTTTGGTCTTGGGTCTCGGGCAGGCTGCAATTGCTGCTGTCTTATCATTTGCACAATTCTTTGGGTTTGCTGTGAGTCCTTCCCACCTCCAGGATCTCAAGATAGACCTCTCAAGATAGGGGTTGTAAATGCATTGTGCTGGCAGAGGATTCTGTCCATGAGACATTGAAACTTTGCTGGGGTTCCAAACAACCCAAACGGAAGGGTGACAGACTGGAGTACCCTAAACAGAGTGGAAAAGGCCATTTTTTCAACAAGATATTGAAGTCGAGGGAATCTGCCAATATCCCTTGTTTAAATCCAGTGTCGAATAAAAGTGAGCAATGCCTAACCAGTCGAGCAGTTCACCAATGTGAGGCACTGGATATGCGTCAAACTCAGACACTACATTGATGTTTCTACACAAAAATGGACTGACCCATCAGCCCAGGGCACCAACACCACTGGGCTGCTCCAGTCACTGTAGGACTCTACAATTACTCCCACGTTGAGTGTAGCCTTGAATTCATCCCAGACCACCTTTTTAGTGAAAAAAATTGCCCACAAACAACCACACTTGGAGGAGTCTCAATGTAGTGGTCTATGAGGTAAAAGTGGGTAAAATTGGGTAAAAGTGAAAAGACATTGGAAAATTCCTCTTGCAACCTGGCAACCTGTGCTCTCTGAGACGGTGAGAGGTGGTCTCCACAGAGGAACAGGGTGAATTGGGCCGCACTTTTTAAACTTACCTCCAGTCTCAGCTCCTCCATCTCAGGAACCGGTGTCACCAGAGCCACAGGAACTACCTCTCTCCATGGTTTCAGGAGTTTGAGGTGGTATATTTGAAGTGCATCGCCTCTATCCATTCGCCTAACCTCACAGTCGACTTCTTCGTCTCACCGTGTAATCTCAAAGGGTCCTTGCCACTTTCGAGTCATTTTGAGGTTGACAAGAGTAGTAAAATGAGTATTTTATCTCCCTGTGCATACAATCATACAGTTGTAACTATCATTCTTGGGCCTGACACAAATTCTCCTCTGTTAAGTGGTCTAAGGTGTGGAGTTTTGCTCTCAGGTCCAGAATGTCCTGAATTTCATCTTTACTGTTAGAAGATCTCTCCTCCCAATTTTCCCTAATGACGTCTAAGACGCAATGTGGCTTGGGCCTGTACAATAATTGGAATGGGGAAAATCTTGTGGAGGGCCGGAAATTGAATCAGACTTCGGTGGACAGTGGTCTGGTCACACCCCAAATCCAACAAGGCCTGATGTGTACTTCCAATATGCCTCCTCTTGATTTTTGAAGTGAAAAGAAGTAAACACAACCTCTGCAGGAAAGTTATTTTTTTTAAATAACTTTTTTTTCTGCAAATGTTAATGCACAGCTACTTTCTATTTGATGAACTTAAAAATTGGGTAAAAGTTTGACATGGGTAAAAGTTTGGATACCATTTGTTAACTCATTAGGCCATAACTTTAGGACTCATTGGGTAGGTCGAGAATTGTCATTAGAAGTCAACAAAATATTTTGCAAACAACTTTATATCAGCATGAGCCAGATGAGATGTTGCATATGCCATCATATTGTGACACTCATTTCTCCTGTCCCCTCCATAAATTTCCTGCGACACTCATGCCTCTTCATAAGTATACATAAATATGCTTGTAGGCTCACTATACTATAGTTCACTTTCACTATAGCTAATAAAGAAGCTTTTTTACAGTGTGGTTAAACTAGTAGCAGTCAGTGCATTTAGATGCTCTTAGGTGCACTTAGGTAATGTTAGGTAATAATAATATTAGATAATATTACAATTATCCCTAGGTACTATCATTTTTATACCAGAACATAATACAGTTTTTACATTTTTGTCAAGTCCAGTCTGCTAGCTAATTTAGCTAAGATAATAATTCAGCTTAGCCAGATAATTCACTCCCGAAATCTCCCTCATGTGAAAGTCCCTGTCTTTTCATAAAACATCCACTGACTTCATCCAATGCATTTGTTCAGTCCCACACAGCTTAATTGTGATTGGTTGTTTGTGATGTGTGTTTTCTGCCTCAGAGATTTGTGATCGTCAGTCACAGGCTCACTTCAGGGCAGTGCATGTGCACGTGCACAGAATTGCACAAAATTGTCCCCCTTGTCCCCCATGGCTGTTACACCCCTTGAGAGTGTATGATAGCCTGAGGGAGAACTGAATAGTTTGGATCTGACTGAAAATATTCAATTACTCAGTAAAACCTTCTTCATGTAAACTAAACATACATCCGATAGCACCCTGGACCACGTTTGAGAGTCCGACAAAGGCAGAGAGGGACAGGGTTATAGAAGCTGGGGATTCTGTAGTCTTCCCCCTGTGAGGTGTCTGATCCAGATGTTTGCTGGTTCAAGTGCAGTATACAAGGCTTTATTAATCACTGCAAACAATACAAAGACATAATCCAAAATCAACGTCAAGGTGCAGGCAATGGTCAGGCAATGGTCAGGCAATCAACAACCAACATAGACTAGGGCAGGCAAGAGCGAGTCGAGAAAACCAGAAGTGAAATCAAGAACCAGAATAGCAATCAGAATACAAAGGCTTGGTAATATCTGGAACAATTGAACACAGTGTATACTTCATGAAGTGAAGGTGCAGTGAGGGTGCTTATGTAGTGTGTGGGTGATTGAGTCCAGGTGAGTGCAATCAGTAGTCTGGTAAACATAGTAAATGTTTGTAGTCCATACCTTACTCTGGGAGTTGGAGCTTAAAGCCAATTCTGGCATTGACATGACATAAAAATATTTTACCTTTTCATTCCCTTCCTTTCTTTTCCAAAATCATTAATTGTACAGATATTATATTATGTTTTTCTTTTTTTATTATCTTCCTAACTGTTTCACTAAAACTTTTGTGTCACTTTAACTAAAACCTTTGCGGATTAATATGGTTTAATATTTCAGTTCTTGCATGGACTGTATGAACTGCTTCACAGCAGTGTTCAAAATGAGGAAGTATTTAATTCATTATCACACACTATGACTGATCAAAGCCACCACTATGTTATTGATTACTTAATTTATATTTTCAGGGCCCCCAGTATCATTTAAAGAAATCCCCCTGGAGGAGAGTCACAAAAGCACCATGGAGCTGGACCCAGTGGTGCTGCACTGTGAGCTCTCTAGACCAGATGCCACTGCCCACTGGTTTAAGGATGGTGTAGAGGTCTTCCAGAATGACAATGTCACCATTAAAGCTGAAGGCACCATGCAGTGGTTTATCATCAGATCAGCAAAATTGTCTGATTCTGGCACATACACATGCCAAGCAGGAGAAAATACCATGCCATTTACAGTCACTGTTAAAGGTATGGATTAATCAAAATCTACTTTCACTGAGCACTTTATTAGGAACACTACACTAATACTGGGTAGGGCCTACCTTTGCTCTCAAAACAGTCTTAATTCTTCATGGCAGAGATTCTACAAGATGTTGGAAACATTCCTTTAAGATTCTGGTCCATGTTGACATGATTGGATCATGCAATTACTGCAGATTTTCTGGCACAATTTCATGCTGTGAAACTGTTCTATCACATCCCTGGACTGTTGACACGAGGGAGGTTGGGTCTATGGATTCATGTTTCATTGACACCGAATTCTGACCTTACCATCTGTGTGCTTCAGCAGAAATCGAGATTCATCAGACCAGGCTACTGGTGCTGTGCCCACTGCAGCCTCAGCTTCCTGTTCTTGGTGAACAGAAGTAGAACCTGACTTGGTCTTCTGCTGTTGTAGCCCACCCTCCTCAAGGTTTGACGTGTTGTGCATTCTAAGATGCTTTTCTGCTCACCACAATTTTGCAGAGTGGTGATCTGAGTTACCCTAGCCTTTGTGTCAGCTCAAACCAGTCTTGCCATTCTCTGTTGACCTCTCTCATCAACAAGGCATTTCCGTTGGTGATGATTTTATCTAATGCACTTCTGCCACATGATTGGCTGATAAGATGATTGCATGAGTGTGTGGTGGTCCTAATAAAGTGCTCAGTGATTGTACATTTATTTATTCTACATCTAATCTACATTTATACAGGTATTTTATATTTGGAATTCTGAATTCATGTAACTATGGTGGCACAATTTTATGAGCAAATGTGTGGTAGAAGTTTGCAAATTGGATATCATTTTACACCTTGAGAATTTGTTTGGATGTCCTTGGATGAAACACATGCTGAACTTGTTTTGACTTCAAACAGAACCACCAGTGATGATTGTGGAACCAAAAGATGACATCCACTTAGATCGCTATGTCTCAGACGAAATTACATTGAGCTGTGAGCTCTCTCGTTCAAATGGAGAGGCATGCTGGTTTAAGGATGGACTGAAGGTCCAGGGTAGTGAGAATGTTCGGCTGAGTGCTGAAGGCCCCTACAGGAGGTTAACCATCATCTGTGCCAGCAGGAGGGACTCGGGAGAATATTTATGTGACACACGTGGTGATACTGTTTTCTTCCAGCTGAATGTCACAGGTGAGCACCTCTGAAGTGAGAGGCTCTATTGGAAGCCATTAAAACTGTTATGGTTCAGGGTCAAAATGAAACATTTAAAAATTTTACATAAAATAGAACAATGCTATGAAACTTGTCTCCATTTCTCAATTAATAAAAAGTGAAAAATCTTCCATGTCATTTAATCTTCATTATGGATCACCTTAATTACTCTATCAACTGTTTCTGCTGTTTCTCACTAATTAGAAGCTCCAGTGCACATTTTGTCCCCTAGCGAGTCAGAGGTGGAAGTATGCATATTGAGATCGGAAAGACTTGTCCTCAGTTGTGAGATCTCAAAGCCAGAGGCTAAAGTGTGTTGGTACTGTGATAGCATGGAGGTAGAGGAGAGCAATAATCTTATACTGGAGGAGGATGGCGTTCACCGTAGGCTGGTTATACTTCAGACCACTATAGATGATTCAGGAGAGTATGTGTGTGAAACTGCAGATGATTCTGTGATCTTCTGGGTGAAAATAGAAGGTACTTTATCTTACAGAGTGAATGAACAAGGTCTCCAATAGTGATATTAATTAGATTATGAATGGCACATAGTGAATTATATTTATCTTAATCTTATTGATCTCTAAAATAAATGAAAAACACATTTATGATCTTAATTTGTGATATAGATCATGAGAGTTAGTAAGTTGTTTATTTTGCAATTTTTTTCCCCAACAGAACCGCCTGTAAAACTCACTTGCTCCAAAATGACAGGCAGTGATATTAAGGCTTTCTCTGGGGAAGCAATGGTACTGGAGCTGGAGGTTTCATGTGAGAATGCAGAGGTGTGCTGGATGAAGAATGGTATGAAGCTGGAGGAAAGTAGCAATGTCACCATTACTGTGGATGGCCTTATTCGCAAATTAACCATCCATTCGCCATCGCTTCTCGACTCGGGCCTTTATACCTGCAATGCAATTGATGATACGATGGACTTTCAAGTTAACATTACTGGTAAGTCTTGTCTTCATGTAGGCATAGTGCCATTAGCACATTTGTAAATTCTTTCACTCTTGAATGATTAACCTTTTCTTATTTGTTCAGAGGCTCCACAGAAAATCCTGAAAAAAGATGAAATGAAGACAGAATATAAGGTTTTGTTGTCTGATGACATTGTATTGGAATGTGAGCTATCCAGGCTAAACACAGTTGTAAGGTGGCACAAAGATGGAAGCCCTATTGAGGAAAATGGCCGTTTCTGTTTTGAGGAAGAGGAGGCTTTTAGAAGACTAGTTATCCTATGTGCTGAGCTGGAGGACTCTGGGGAGTATTTACTTGATGCAAAAGATGACAGCATTTCATTTCATGTCACTGTAGAAGGTATAAAGCTTTGTTTGTATACATTTTTGTTAATAAATGTATTACCTTGTTCATGCACATGAATATTCAGAGTACTTATATATTACACTATATGGCCCAAGGTTTGTGGACACCTGACCATTACACGCATATGTGCCTTATGAAAATCCCATTTCAGATTTAGTCCCCCTTTGCTGTTATAATAACCTCCATTCTTCTAGATTTTGGAGCATGGCTATGGGGATTTGCCCATTCAGCCACAAGAGCATTAGTGAGGTCAGACATTGATGTCAGGCAAGTTCTAGTTCATACCAAAAATGTTCAGTGGGGTTCAGGTCATGGATATCGCTTTGTGCACAGGGGCATTGTCATGCTCGAACATGTTTGGGCTAGGCCCCTTTAGTACTAGTAAAGGGAAATTGTAATGCTGCTACAGTATACAAACACATCCTATACAATTGTGTGCTGCCAAATTTGTGTCAACAGTGTGGTGAAGGCCCACATATGTGTGTGAGGGTCAGGTGTCCACAAACCTTTGGCCATATAGTGTACCTGGTGTATTCCTTCAGAGCCTGCTGTGAAGATTTTGGGGAACTCCGACCAGCCTGACTACCAGGAAATGGTAGCAGGTGATGACCTGATTCTGGCATGTGAATTGTCACGAGCAAATGCAACCATTCAATGGTTCTATAATGGGAAACCTGTGGTCCCTGACTCCCGCACATACATTGAGAACCATGGCACACTGCACAAACTTATTATATCTGATATCCAGTCCACTGACTCTGGGAAATATGTGTGTGATGCCCTTGATGACCAAATGGTGACCACAATTAAAGTCCAAGGTATTAAGACTATTACTTCAGATGATTTTTTTTGGAGAAGATTCATAGTATAGGATGGAGGTCTTTTTTCAAGTGTTTTTGCCTAAATGTACACAGAAAACTTGCCAAATCAGAGCAGCAGGGTTTATGTCACCCAAGCATACATGCAAACTATCACAGACTCTGACTAATTAAATCAAGTGTGAGCTAACAAATACCAGAATGAAGGAAAGAATAGGGGAAAAAGTGTAGAGGAAAAGATCTAGATAGGAAGGTAGAAGGTGTAATAATTATTGTGTAATTTATTGTTTTATATTAGTATGAAAGGTAAGTATAGCTTTTCTTTTAATATTATTTCATAACTTTATGTAATTGTTGAATGGTTGCATTCTGCAGAGCCCCCGGTAGAGTTTATTAACAAAGAGGAGACAATAATGGTTACGGGTTATGAGGCAGAAAGCATCACTCTGACAGCCGTGGTATCCAGGCCAAATGCTCCAGTGCGCTGGTTGAAGGACTGGGCTCTGGTGAGTGGAGAACGTTTCAGCAGCACCTCTCAGGGCCTGAGCCACACTCTTACCATTGAGCCGCTGAAAAGATTCGACAGTGGCGAGTACACGTGTGATGCCATCACAGATGAGCTGCACTTTAGCTTGCTGGTTAAAGGTAGGGAGCTTAGTGTCATAATTTTTTTTTACATTTCTTAAATGGAACTATGCACAGTAGTATGCACTATATGGACAAAAATTTGGGGCACTCGCCCATCACACCCATATGCGCTTTTTGAACATCCCATTCCAGATTTAGTCCCCCCTTTGCTGTTGTAATAACTTAACTCTTCTGGGAAGGCTTTGTACTAAATTTGGGACAATGGCTGTGGGGATTTGCCCATTCAACCACAAGAGCATTAGTGTGGTTAGGCATTGATGTTGAGTAGAAACAGTCGGCATTCCAATTCATCCCAAAGCTGTTCAGTGGAGTTTAGGTCAGGGTTCTGTGCTGGCCATTTGAGTTCTTGCTTTGTGTACAGGGGCATTGTCATGCTTGGGCTTGACCCCTTAGTTCCAGTGAAGAGATTGTGTGCTTACAACTTTGTGGCAACAGTTTGGGGAACGTCCACATATGGGTGTGATGGTCAAGTGTCCACAAACTTTTGGGCCTGTTGTAGTGTATTTTATCTCCCATGACCCACCATCCCTCTATGTAACTTTAAGTTAAGGAACTTTATTTTGTGAATTATGTTTTCACCTTATCTGATTCACATCTATTTATATAATTTGTTTTTTGAAGCTGATTTACAATAGTTTTATAAATGCTTTAATTTCTAAGCAATGACAAATAAAGTAAACATTCAAATTGTTGACTGTCTGCAAAATATATTGGTAAACATATTGGTAAATTGATAGGGATAAAGTATCCTATTTTACTATATCATTCTGTACTGCATCATTTTGTATTCATAGTAGCCACTACTTGGGATGTGTAAGCAGCAGGATTCATGGTTAAGCTGAGCTCAATCCAGTGGGAACAGGAACCCTGAAAAAAACTAAAGCAGTGGGTTTGGCCCATACTCAAAAAAAGAGGCATATGCTCTGTTTTGGTGAAATGGACTTCTCCTTTTTTAATTTAAACTGCCAAATAGTAAATAAACAGAAGAACTAAGCAAGGATTGTATATGGAGTTAAAGCACCTTGTACAACAGATACAGTAACATCCTTATAGTTATCCAGATCTCATTTGTTTATTCTGTTCCATCCAGAGATGCGCATTAAGTTTGTGAAGCCACTGTTTGATACTGTGGCACACAGGGATGGCATGATCACACTGCGATGTGAAGTGTGTAAGTCCAAAGCTGATGTGCAGTGGCTGAAGGATGGTGCAGAGATCACACCAAGCCGGCGTTTCTCCATCCGGGCTGATGGTGTGGAGCGGAACCTCACCATCCACCGCGTTGCCAAAGAGGATGCTGGAGAGTATGCCTGCAAGTCCAGGGATGACCGGACCAGTGCTCGAGTCAGAGTGGAGTGTAAGCGAGAGCAGTGGTGTGGTGGTTTTTAATTTTAGCATACTATAGTATTGTACAGTATAGTATTGATGTAACATAAATATACAGTATATAGCTGGTCACACTGTAGCAACAGCAAATTATAAACTCATCAAGATGTCGCACAAGTAGTATCAGCCATTTGTAATAAAATTACATCAAGAATGATTGTAATGAAGTCAGGCTAAGCCAATATGCTAGAAAATATTTTCCCTTTAAGCCATAAACTGGTTTTGTGTTCCTGGTTGTAGCATATTTTCTAACATAGCATACATGTCATGAGTGAGCCATTAACGATGTTACAGAGTTATGACCCAGATAGGCAGTTAAGCAAGTCAGTTGAAAGTAATTAAAATACAGACCCATGTTTGTCCTGTAATTGGAAGATCATATGTTCAAATCTAAGAAGGCATATTTGGCTCTGCTTTCTGAATGTAAAAGATGCTTCCATCATTTCCATGTTAACCAGTGCAACACTCATCAACTGTTGCCATCTCTGAGATCATGTATACAGAAGAGGCCAGTTAATGATCTCCTCCAGAAGTGTTTAGCTGTGCTATGATGTTGCATTAGCAGTGGTTTGAGAATATATGGTGGTTAACTTTACATGTGTCATAGAAGGATGCATGTGTTGGCCTTCACATTCCTAGACTGGTAGTTGTCGTGGTATAGGAGAATCAGCTAGTAGGTGGAAATTGACAGTGCATGGGGGAAAGCAGAGTAAAAGACAGGTAGGCCATGAAATAAAGCATGAAAAATAATAGTTTTGACAAATTTTGAAATATAACTTTCCATAAACTGTGAATTTTTTTTTCAAAATTTATCCCAATGCTCAGTAGTGCACCCTTTGCAAGTGGAGGATGAGAGCATGAGGATGGAGCTTCATCCATCTTTTCTGGTCTGAATCATTTTCATATAGGCATGACATAATAAATCATCTTAGTTAGCAGCCATATTGGATACTCTTTGCTGCCTACAAAGCTATTTTTTTTTATTTATGGAGATACTGGACATCTTTCACCTTCACTTAGTTGTTTCTCACTATAAATGCAATATATATAGTCCCCTCCAAATGTTTTGGAACAGGAAGGCCAATTCTTTTGTTTTTGCTGTACACTGAAGACATTTGTGTGAGCAAAAGAATTTGGGGTGATCAAAAGAATTGCCACAATTAAAGTAAATTAAAGTAATTTAAAACTGCAAGCAGCATTTTCGGGGGGCAAAGAACCCAGACTCTGTGAGCCGCACATTCACAGACGCACTACAGTTTTTGCCTAAGCAATCACAGGAAAGCAGTGCCATAAATTTAGGCAAAGGGATTCAAGCGTGATTTGCAATTTCACTCAGGATGTGTATGTTTTGGGCACAGACAGTGGTGGAATTCACTGACTGTAGGAGGAAAGGTCTAGATGAACAAATCGGAGGCAGAGTGGCATTGCTTCTGCAGCTGCCACTACTGCTGTCACCTGTGGTGTTGTCTGTTTGTTGTTATCTTGAACATTATTACTGTTATTGTATTATTTTTATTTTTTTGTTTTGATTTTTTTGATCCTTTTCGGAGGGAGGAGGAACTGCAAGGATGGACAACACTTCATAATTCCCTGCAAACTAGAGGCATGGAATGTCAAATAAGTCCTATAATTTTCTATGTTTGATAACTGTCTTAGACAAGTAGGCCTAATTTCTGTTCAATTCAGATCCCTGCATACAATTTTGCAATATTCTTGTGCTTGTAGCTCTTTTTGTTTACCTCCTTGTGGATGACATAGAATCATCACTCTTGTTTAGCCATTTTCAATACCATTTTACTGAAATATGTGAAATGTTAGTGTTTATGTCATTGGCTACGAAGTTTGTGATTATACAGCTATTCAGAACATTATGTGACATGTGGAATTTATCCCTAATGAGCAAGCCAGAGGCGATGGTGGCAAGGAAAAACTACCACATCCATAATCTGTGGATATTGCTCAAAATAATAGCAGTTTCATTCAATTTAAGACTTCCATGTCTATTTCTTAATCCCAGAGACTTGGCAAACCATCTTCAGGTTTCAGAACTGTAGACAAATTTGTAATTTATTTCATGAACACCAACAATATCAGCAGAATGGGGGATTTAATTATTAATAATTACAGTATATTTAGAATTATACTTTAAAATCTGGTTAATAGTAGCTGTTTAGTAGTTAGTAAACAGTTAGCTGTTTTCTCAGATGGCTCAACGTACCCTGTCAGCTGGATCAACTTACCCCTAACATGAGGCAAGTTGAGTCACAAGACCACTTTTTTTGGTTGTCTATTTGAGTTAGGCACAGTGCTAAGGTTTCACTTGATGGCACACATCCTTGTGTTGTATGCATTAGTTTTATTCCTGTCTCATTTTTCCTTGGCTATAGGTTGACTTAAGGGGAAAAAAACAGCTCATCTTACCCCACTCCCCCATATTTGGTTTCTTATCCCTTGCTTGCAATAACTGCATCAAGCTGCCCACTGACATCATCATGACTATTGCATTCTTCTTTTGAGATGCTTTTCTAGGTTTGTACAGTAGCTTCTTGCTTCTTGGATGCATTTCTCTGTAAATTGGCAGACAGAATGCTTCTGTAGATTTACATCAATAAAGAATGACGCTTGACCAATGAGCTTGTGTGTTTTGGATCATGAGCAGATACTTTCTTTCTCAACACTTTGGCCTTTCCATCACTTTGGTAGAGGTTAATCTTGGTTCCAGAACTTTTGTGGCTCATCTCTGTATTTCTTTGCAAATTCCAATATGGCCTTCTGAGTGTAACTACTGCTGGGTGGTTTGCATCTTATATTCCTGCTCTTGAAGACTTCTTTGAATGTTGGATTGTGATACCTGTGCCACTGCCCTGTGGAGTTTGTTGGTGATGTCACTGACTGTTGTTTTTGGGTTTTTCTTCACAGCTCTCAGAATGGTTCGCAGGAGCTGGGATGTGTGGCCTCTTTATAGTTTTGAGGTGGGAAAGGCAGTCTCTGTTTTAGGCATTATCACACTCCAGAGCTCATAATGAGTTGCAACTACACTCATTCCTGTAGAATGCTTGGCAGTAATGTAATCAGTTGCGCATGATGGGCTCCTTCATGATGCTCATGCATCGGGGTGGTGGAGAAAACCAGCCATTTCAGCCCCCTCACTATTCCCCCTGCATCTCTAGCTGCCTCAGAAACACAGCCACAGCAACTCCAACTGCCTTCACACACCTGATGGAAGGACTGACGGGATAGCAGGCCGGGTTGTGAGGGTCCAACTGTGTGTGATGTCTGGTATAAGTAAATCAACTCTATACGTGCGAAAAAATGGCATTATTTACACCCAGCTCTGGGATATTTACTGGTGCTGTTTGGTCATTTTGGCATGTTTCCCCACCCTGAGAGAGTTATAGAACAATTTCAAGACATTTTTAATTATTTTTGATCACTTTCTTGTCCTGAAAGACACCCTGGTGTTTTTTCAGCCACGTGCTGTGTCTTAAAAAAGCTTTGGTAACACTTTCAATCAAGGCCATTTCAATAATGAACTATAACCACATTCACAATTAATGCAGTATCGCATGAGCAAGAGTGCAGTTATACTGAATATCGTCTCCAGGTTACGCATGTAACCATGGTTCCCCGAAGGGAACGAGACGCTGCGTCGAAACGCTATGGGAACGCC
>CM075004.1:4630778-4642845 GCA_037576675.1 Pangasius sanitwongsei | reverse complement strand
CATATGATTCAGAGCGCGGTCACGCTGAAGGCGTTCCCATAGCGTTTCGACGCAGCTCGAGTTCCTGAAGGGGAACTGCACGGCTGTGATTTGGCTGCAGGCTGAGTGTGGTAACTAATCACCACTGTGCCACTATTCAGTATAAGTGCATTCTTGCTTTTATACAACAGATCTATAAACAAAAACTTAATACCGAGTAATTTTTTATTACATTCACCTGGTTGCTCCTGCAGAAACACCATCTATCTATCTATCTATCTATCTATCTATCTATCTATCTATCTATCTATCGATTGATTGATTGTACCCACATGTTGGGTACCCAGTTTGTCCATGTTCCACAATATATTAACAAATATATCATTTAAACCGTTCCAGATGAATGTTTTGTTTTTTGTTTAGCCTGCTCCTGTAGTTTAAAGTTAAAGGTTTGATGGTTGGGTGTATGATAGTTGGGAGGTGTGATGAGGTGATGAGATGCCTGCTTTAGCTCAGTGGTGTAAAATGACACCCCTGAGGCCCTGATCATTATTAATTGTTTAAACAATCAATCTAGCACACCTGGGCAAAAAGAAACACATGTCAGTCACATGTTCCAATATTTTTGATCACTTGAAAAATGGATGGGTTCAGACAAAAGGTGCCATGTTTTAAGTTAACACATCTAGATATACATGTGCCTACATATCAGGAAAAGGAAGCTGAAATTCTGATCTATAGTCTCATATTCATCTTTTGATCTCAATCCCAAATGTCTTCAGCATATAGCAGAAACTATAGAATTGACCCTGCAGTTCCAGTATTTTCAGTGGGGACTGTGTATATACAGTAATGGGAAAAAGAAAGTACATCCTCTTTCAATCCTATGTTTTTATTTATCAGGGACTAAATAACAATTGTGTGGTTCTTCAACAAACAAATAACCTCAGATGACAACAAAAAACACAACAGATTTCAATACGTAGTCATTCTTTCCAAAAAGTAAACCAACATTCAGAAACCAGGTGGAAAAAAAATCACACATAATTCAGTAACATGTAGAACCACCTTCAGCAACAATAACCTGAAGTAAAAGTATGAGTTTCACTGTGTTTTGGAGAACATTGTTTTGGAGAAATTTTGGCCCACTCTTCTTTACAACATTTCTTTAGTTCATTGAGGGCATTCGTTTATGCACAACTCTCTTAAGATCCCACCATAGCACCTCAATGGGGTTGAGGTCTGGACTTTAACTTGGCCATTCCAACACCTTGATTTTTTTATTCTTTAGCCATTCAGATGTCAATTTGCTGGTGTGCTTGGGATCATTGTTGCATGAATTTTGGCCCAACTTTAAGCTGCTGGACAGAGGAATCCACAGTTTTCTCAAGACTATTCTGGTATAAAGTGGAGTGCATTGTTGTCTTAAACACTGCAAATTTCCTCTCTACCACCATAATTGACAGTTGGTATGAGGTGTTTGTGGTCATATGTTGTGTTTGGTTTTCACCAAACATGGTGCTGTGCATCATCACCAAACATCTCCACCTTGGTCTCATCAGTCCAAAAGATATTGTTTCAGATCTTTTGTGGTTTGTTTAGATGCAATTTTGCAAACCTCAATAATGCTACCATATTCTTTTTGGAGAGAAGACACTTTTTACTACCCACCCTTCCATGAAAGCCATACTTGTTCAGTCTTTTTCTGATTGTGCTGGCATGAAAATAAACATTTAATGTGCTTACAGAGGCATGTAGGTCACATGATGTAGCTCTTGTATTTTTCCTTCATTTTCCAGCATTCTTTCCTTTCCTTCTTTATCTTTGAGCATTAAGCAGTCTGACCATGGACTGAATTTGCTGGGGTGCCCACTGCTGGGAAGATAGGTCAACTATCTTGAAGACTCTCCATTCAGCTCACTGTATAATGATGAATTTCAAATTCTTTGGAGATGGCCTTATAACCTTTCCCAGATTGATGAGCAGCAACAATTGCTTTGCTGAGGTCATGGCTGATGTCCTTTTTTGGCATGATGTAGACACACAGACACACATCTGAGTGCTCCAGAACACCAACCTAACCACCAACCATGAGCACCGAAGGCTCACTGATGCACATGGGGAGTGAAGGCTAGCCTGTCTTGTCCGATCCCACAGAAGAGCTACTGTTGCACAAATTGCTAAAAAAGTTAATACTGTCTATGATAGAAAGGTGTCAGAACACACAGTGGTCAAAGTGCCCAAGCTGACCCTTGTCCACTGTCAAAAATGCCTACAATGGGCACGTGAACATCAGAACTGGACCATGGAGCAATGGAAGAAGGTGGTCTGATCTGATGAATCACGTTTTCTTTTACATGTGGATGACTGGGTGTGTATGCGTTGCTTACCAGGGGAAAAGATGGCACCAGGACAGGACAGATGGCACTATAGGAAGAAGGCATGCCAGCGGAGGCAGTGTTGATACCCTGGGCAATGTTCTGCTGAGAAACCTTGGGTCCTTGCATTCATGTGGATGTTACTTTGACACATACTACCTACCTAAACATTGTTGCAGACTAAGTACACCCCTTCTTGGCAACGGCATTCCCTAATGGCAGTGGCTTCTTTCAGCGGCATAATGCGCCCTGCCACACTGTAAAAATTGTTCAGGAATAGCTTGAGGAACAAAACAAAGAGTTCTAGGTGTTGACTGGGCTTCCAAATTCCCCAGATCTCAATCTGCTCAAGCGTCTGTGGGATGTGCTGTACAAACAAGTCTGATCCATGAAGGCCCCACCTCACAACTTACAGGACTTAAAGGATCTGCTGCTACCGTTGTGGTGCCAGATACCACAGCACACCTTCAGAGGTCTTATGGAGTCCATGCCTCGATAGGTCAGAGCTGTTTTGGTGGCACAAGGGGGACCTACACAAAATTAGACACCAAACATTTTATTAGGAACACTTGTACACCTGGTCATTCATGCAATTATCTAATCAGCCAATTGTGTGGCAGTAGTGCAATGCATAAAATCATGCAGAATTTGAATTATTAGAATTATGACCATGGCATGATTGTTGGTGCCAGATGGGCTGGTTTGAGTATTTATGTATATATATGGTTCATGTTTACATGTTTAGTATTTTTTTACTCATATAATTTCAACTTGCAGTGCCTCGTGTGGTGGAATTCCTGACAGAGCTCCACAACACCACAGTGATGGAGGGCGAGGAGGCAATGTTTAAGTGTGTGGTGTCACCCAGTGATGTACAGATGATCTGGTTCATGGATGGAGAAATCATCAAGCACAGCAAGCGTTTCAACATTGAACAGAATGGCCTGTGCCACACTCTGATCATTCACAATGTCCAGTTACTAGACTCCTGCAGGATCACAGCAGAGGCTGAAGGACTTGTGTCCAAAGCCACCCTCAAAGTTCAGGGTGAGTGGAAACAGTGTGTGATTTATGGAAGCAGAGTTTTTCAGCTACAGATATGGCCTGTGCTACATGATTTATTGAGCAAAGGATTTTGAAGAAAGAAAGAAAAAAAAAGAAGTCAGAATCAGTAAATCAGAAGATTTTATTATTTTATTTGAAACTTTTGGCACAAAATTAACAAAAAATTAACCCCATAGATCTTTCGCTTTGCATGTAATCTCACTCAATGTTTACTATCACTGACAGTCAGTCAGTGATCTTCGTTTATGTCAAGGAAAAATAAGATCCAAACTCCGTAGTGTTATTCCCATTAATGTTACTGTGCTTGGGAACTTATTTTGTTACTGGAAATATTTTTAGAGTTTCTATCGCTGGCCATCCACCACATGCAAGTCTTTTAAAATCCCCACAATATTCCTATTCCATACTGTTCTCCTTGTTTCACGTAACAGGGGGCCAAGTATCTCTCTTTTCTATATATTCCAATAAATGCTATATTATTGAACATCTTATTGCCTTGCTGTGCTTAATTACTGTGATACTGCAAGAAGCCAAACTACTCAGAACTAAGCCTTCAGAAACCAAGTCATTGATTGTTATTGTTCTCAACTAAAATTGAGGTTTTAATCATTTTGACTTATTTACCACCTTATTCTAATTGAAATCCTAAACTTAAAAAAAGGGATATTCTGTGAAACTGATTAAGTAATGAGAATGATTGAATGAGACTGATAATTTTATGAGACTGATTAATTAAATTTACAGTGAAACACCTACACTCACTGTGCACTTTATTAGGAACACCTCTACACCTGCATATTTATGCAGTTATCTAATCAGCCAATTATTCAAAAAAATGTGATCTCTGTGATTTTAACCATGGCATTGTTGTTGTTACCAGTTGGGCTGGTTTGAGTATTTCAGAATCTGCTGATCTCTTGGGATTTTCACACAAAATAGTCTCTAGAGTTTACATAGAATGGTGCAGAAAACAAAAAAACATCCTGTGTGAGAAGGTTCTGCAGGCTGAAACACCTTGTTGATGATGGTGATCAGACGAGAATGACCAGACTGATTGGAGCTGACGGGAAGCCTATAGTAACTCAAATCAGCTCTCTTTACAACCATACTGAACAGAAAAGCATCTCAGAACACACAACTCATCAATCTTTGAGGTGGATGGGCTACAACAGCAGAAAACCACATCAGGTTCCTCGCCTGTCAACCAAGAACAAGAATCTGAGGATATCATGGGCACAGACTCACTGAAACTGTACAGTTAAAGCCTGGAAAAAGACCAGATGATATCTTTTTCTAATTTCAGCTATCCAGTTTTGATGAGCCTGTGCGCATGATAGCCTCAGATTCCTGTTTTTGGCTGACAAGAGAGAAAGCAAATGTGGTCTTCTGCTGTTGTAGCCCACCCACCTCAAGGTTCAATGTTTTGTGCATGCTGAGATGCTTTTCTACTCACCACAGTTGTTAAGAGTGATTATTTATTTACCATAGCCTTCCTGGCAGCTCAAACCAATCTGGCAATATTTCTCTGACCACACTTATCAACAAGGTGTTTCCACGCACAGAACTGTTGCTCGCTCAATGATTTTTTGGTTTTTGCCGCATTCTGTGTCAAATTTAGAGACTGTTGTGTGTGAAATTCCCAGGAGATCAGCAATTTCTGAAATACTCAAACCAGCCCTTCTGGTACCAACATCCATGCCACAGTTAAAGTCACTGAGATCACATTTTTTCTTCCATTCTGATGTTTGATGTGAACATACGCTGAAGCTCTTGAACTGTATCTGCATGATTTTTGTTTTCCATTATGCTGCTGCCACATGATTGGCTGATTAGATAATTGCATGAATGTGCAGTTGTACAAGTGTTCCTAATAAAGTGGATGGGGTGTGTATATTCCTGGTTTGTGCCTTATATTTCCAGTGCTTCCTGTATAAACTAAACCATTTCGCTTACAACCTTCTTGCAGAGATTCAAGTACTGTTCACTAAAAAGATGGAGGTGGTGATGGCCGAGGAGTTTGGCGAGGCCATTCTTGAGGTAGAGGTGAATGTGGAGTCAGGGGAGGTCCAGTGGATAAAGCAGGGTGTTGTGATCCAGCCCAGCTCACATCACATTCTTACTCAGAACGGGAGCAAGAGAAGGTTGAGGATCACGAATGTAAGTCAGTGTGACCGTGGCACCTACCGCTGTGAGAGTCTCCATGATCACACACAGGTTAAACTCAATGTGGAGCGTAAGTACGAATCTGACCCTACAAAAATTGACATGTATGTGAGAATTATATGTTGCCAATAATGAATATTAAATTAATTCATTGGATGCAGATTTAGACAGTAATTTAACAACACTGTTCCACAACTCATATGTACTAAGGTACACGCAGGAACTAAGCAGGAATGAAGTTGTTGTTCTTCACTAGCACCTATCTTACTCCTTTTAACTGCTAAGAACAACTAGATAATTACACAGGAAGTATGTTAGGAGGAATTAAGTGGTGACGTAGTTCCTGTTTTCAAATAATTTGCCAGGAGTTTCTTGAATCAGTGTTTAAACTATACTGTTTCTTTCTTTTTTGTCAATAATTCTGCACTATCATTTTCATCTGCTGTATTTTTCACTTTCCTTTCTGCCATATTAATTTTTTTTTTGAAGAACACTTTTTTTGTCAAGACAGCGAGCAGAGGCCATCCATGCCAGATCCATGGCATCTAAAATAATATCAACAAATCTTTGACTAAGGTATGTTAAACATGTCAAACATTCATCTTGTTCAGTGTGTTGAGTGCAGGATGTTTAGTCATTCTTCCTCCATCGTTAGTAATAGCTTTATTTGTTTATTTAGTTAGCTCTCTGATGAAGAAGATTGCAGCATTAGAGGTGTGCATCCAGACTCTAGAAAGGGTTAGCTAGAGAGAGAACAGCATGGTTTCTGTAGGGGAAGGTCTGGCTGCCTTAGGTGGAGTTAGCAAACCCCCAACTCTGGCATTAGCGCCCTCACAGCGGGGCAAATGGGTGACAATTCGGTGACATAATTGCAAAGCCAAAGCTAATGCTAAGGCTTGCACACAGGAGCACTACTCCTCTCCGCTTCACGTGTCTATCAGGTTTGCTCTCCACAGTGAAGCACCCACTGAGAAACCTGAAAGAGCTCTGGTTATAGGAGACTCTGTTTTAAGGCATGAGAAATTAGCTAGGCCTTTGGGGGCACCAGCAGCACTAGTTAGGTGTATACCGGGAGCCAGGGTGCCAGACATGGCTGGTTATCACAGGCAAGCACAGGTTCTCAAAGATAGTTATTCATTTAGGAGCTAATGATATACACCTTCGTCAGTCAGAGGTTACTAAGAGTAACATTGTAAAGGTGTGTAAATTAGTGAAGGCGATGTCCGATGCTGTAATATGCTCTGGCCCCTTCCCAATGCGGCGTGGCAATGTATCTTATAGCAGTTTATGGTTGCTGAACTGCTGCTACAGAACTGCGTACTGGTCGGCATTGTAGTCATTGTACTGTCTTGTTCTGTCTTGTGCTGTCTGCACGTTTGCACTTGTGCACTTTTCGTATAATTTATGTAGTCCCCGTAGTCCTGTGTTGTTCTGTGTTTGTCTTATGTAGCATCTTGGTCCTGGAGAAACGTTGTTTCGTTTCACTATGTACTTGTATATGGCTGAAATGACAATAAACTCCACTTGACTTGACTTGACTTGCATGTCCAAGTGGTGCTCTGAAAACAAGGTGGGCTTTATAGATAATTGGAGTAGTTTTGAGGGCAAGGCCAGCCTGTTAGGGTGGGATGGTGTCCATCCCACTCAGGAAGGTGCTGCTCTCATTTCTTGCAGCATAGCACATAGTCTCAGAACAGGTCTAGTTAATCTCTGACAATCCAGAGCCAAGGCCAGGGAGCAGACAAGCAGGCTCAACTGACCATCTGCTAGCTGCACTGAATCGTCACTTAGGTTCCAATATATTGAGTAGAAATACTCAGAAGGTTTGTTATAGTAACCAAATTAACATAAAATTAAATCATACTGAATGCACAGCCAGCACCTTTGATCTGAACCTACGACTGTTAAATATTAGATCTCTTACATCTAAAGTGCTTATGGTTAATGAAACTAATACTGATCATGAGTTTAATGTACTGTGTTTAACAGAAACTTGGATTAAACCAAATGAGTATGTAGCATTAAATGAAGCTAGTCCTCCCGGATACAGTTATATACATCAGCCCCGTCTAACTGACAGAGGAGGAGGTGTTACAGTTATTTATTTTATAATCATAATCTAGGCATGACACAAAAACCTAGTCATAAATTCAATGTATTTGAAGTTCTTTATACCAACATAACATACATAGCCACAAAAAATAAGTCTACCCAGTCGATTCTGCTAATTATTATTTACAAAACCCCAGGGCCGTATTCTGATTTCCTTTGTGAATTTGTGGATTTCATGTCTAACCTGGTTGTTTCTGGTTGTTTAAACAAAGCATTAATTGTTGGAGACTTTTATATTCATATTGATAACCCTCTGAGAACAGCAGTTGCACTCATTCTAGATTCAGTAGGGGTTAATCAGAACTTAATAGGACCCACTCATAGTGGTGGTCACACTCTTGATTTAATACTAGCATTCGGATTAAATATAGAAAATATATTAACATTTCTGCAGATGCACCTTAAAATGGACCACTTGAAGGTTAGAAAATAAATGGCATCAAACTAAACTGGTTATATTTCAAACAGTATGGAAGGAGAGACTTCTGAGGTATAGAAAAGCTCCTAGTGCTGCTAGATCAATGCATCTCTCCACCTTAATTGAAGATAACAAAAATAATCATAGATTCTTATTTAATACTGTAGCAAAATTAACTAGGAGTATTTATTATATAGCAGTGATGACTTCATGAATTTTTTCAATGGTAATATTGAAAATATCAGGCAAAAACTCAGACTATTAATTTAAAACCAGACAGTTTTATAACTAACCCTGTAGATAATAATATAACATCAGATCAATGATTAGAGTGTTTTACTTCCCTTCAAGAGACCAAAGTAATGTCGGTAATTTCTTCATCAGAATCATCAACATGTATACTAGAGCACTTACCTAGTGCTCTGATAAATAATAAAATCATAATCAGTTATATAATCAGTTCTTCCCTTAGCACTGGCTATGCACCTAAATCTTTTAAACTAGCAGTTATCAAACCCCTGATTAAAAAAACTGACCTCAATCCCTGTCAATTGTCCAACTATAGGTCAATATCAAATCTCCCCTTTATCTCCAAGATCCTAAAAAATGTTGTAGCACAGCAGTTATGCTCATATCTACATAAGAATAACATTCATGAAATGTATGAGTCAGGATTTAGGCCTCATCATAGCACAGAGACAGTGCTGGTTAAAGTGGTAAATGACCTCTTACTGGCCTCTGAGCAGGGTTGTGTCTCCTTGCTTGTGTTGCTTGAACTTAGTGCAGTTTTTGATACAATTGATCATGCTATACTCTTCGAAATACTCAAAAATGTTGACAGACACCAGCTTAATATAGTGGTGGAATGTGTAAAGGACATTAGACACTGAATGCTTATTAACTTTCTTTTATTTAATTTTGATAAGACAGAAGTGCTTGTACTAGGACCACATGCAGCTAAAAGTAAGCTTTCTGATTACATAATAGATGGCCTTTCTTTTTCATCATGTGCAGCAGTGAAAGACCTTGGTGTGATTATTGACTCCAGTCATTCATTTAAGCTCATGTAGATAATATTACTAGGATATCCTTCTTTCCTCTCAGAAATATTGCTAAGAGAAGAAATATAAAGTGACTACACGATGCAGAAAAATTAGTTCATGCTTTTACCTCTAGGTTGGATTATTGTAATGGCTTGCTGTTTGGATGTTCCAGTAGGTGCATAAGCAGGCTCCAGTTAGTCCAGAATGCAGCAGCGAGAGTCCTTACTAGAACCAGAATATATGACCACATCTGCCCAGTCTTATCCACACTGCATTGGCTCCCAATCAAATTTCGTATTGATTATAAAATACTACTATTGATCTATAAAGCACTGAATGGTCTCACGCCTCAGTACCTGTGCAAACATTTGGTCTTTTATGATCCACCATGCCTACTTCGATCAAAAGGCGCAGGCTATTTGTTGGTATTTCAAATAGTGAAGAGCAGCAGGGGGTAGAGCTTTCTCTTACAAAGCCCCATAGTTATGGAAAAGCCTTGCAATTAGTGTTCAGGGCTCAGACACAGTCTCAGTGTTCAGGTCTAGGCTGAAAACATATTTGTTTAGTCAAGCCTTTTGTGAAAAGTTTTTTCTTAGAAGCAGATCCAGAGGGTTCACAGGCATAGAGTGTTGTGGTGAACTGGGATGTTGATGTTTGTCTCTCTCTCTCTCTCTCTCTGTTGAGCTACACATGCTACTCCTGAGATAGCAGTGATCCTGACCCCTTCTGCTCTCCAGATCTGCCTGATCCATCCTGATGCCCTACTTCTGGTTGGAGTTCTCATCGCTCACTGCTGCTGGGGGTGGCCCCACATGGACAGCCTGAAGATCATTGGGATTGCTGGGGATGGTGTTGCTTAGGGGCCATGGAGATGGCTTGGGGATCTCATATGGGGAGTTGTACTGTGATGGCTTGGGACTGCGAATGCTGTGGTGGCTTTACGGGCTGTGGTTGCTGCAAGCAGTTTTGCACTCAGGTCTCCATCAGTGGACAGAGGATAGGTTCAACAAACTGGACTTCATGTGAAAACTCTAATGAATTTACTGGTTGCACAATTGTACTATATGTCCATATAATACACAGTTATAGAAGGAATTTATTTATAATTGAACTGTCCATTGTCACCCAGTTGAGGATGGGTTCCCTTCTGAGTCTGGTTCCTCTCAATGTTTCTTCCTCATATCATCTCAGTGAGTTTTTCCTTGCCACCATTGCCTCTGGCTCATTAGGTATAAATTCGTACATTTATTTACACATTTTATTTTGATTTAATTTCATTTGAATGTATTTATTTCTGTAAAGCTGCTTTGTGACAATGTCCATTGTTGAAAGTGCTATACTAATAAAATTGAATTGAATTGATTTCACTATTTACTAAGCAGTAATTATTTACTCTTTTATATCCCTTGCAGAACTACTAGCTAACTCCTTTATAATAACTACTGATTAAGTACTGATCACATCAACATTAATTCTCAATAGCTAATCCTTACCTTTATTATTAATAATAATAATCAGAAGAAGAAAAAGAAGGAAAGGCAGTGTCTCAGGTTTTCAGCAATGAGTGCACTTCAGCAGTCATCCATGATTTCTGGTTTGCAGGTGTGGTGATGGTCTTGAAGGAAGTCACATCATCTAGGCATCTAGTCTGTGTTGTTGTGGTATGTAGCAGCCTCTCTGAACATATTCCAGTCTGTGTGCTAAAAATAGTCCTGAAGTGCTGAGATTGCTCCCTCAGCCCAGATTCTCACCTATTGCATTGGCTGCATTGGTAACATTAACTAGCAAAGAACAGTTCTTTGTATTTAACAGGAGTAAAATTTGTGTTAATGAAGCACAAGTCATTCGTTCCAACTTGATTTCTGCATAGTTAGCTATGAATTGTGGAACAGTATTGTAAAGTGTTATCAATAAAGTTAGTGTTGTGGAAAGGGACTAAGTAAAAAGTAAGTAGGGACTAAAAAAGTAGGTAGGCCCTACCCGAAACATTAAGAAATAGTTGGACCATAAAAATACAGTACTGTTTACGGTTCTGGTTACATCATTAGCTTAAACTGCATGAACTCAGAGGACCTATCAGTGGATCCACATCTACGTTCCTTACTCTTGTAACCACATGGCTTTCCAAAAAATTTTTTTGTATTGAATAATTCATAGTAATTACTGAATAATATGCTTTAAGGTAGTAAAGACCAGTAGTATAAAGGGTGTTAACTGTTGTGACACAGATGTCAGGAAGGTTACCCCTTTCAATTAAATATGAAAATATTTAATTGAAAGGGGTAACCTTCCTGACATCTGTGAATATGTCAGGAAGGTTACCCCTTTCAATTAAATGAAATGTGAGTATTTTAATTTTCCCTGAAGTATGTTTTTTTTTTGTTAATGTAGGAATGGCATTTAAAGCACTCTGATTTTAGTTTCTCCAATGTTTTCTTATCAATGACATTAGAGGTCACACCTGAATCTGAGCATTTTCAGACCTACACCTTCTAGGCAAAAGTTCAGTCTATTGGATATCTCTGTCTAAATGATCTGTGTTCCTGCATCTGTAACAGCATTGCTTTATACCCATTTCAGCATGCCATTTTGTTTTGAATTTTCTTGTTTGCTCTCTGTGCTGTTTCCCCTTTGAGAGTTTACACAGAATATATATATATATATATATATATATATATATATATATATATATATATATATATATATACCATAAAAATACCATATATATATATATGTGTGTGTATATGTATGTATATGTATGATATATACATACATATACATACATATACATATGTACAGTACACTATATTACCAAAAGTATTCAGTCACCTGTCCAAATGATCAGAATCAGGTGTCCTAATCACTTGGCCTGGCCACAGGTGTATAAAATCAAGCACTTAGGCATGCAG
>CM075004.1:4606671-4617228 GCA_037576675.1 Pangasius sanitwongsei | reverse complement strand
TTTGCTATAAAGTAAAAAAGCTGGGTGAACATCCTCTAAGTGTGGCAATTCCATAATTTTTGCCAGGGGTTGTACAACACCAACAAAGTCAAAGTACTACAGTGTACCCTTAATCATATCTGTGCCCAAAAAGCTGCAGACTGGAGACAAAAAATATAGTAGAAATGGCAAACAAGACATAAATGTACAGGCCTAACCAAATAAAACAAACATATCGGGTGCATTCATGGAGGATGTCCAGAAATTTGACAACAGCAAAAGAAATGTTCAGAAGTTGCTGCAATCAAATATCCTCATGAAAAGGTAGCCAAATTTAATTTTATGTTTTGAAAAATGTCAGCATCATAAAATGATATTTTCTTGCAGGTGCAGGCTCTATAGGAGATAGACATTGAAGAAGTTGTCATTGCTGCACAGCCTTCAAATCCAGAAGACACAAACTCTATGGTTTTGAGAGTGACAGACCTCAAAACACTATGTCCCCAGCAGTCACTTTGTGGGGAAGTAAGATGTGCTAAAGTCAACTAGACATGAAAAAATGACCAACATAACACAATTGTTATCATAATCAATGAAACTACAATGAAACAATGTTAAGCTTTACCATTCATTCAGCTGTTTTAAAATAAATTATTTTTTGCACCCATAAACACAGACCAGTGAATACTATCTGTGGCTGGTGAAAACTCAAGATTTTTAGTTTTTATTTTTAGTCATTATACGGTCGGTGTAATAATGAATGACAAAGAGGAAGTGGTACAGAGGCAGTTAATGTCAAAGGTAAGGACTTTGTAGATATTCAGTTTAGATCAAAAATGTCTAAAGCAGAAACACATTTGTATATTAATTTTTATATACAGTCGGGTCCATAAGTATTTGGACAGTGACACAATTTTCGTAATTTTGCCTCTGTACATCACCACAGTGGATTTCAAATAAAGCAATCAACATGTGATTGAAGTGTAGACTTTCATCTTTAATTCAAGGGTTCTATGCCTTAACCGTTTAGGAAATTACAGTAATTTTTTACACATTCCCTCAATTTTCACAGGCTCAAAAGTAATTAGACAAACTAACATAATCATAAATATTAGGATTATTTTTAATACTTGCAAATTCTTTGCAGTGAATGATTGCCTGAAGTCTGGAACCCATGGACATCATGAAATGCTGAGTTTTCTCCCTTGAGATGCTTTGCCAGTCCATTACTGCAACCACATTCAGTTGCTGCATGTTTCTGCCTTCAGTTTTGTCTTCAGTAAGTGAAAAGCATGCTCATTTGGGTTGAGGTCAGGTTTGACTTGGACATTTAAGAACATTCCATTTCTTTGCCTTAAGAAGCTCTTGCGTTGCTTTCGCGGTACATTTTTGGTCATTCTCCATCTGTACTGGGAAGTGCTGTCCTATGAGCTTTGCAGCATTTGAATGAATCTGAGCAGAAAGCTCTATACACCTCAGAATTCATCCTGCTATTTCTATCAGCAGTCACATCATCAGTAAACACCAGTGACCCAGTTCTATTGGCAGCCGTACATGCCCATGCCATAACACTACCTCCACCATGTTTGACAGATGATGTGGTATGCTTTGGATCATGAGCCCTTCCTTTCTTTCTCCATACTCTTCTCTTCCCATCAGTCTGGTACAAGTTAATCTTGTATCAGAACTGGTCAGGCTTTTTTTTTTATATAGATGTTTTAGTAAAGTCTAATCTCGCCTTTCTGTTCTTGAGTGTTACCAGTGGTTTGCATATTGAGGTAAACTGTCTGTATTTATATTCATGAAGGTGTTTCTTGATTGGAGAATTCAATCTTCACCAAGGAAAGTATTCTGCGATCATCGACTTGAGTTATCTTCTGTGGCCTTCCAGGCCTTTTGGTGTTGCTGAGCTCGCCAGTGCATTCCTTCTTTTTAGGAATGTACCAAATTGTTGATTTGGCCACTCCAAAAGTTTCTGCTGTCTCTCTGATAGGTCTGTTTTGTTTTTTCAGCCGTTTTTTAAGCGTATTCTTGTTCATTAAAAACATTTGTTGGTTAGTTGTCAAATATTAATGCAATACTAAAAAATTATTATATTTTATATGTTTTATTTATGTAAATAATAATTTATCTACTTATATATTATTAGTCTAGTCAGGTTCAATGCAAAATGTTGTTTAATGGCAATCAGCTGTTTTTGTACTTATTTATTTGTTTGTTTGTTTGTTTGTTTGGTAAGTGTACCCATTAAGCCTGCTGAAATCTGTTTTCAGATATCTTTAGTATATATTGATTTAATTTATATGGGATATCTACTGTTAATGTGAAAAAATAATCTGTTACATTACAATAACCTGTTACAATAATTTGTTTCATTAATGAATTCACACATTTTTTAAAATGTAAAATACAAAAATTATCTGAAATATAAAATATAAATATTTTATATTATATTTTTTGCATATTTATATTTTATTTTTATATTTACACTCAGCAATCACTTTATTAGGAACACCTGTACACCTACTCATTCATGCAATTTCTAATCAGTCAATCAAGTGGCAGCAGTGTAATACATAAAATCATGCATATATGGGCCAGCAGCTTTCCGGTAATGTTCACATCAACCATCAGAATGGGGTAAAAATTGTGAGGTCAATGGAGAATGAACAGACTGGTTCAATCTGACAGAAAGGCTATAGTAACTCAGATAACCACTCTGTACAATTGTGGTGAGCAGAAAAGCATTTCAGAATGCACAACACGTTGAGCCTTGAGATGGATGGACTACAACAGGAGAAGACCATGTTGGGTTCAACTTCTGTCAGCCAAGAACAGAAAGCTGAGGCTGTAGTGGGCATATGTTACCGCAAATCTGAAACCAGGTTAGTACAGGCTAAAATCCAGTTTTAGGTGGAGCACTGGGGCACAACAACTGAGATTTTAGAGTTCAGGCTAACAATTTGGCTTTTGTTAAGTGTACTTAGACTGTAAAGGCTAAAAGGAATTTCTGTTTAGAACAACATAGTATTGCTCGACCAATCTAAATAGGTCGACTGCTGGTGATTATAAATGGAATTTGGGCCCACTATTCAGGGGTCACGAATAGGCAATTGGCATTTGAGATTGAATGGGTGTAACAGTTCCCAAGTTCCGGGAGGGAATAAGGAAGCTGAGGCAGGCTTGAACACTCAAAAGTCGCTTTTTTCTTTACTTTTGCTTTCAGCGCTTTTTATTTTCACACGCAAGCACACAGCTTGTTGCTGGTTACTCTCACTCTCTTTCTCTCTCTCTCTCTCTCTCTCGAAGTGCTCATCTCTCCCCTCTTTATTCTGAAAGACAAACAGACTTATTAACAGAATTTGCTGCAGGTGTGTAATCCTTTCCAGTCACCTTCTCCGGCTCTGCCCTCCATTCACGGCGCCTCATTCATCGACCACGCCTCTGCTTCCACATACTCCCACCGCCCAACTCAGGCCAGGGAGCCATCTGGCCTGTTACCAACACCCCCCCATCCCGAACAGCCGAGAGAGGAATCCGCCACAGCCATCTGCGTCCCCAACCTGTGGACTACCTCAAACTTAAATGGCTGAGGTGCCAGATACCAACGAGTGATCCGTACGTTCACATCCTGTATGCGTTGGAGCCACCGGAGCAGGGCATGGTGAAGAGGGTGAAGGCCCATCCCAACAGATAGTACCAGAGGATGAGGACTGCCCAGTCACTCATTCTCTATGGTGCTGCACTTAGTCTCTTGCACGTAAATCTTGCGGCTGATGTTCAGCACCGGGCACTCCTCCCCCTTCACCACCGGTCCGACACGTCAGTCTGTAAAACAAATGGGAGTGAAAAGTATGGAGAATGTAACAGTAGTCTGCCACAGAGTATGGCTTTTACCGGACTGAAAGCCTGTTGGCACGGCTCTGTCCACTGGACCAGATCTGGCATCCCCTTTTTAGTGAGATCAGTCAGCAGGCTGGTGACATCCGAATAATTAACGAGCCCCAGCCATCTCAGTGATCTTAGAAAAGCCCTCAGGTGCTGCACGTGCCGCTGCCAATCGTTACTGTAGATAATAATGTCATATAAAAAGGCAGCGGCATAAGCAATATCCATTTTTTCACGAGATATTGGAGTCAAGGGGGTCTGCCAATTTCCCTTTGTCAATTCCAATGTCGAATAAAAGTGAGCCACACCTAACCGATCAAGCAGTTCATCAGTGCCAGGCATTGGGTATCCATCGAATTTAGACACCTTTCTGACTCTTCTAAAGTCCACACAAAAATGGACCATCCCGTCAGGTTTGGGGACCAAAACCACTGGGCTGCTCCAGTCATTGTGGGACTCCTTGATTACCCCCATGTCAAGCATAGACTGGAGTTCATCCCGAACCACATTTTTTTTGTGTTCAGGCAGACAATAGGGGCAGCTGCGTACTTCCATCCCTGCGGTTGTCTCTATGTGGTGTTCTATGAGATCACTGTGACTGGGGAGAGGCGAGAACACGTCGGAAAACTCCTCGTGCAATTTAGCAATGTCCGTGACTTGGAACAGTGAGAGATGGTCTCCATAAGGGACCAGGGTGGATTGAGTGGCCGTTTTTGTATTTACATCTGGTCCCAGCTCCTCATTCTCTGGAACAACCATCGCCAAAGCCACAGAAAACTCCTTCCTCCATGGTTTGAGGAGGTTAAAGTTGGTAAACGCCCTGCCTTTATCCATTCGCTTTACCTCGTAGTCAACATCCCCAACTCGCCATGTGAGCTCAAAGGGTCTGCGACACTTAGTGAGTACTTGACATGGGCAGCAAAACATGCACTTTATTTCCCAGTGCGAACTCCCATAGCCAAGTACCGCTGTTATACAGCCAGGATTCTTGTGCCTGTAGCAAATTCTCCTGTGTTATGTGGCTTAAGGTGTGGAGTTTTGCTCTCAGGTCAAGAATGTATTGGACTTCTGGGTATAGTCCACTAGCACTAACACAAAGCGATGCCCTCATGCAGTCCTTTCTAATGGCCCGACAAGGTCCATACCAATTCTTTCAAGGGGACCTCAAACAATGGTAAGGGGCGCAATGGCACTTTTGGGGTGGCCGGTGGATTCACCAGCTGACATTCGTGAAATGTCTCACACCACCTGCGAACATCGCTGCGAATACCCGGCCAATAAAAATGAGACATTAGATGGTTTAGTGTTTTGTCCTGCCCTAAATGCTCAGCCATGGGATTATGATAAGCTGCCTGGAAAAACATTTCCCAACAGCTCTTTGGGACCAACAGTTGGGTTGTTTCCTCTCTGGTTTGAGTGTCCTGTGTCACTCGATATAACCTATCCATAATAATCGAAAAATAGGGGTGGGAGACCATGGATTTGCTGACCATGGATTACTCTCACTTGGTCGAAGGCATGCCAGAAAGTCTCATCATGCGACTGCTCCAAGGGGAAATCTCCAAGGGAAATCCCTGCCAAGAGGGGAGGAGTGGGCCCCCCCCCCCCACTCTCTGTGTCACCCTGATATGGAGCTGATGTCGATGGACCCAGCACCACCTCCCCAGCCAACACTGAGGCATTGGCGAGGGCCCCAAGGTTGGCGAGGGATGTGATGATCTTGGCCAGCAGTGAGAACTCCATGATGGTGTCTTCCTCAATGATCCTGGGTTTCAGCACCAGTATAATAGCTCCTAAATATGCCCCAGGAAATGAGGAAGCTGAGGAAGTTCCTCATCCAAATTTAAATGTCGAGATAAATTTAATGATAAAGATTAGAATTTTAATATCTCTGAGAATCGTTCGTAATTGGAGTCAGATGAAGTAAAAAGAGGATCATATTTAAAGTTGACAAATTGTTTATTCAGACACTGTCATTGGACCAGCGGGTGGTATCTACAATGTGCATCCCTTCATGGCCACAATTTACCCATTTCCCCATGCTTGCTCCTTCCAGCATGATAATGCACCATGTCACATAGCAAAAGTTGTCTCAAACTGGTTTCATGAACATGACAATGAGTTCAGTGTTCTTCAGTGGCCTTCCCAGTCACCAGATCTGAATCCAGTAGAACACCTTTGGGATGTGGTAAACGGGAGATTCGTAGCATGAAAGTACACCTAAAAATCTGCAGGAATTGCATGATGCAATCATGTCAACATGGACCAGAAACCCAAAGGAATATTTCCAACATCTTATGAAATCCATGCCACTAAGAATTGAGGCTGTTTTGAGAGCAAAGTGAGGCCAAGTATTAGTACAGAGTTCCTAATAAAGTGCTCAGTGAGTGTATATTAAAATACATTTAGAATTAAGCTCTCCATTTTGCATTTATGATAATAGGTTTGGTTTTGGGGTGAATAAAATTGATTTTTTTTTTTTTTATGTATTGACCTGAATCTCTACTTATTTGGATATATTTGTATACATACAGTATATATATATATATATATATATATAATCAAACGTATTTTTCCATTTGTGGACGCATAAATTGATATGCATGAATTGATATGCATTTGCATAATTTAAATGCAAATCGCATATTAGCGTTTGCATTTTCGTTTACACGAACGTACAATGACAAAATTTCAAATGGAAAAGCAAAGTCCATCTGCAATTGCATTTCCAATGTTTTACAAGTTATGACCCTTTCATACTGAAATAGCAATGGCGCTTGCCAGTGGTACCTTTAGAAACCACATTTAGAAACACTTGCCACTAATGACAGGCCCACGACAACAACTTCAGTGTGGTATTAACTCCACACTGGAGGAGTTTGCTTTTGAATCTATTTCCATACAATAAATGAAAAAAAAAAAACTTTGTATCATATTATTCCAAAAAATAAGTCATACTGTATCAAGTAGTTTAGATTCGTGTAGCTTCATCCGAAATCGTTAGTTTGAATTATAGAGTAAAGTCAGCTGGGGGAAAAAAATCAGATGAACTCGCGAGTAGGAATTTCAAGGTGGCTTTTACTGGTTGGAGTTTGGGGATTTACAAGTTACAATAACCTCGAGTCGAACACAGCGCCCCCAGTCCAGTAGGTGGCGATGAGTGCACCTTACCGATGGCTGCATCAAAACGAAGAAGAAGAGGACCGTACTTGCCGGATCAGCAGGATAAAGGAAAAAATGCAGTGCAATATTAAGGTATCTTTTAAAAACAGATAATTAAAATTAGGGTTAAACAGGAGAATTTAAAATATTATTTTAAAACTGTCTATTGATGCTCCACACTCCAGTCCAGTAGGTGGTGGTAATGAACCGGAAGCTGGTTTGCCAACCGCTACAAAGACTCATATGCAGAAGAAGAAGCAGTGCTTGCCGGTCAAGTCTTCAGAGCCGATCACAAGACACGATGAAGATCTGGACATCAGAACACGTTTTCAAGTTAGTACTGAATGTTTCTAGTTAAATCGTTTGTCATACAGCTTGCCTAGCTAGTGATTCGAGGACATTTATTCAGCTTAAGCTTATTGTAGCTTCCAGGGTAACTTAGCTAACTCCAACTTTTCGACCTTGGTTTTCATGTGACTATTGATTCAAGAAGCTAACTACTGCTACCCAGTCAGTTCACTAAATATAAAATTGATTAGATTATATATATTTAACTGCTTATAATATGTTTAAATTCTCTTGCCTGGTTATTTAATTGATATATCTCGGTTATTAACTTATTTTGATTGGTTAGCATACCGGCCGACTCCAGACATCTAAATAAAAAAAAATTGCGTAAATTAGTACCATTTGAGCGATGTACTGTTTGTGTTTAACACTTTAACAGTTGTTTTGGCGTGTGAAATAGGAATGGTTTTAGTGCAGAATAACCACAGGATCGCGTTTCTACACCGATATAATGTGTTTCACGGCGGCAAATCATGCTTTAAATATGGATTTCATCATTGTGCCGTAAACTGTACGGGTCAGAGCTGAACACTGAGCTCAAGGAAAGAACTGAGGCGGGTCACCTTACACACACACACACACACACACACACACACACACACAGACAGAGTGCACAGGGCACATTCAGTCTCCTGCAGCCATAACGCGTCACATTGCGTCATAGTCGTTGTAACCTTTCCCCTACATAAGCCCCGATTCAAGATCCTCATGTGATGATCCACTCTCTCTCTGTCGGTTTATACTTCTCCGTTAACGCGCATTTGCGTCATTACGTCGCGAGAGTGGGATCATGGGTAAGTGTGACACGCAGGGAGGCGCTCGCGCAGCCCCCCCCCCCCCCCCACGAGCTAATTACGCGTCAAGCGAACGCTGATTGGTCGGCGGGGAGGCGTGTCTGTTTACGTACACGGAAACGGTTTGATGAAACATTTCTTTGGCGGGTTTGATCAAATTCCGATTAGTGACGGGAAGTTCGGATCATTTTACCGACTCGGACCTTTGAGTCTCGTTCAGCAAAATGAACGAATCTTTTTTTCGAGTCATTTCGTTCATTTTAGCAAAATATAATGAAAATGTTACGTGTTACTTCCCTAACACATCTACTACTTACGCAAACGTTGATCACACTACAAACAAGACAAAACTATAATGCTATAAGAAACAGAAAACATTAATTCATTGTTTACCTGGATCTTTAGTCTATGATTAGCTCACCTCACCTCTTATCTGACAAGTCTTCGGGTCTGAGTTTATGGGGCTGTCACGTGATGAACGAACGACTCAAACCCGAAGACCCGAAACAGGTGAACTAACTCCAGTACAGAACCTATAGGATGTTGCGCACGCGCGACTGAACGAATCACTGCCCGAGACGACTCGCTCTTCCCGAGTCACATTAAAGATTCGTTCAAAATGAACGAATCGTTCAAGAACGACCCATCACTAATTCCGATTAATATTGTTTAGATTAGAGTAATACATGTACATTTGTAGTGTAAAAAAAAAAAGTATAAACAATGAATTTTCCCTCTATTGACGAGCTCTTGCTCCGAAACTGCGTTCTGTACTCTGAAAAACCCTCAGCAGCAGAAGACTGCACTAGATTCAGCTCCTGTCAGCCAAAAACAGGAATCTGAGCCAAATCCAGGAATCAGGAATCATATCCTGGGCACAGACTCACCCTTCAACTGGACAGATGAAGATTAGGAAAGAAAGTTACCTGATCTTTTTCCAATCTTCGGCTTTAGTTTTAAATGTTAACGGCACAGTACATATCTTCTATTTTAGTTGAATGTTGAAATGGCAGAATGTTAAGGTTTTGTCACTTCCTCTAACATAAATGAATACTGAATTTTTAAATAGAGGTGGTCCTAAATAATTACAATTTTGATATTTATAAATAATTTTTTGATTTGTTGATTTTCAAAATTGTTAAATACCAAGCTTTTTTCCCTTTTACTTACACAATATGACCAAAAGTTTGTGGAAACCTGAGCATGACACCCATATGTAGACTTTCCCTAAACTATTGCCACAAAATTGGAAGCACGCAATTGTATAAGATGACTTTGTATGCTGTAACATTACAATTTCCTGTACACAAAGTGAGGTCCCTGAAGACAGGGTGTGTGTGAAGGTTGGAGTGGAAGAACGTGAGTGTCCTGCACGGAGCACTGACCTCAACCCCATTGAACACCTTTGGGATGAACTGGAAGTCGATACTGCACCCCCAGACCTCCTCACCCAACATTAGTGCCTGATCTCACTAATGCTCTTGTGGCTGAATGAACAAATCCCCACAGCCACGCTCCAAAATCTAAAGGAAAGCCTTCCCAGGAGAGTGGAGCTTATTATAAGAGCAAAGAGGGGACTAAATCTGGAATGGGATGTTCAAAAATCACATACGGATGTGATGGTCAGGTGTCCACAAACTTTTGGCTATGTAGTGTATGTATATCAGCAACGTATGCAAATTTAGCTATATGTCTGTTTACAAATTTTTGCAGTTTTGAGTGAAATTTGAACTGTCCTCTTTGTATGTTTATCCCCCACCCCCCCAAAAATTGACAACAAAAATGTTTTTAATATTTTCTTTACAGCCACCCATGGGAGACGGTGACCAAAGCAGCTATGCAGAAGTACCCCAACCCCATGAACCCTAGTGTATTTGGAGTAGATGTGTTGGACCGAAGAGTGGACCAGCAAGGCCGGCTTCACAGCAAACGTCTACTCAGCACAGAATGGGGCCTTCCATCTATAGTCAACTCAGTACGAGCATCCTCTCAATTCATGTACACCTGTTTCTCATTAATGATTAAGTGAATTATTATTATTTATGGTAATACATGTACATGTATTATATTATTACATTATTGCAAAGAAACTTTGATGGCCGTCCTTTAGAACAAAACCTGATTGACATTTTATTCTGTTTTGGTAGTAATTGTAGTGAGATTCTTAAAGCTCGTTGCATTTAGTTTATGTTCACACATTGCATGTTTGGTTATGGTCGTGAAGGTACTACACAGTTGAATGTATTAGGGATACGGGGGGGGGGGGGGGGGGGGGGGTTGGTGAAAAAAAAAAAAAAGAATTTTTTTTTTTTTGAAAACAAAAAAATTTTTAAAAAAACGTTAAAATAAATAAAAAAAAAATAAAAAAATTGGGACCCACAAAAAA
>CM075004.1:4595860-4606571 GCA_037576675.1 Pangasius sanitwongsei | reverse complement strand
GAGGGAATGGACCGCACCTGGTCAATTAACTTCTTGTCAGTCAATTGTCCAAATACCTTTGAGCTCCTGAAAATGGAAGTACTTTGCTTAAAATGGGTGTAATTCCTAAATGGTAAATGCCATATATTTGTGGAACCTCTTAAAATAAAGCTGAAAGTCAATAAGTGTGTGTGTATATATATATATATATATATATATATATATATATATATATAAAAATCTTAATAGGTTCAAACTGCCTTTCTTAGAAATTGCTTAATAAGAAACAGTCAGAATGTTATAAAACAAATAAGTATAACAAACACAAACAGGACTCCAACGTATAGTGAGGATCCATGTGCATGAGGTTTAATAATAACAATGCGCACAATCCAAATACCATTAACAGAGTTAAACAGAACAGACTCCAGGGCAAACAATCCAAAGGCAGACCCAATAATCATAGACATTAACACAGGCAAGGGTTCAAGATACAGAAGAATCAGAAAATCAGAACACAGCAAAATCAAAAAAAAAAAAAAAAAAAAAAAAAACTGAAGAAATAGGCAAGATTATAAACATAATAGCTATCCAGACAATATTGGCTCAGAACTCGCATGCAAAACAAACAACACCGGCTTCACTGATAACCTGAGTTTTCATATGCTATGAAAAGCAAATTAGGAAAAAAAAAAAACATTGGTGGATGTGGCAATAAGGTTCTATCTATTTTTGGTCACAGCTCAAAAATCCACTTTCTAAATCTCTCAGAATTACCATAAATTATATTTGAAGTAACCTTAAAGTGTAGGTCTTGTTGAGCTGTACATATAAATTTCAGGATTTTAGAGTTGGAATGTCAAAATTTTGATCTCATATCTCAAAACAGCTCTTAGCTTATAATAAGGTAATGATTTACAATGATTTGAACATTATCTCTGTAAAAGAAATATGACATTGTCATTTTCTTAAGAAATTGAACCAAGAACAAACAATTCTTGTGAATAAACAACTTTAAATATATCTCTCTATGCAAGACATAAAGACCATCTTATCACACTGGATGCCTCTGTCCTGCTTACATCAGTCATTTTCTTGCTTTTCTTAGCTAACTATTATGCAAATATAATATAGAGAGTAAAAGGACATTAAAAATTGCTTTCTTTAGATCTGGAGACTAAGAAGGTCATAACAAAACTTACATTTTCCTTTTGGTTGTATTTAAAAGATTTCTCTGTTATGCCCACATTTTATTTTTAACTGCTTGTAGTTGTTTTTTTCTTAAATACAACACAGGTACCTTTTCCTTTTTTCACCCAAAAACCATGGTGGATGAAAGAGTAATATAGGGACAGAATTCTGCTAAAGAATGTATAATAATTAGCAACTCAATAAGTTTGACCTGATCATTTACCTTTTGTGAATACAGCACAGTCCATAAAGGTATTGAAAGAGCTGCAGGACATGGAAGTGAGTGCTTCAGAGCCAGCTCAGTTCCAGTGTGAGGTGTCTGTG
This sequence comes from Pangasius sanitwongsei, assembly GCA_037576675.1. Taxonomy (NCBI): domain Eukaryota; kingdom Metazoa; phylum Chordata; class Actinopteri; order Siluriformes; family Pangasiidae; genus Pangasius; species Pangasius sanitwongsei. Next base: position 4,605,077 of record CM075004.1, on the reverse strand, counting down.
CCTCTCATGAAACCACCCATGTGGAGCCTTAATGGAGAAACCTTGTATCCAGGAGCCGACATTCTTGTGGAGAACAAAGGAACTGTCTACAGCATCACATTTAAAAAGACCAGTTTGGACATGAGTGGAATAGTCAAATTCACTACTGGGAAAGCCAAAAGTAGTGCCAAACTGAAAGTCATATAGAGAGTACTGTACTCAGCAAGCAAATCAGAAATGTATATGGTAGGTTAGTTATGAGGCAAGATAGTAGGAACATAAACAGAAATACACTCATTAGTTTGTGCATATTTCCTAAAACCTTTCTTGGGATACGGACAATTTTCACACTGGCATCTCAGTGTCAGCATATTTCAGTATTAAGGCTTATAGAAATTTGTATTTCTGGTCTAAATTCATTACCTTAGTCTGGGGGGGAGGGGGGGACTGTGTCATTTTGTTGCATGTATACATTCTTGGAATTAGACTTTTCTCAGAACAACCAACTTCAGTATCAGAGCACTAATTATATGATGGCTGTTTTGTTAATACATCATGAGTAATTGTATACAGTATGTCTTGTATTCAGATAGTAACATGGAGATATTTGATATGAGGTATTAACTCAATCAGAGATTTGCATAAAATCCCCACAGTCCCATGTTCCCATTACAATCATGATACATAAATAATTATATTAAACTTCTCAAAGAAATTGCAAAACAATTATTTCATGATGATTAAAAATAAACTTGTGAACATATTTACACTTTCACATAAAACTGATTCTAATTTTTACAGGAAAAAGCAGCAGAAATCTAAACTTACTAGAGTGTTTTGCTAGGTGGTTGCTATGCTAACCACCAGTTGGTTGTTAGGGTATTAATAGGTGGTTGCTGTGCTAACCCTGTTGGTTGCTAGGTGGTTGCTATCATCTTCCAGTTTGTTGTTGGGTTGTTTAAAAGTTTGTGGCTATGCTAACCCATTTGGTTGTTAGGGCATTGCTAAGTGGTTGCTATGGTAACCCAGTTGGTTGCTAATGCATTGCCATGCTATCCCAGTAGGTTGCTAGGGTGCTGCTAGGTGGTTGCTATGCTAACCCAGTTGGTTGCTAGGGTGTTGGAGAAGAAGGGAGACTTTGTGGCAGTGTGCACAATTCCTGCTGTTTAAAAGAATGCTGATTTTAACGAACAGTTTGCAGCTTCAAATTACTCAACACAGTAAAACTTTGAAAGAAACAATAGAAAACACCATCTTTCCTGCCCAAATGTAAAGTCTTACTAGTTTGTAGCACCTGAGAGAGGAATGCGGCTCAAGCTGATGCAGCCTCTTGAAAAAAGTGTCCTCGTGCCTTTCAGTGTTCCGGATTAATCTGTTGTGATGCCACTCTAAGTAAATAGCAATGCATCACATTAGAGTTTGTCATGCATATGTGCAGTTTGTAGGTCTGTGTATTCTCTTCCTGATCCAGTTTAGTCAGTTTCATAACTGACTGAGGTCTGATGAAAGACAAACACGTGTGCGATGCTACTGGGTAGCAATAATTGATTTACACTGTTTAGAGATGTGAGCCATTTGCTTTTTATAGTCTCAGCGGACCAAGATCGCACCACTGATGAGCCTTGAGAGAGAGTGAACAAAGGTGGTAAATTCCTTTTGATAGTTCACGGGGGTGATGTATACTCATGTTACATCCTTCCAGTTACTGTAAAAGAAAAAAGTAGTCCTACGTACTGTGTTGTCTTGTATCTTGTACCGTGGTCCTTTGTGCATGACATTTTGACCCAGTTGTATACTTGTATATGGAGGGAGAGACAACAAAAAATGACTTCATCAAGAGGTGATTGGTGTGGTTGGGGGATTAATTTCCTTAGATGAAGATGGGGAATGAAGTTCATTCTGGTAGATGCAGAAGAAGAATGGCAAATTCTGTCTGCCGTTTCTCATGCTCCCCAATAAACTCCTTCATTCAAGTGGTGGAGAAGCAGATCCTCAGGAACTGCAGACAAAGGTATGAGTCCTGCAGCCATGCAAGGGAGAAGCAGTCTTTAGCAGTTGGTCATGACCTGGAAGATTGTAATAACACATAAATTAGAGAGATAGACAGAGATTTTATTGATCCTGTAAGGGAAATTATTTTTGTCACAGAGGCCATGCAAAACACATAAGAAATACAAAAATACAAAGCTCTTTCTTAGGATTGTAGATGGATTGATGTCCAAAGCTAAAACACATCAGCATCATTGTCATTCTAAAAGAGGGGATGGTTTACCACTTGACTTGGCCAAGATTTGGCCACTGTCTTTCCAGCAACTTCAGTCTTCGTGTACAGCAAGATTGAGAGCTCTAAAGTTTGGGGCTAACACAGCTTCCTTTGCCAGCCCAAAACTCTGAGAAAGAAATGCCTTCACACACCCATTGTCTGGGATCTTTTACTTGGCTGCATTTATTTAGTTTTGTCTATAGTTTTAATCAGGGGCGGATTTAGTCATTTTGGGGCCCAAAGCAAACACAGACATGGGGCCCTCCACATCTCTTGTTCCACCCTTTTGTCACTCTTTATTTATCTAAGACCTACTTGTAATTTCTTCTCAGCACTCCTCACACAGTGATGATGTCTAGACATGTTTCAACTGTTTAATCTGCATAAAAACAGAGCACAACATTCTGTTTAACAAATACATCCATCGTAAAATCTTATTTTCATAATATATTCTGTGTACAATAAAACGTCGTCAGTACGCGTCACAAAAAGCTTGTTACCTTTGGCAACTTTGCTATAATCCTTTTGCTTTGCTCCCGCTTCCTCCTTTTCTCAGCACCGCTAGGATAGTTTCGCTTCATTTTCACAGAATTTCGCTCCATCTCCTTTGAACAGTCTGTCTGTCACTTCCGCAGCTGCGCAGTAATGTGAGATAATGGAATTGTCCAATGGAATAGGGGTGGACCCTCCTGTGCAACACTAAAAATGAAGCATTCTGATGCCATTTTAGCGATAGAGTTTTAACAATATATACTTTTGCGCCACGATTGAACAGCGACCGCACCTCCGCCTCAGTAGTTTGGTGGACAGTCACACTTGTAGAGATGGACGTGCTGTGCGATGGTCCGTGTCGCCTGTCTATCACATGCCGCTGCTATTGTCTCAATAAAATCATTATTCGTCAACAGATTGTTGACAATTTCCCTAGCCCTCTCAGTCATGCTGAATTCTGCAGAAAAGCAACGGACCGTGAGGACCCTTTGGCACTACGGTCAGCCTTTTGTAAAGTAGAGGAACATTCTCCCTTAGGTTTAAATAAGTGAAGTGCACTTAATTATATAATAGTACAATATTTGCATTGATAAATGCATACCGGATGACTGTTTTCATAAAAAAAAATTCAATAAGAACATCTGTCTATTGACATGCCTGATCATAAAGATATATTTATACTGAGATGTAGACAATATACATTCAAGATTTACATTTATATATTCAGAGTTATTACTATATATTCAGATTTGCATCTATATATTCAGGATCTATAAATATATATTCAGGATTTACATTTATATATTAAGAGTTATAACTATATATTCAGATTTACATTTATATATTCGGGATTTACATTTATATATTAAGAGTTATAACTATATATTCAGATTTACATTTATATATTCGGGATTTACATTTATATATTCAGGATTTATAAATATATATTCAGATTTACATTTATATATTCAGATTTCATATAATTATTTCCTGTTTGGCCCTTCATAATACACACACACACACACATGTATGTGTGTATGTGTGTGTGTGTATGTGTATATTATATATATACATACATACATACATACATACATAAACACACACACACACACACACACACATACTGTGCAAAAGTCTTAGGCACATCCAAAGAAATGCTGTAGAGCAAAGATGCCTTCAAAAATAATGATATTAAATGTTTCTATGTTAAAAAAAATACTATAAAGAGCAGTAAACAGTAATAAATGAAATAAAGTCAATATTTAGTGTGACGATCTTTCGCTTTAAAAAAAATAGTAGTCTCAGGTACAGTTTGTGCAGTTTTATAAGGAAATTAGCTGGTAAGTTTTACTGAGCATCTTACAGAACCAGCCACAGTTTTTCTGGAGACTTTGACTGTCACACTTGTTTCTTATTTTTGCAGCAAAACCCAGCTGCCTTCATTATGTTTTTTTGTCTGAAAAGTGGTCTCTCATGTAATATCCTGCTTTCCACATACAAACATTTTTCTGTAACATTTAATTTTGTGCTGGAAAACTAATGTTTGGAAATATAAAATGTTTTTACAGTACTGTAATCTATATCTATATCTAGCTAGCTATATATATATATATCTATATATATATATATATATATATAATCAGTCACCTGAGATCAACCCAGTTAAGCAAGCTTTTCACTCACTGAAGACAAAACTGAACGCAGAAAGACCCGCAAACATGCAGCAACTGTAGAAGGCTGCATTAAAGGCCCGACAAAGCATCTCAAGGGAGGAAACTCAGCATTTGGTGATGTCCATGGATTCCAGACTTCAGGAAGTCATTGACTGCAAAGGATTTGCATCCAAATATTAAAAATAATTCTTATATATTTAGAATTATTTTAGTTTGTCCAACTACTTTTGAGCCTGTGAAAATGGAGGGACCATTTAAAAAAATGGCTGTAATTCCTTCTGGTACAATTCTGGTACAAATGCTGGTTTGGTGGGGAAAAAGAGTATTAATATCTTATAACTTAGAAATAATAAAGCACAAAAAATACACACATTGGAAAATATAGGAAGATCAAAGAATATAATTTAGTGATAGGAGACCCAAAACACAGGAAAGTGTTTTGATTGGCTAACATGATCATGTGCCAGAAAAACTTTAATGAAGACTTCCACAAACCAGTCATCAGCTTGCCTACTGATAAATATCATAATTTCAATATTATGATCCTATACATATCTTACACTAAAGAACTAAAGCACAGCAAGAAAAAAAATCACAAAAGTGTTAACCTTTACTATGGGCCGTGCTTTGTTCATTCATCCATCTTTTTCCATCAGACCTTTGAAGTACAAGGTTCATCCATAGGAAATACTGTCAACAACTCTAGATCCGGCATTTTTGCTAAAATATATTTTGCAATATTCTGGAAATCTGTTTATATTATTAAATAATATTCTGTAAAATTACAAATAAAACTATAAAACTACGGCAGGGGTTCCTAAACTAGGGGTTTGGGGTTAGGGGTTTCCCAAACATGGGGCAATCTCCTCTTTTGTTTTATTCATTCATTTTTCAAGTTCATATAAGAAATATCACTCTAACTATGAAAACAGATTTTGTGTTTTGAAATGTTAAAATGTTGAAATGTAGGACCTGAATTCAATTATGCCACATTTAAATGAAGAGAATGCATGCTATTTTAGTCTTTTTCACTACCCTGACATGCAGCGGTAGCATAGAAATTCAATGCTAAAATGGACAACTTTCCCTGTCCACTGACCACTGCTAAGCATTATGTCTCAAATTGCACACCTATGTACCATTCTAGACCATTATTGAGTACTAATACTCAATACTCAGTTTCTTATTAGAGATAGTGTTTGAATTAAAAAAAAACTATTTTCATTTAACCTTCAAACCAAAAGATCTGTTTTGTGTACAAGTCATCAGGATTTTCTAGAAAGTAAAGTACAATTTAATGTATTTAATGTAATGTTATATCTGGCTGACAGTGGAATGGTGATGAATGTCTCTTACATAATTCAACTGCTGATCATCTTAGGTAAATTTCACATCCACAAATCTAAATGGACTGGCTCCAAACCATGCTTTCATCGTTTTGTTATGGAACTCAAACAGTATGGCACCTTAATTAAAGAACTGAAGAACCAAAAGGCTCAGAAGACCTTCGATATCTTAACGGAATATAACTTAATTTAAGACTTATTTAAGATCTTAAGATCATCTGGGGGAAAAAATGAGACCTAATGAATGAACTGTAATGGACTATGGACTTTGAACCCCCCTGGCTTGTACAAAGTTTAAACATGTATTTTGTATTTGTACGACCTCTTTATTGAAAATAAAGATCTGGTTCTAATTAATTATTTAATTATTTAATTAATGATCTGGTATGCCGGCACATGGGAGAAGCCTTTTTGTCTTTCATTTTTCCTTGCTTCCTTAAGTGATCGCTACCGATACGGGTTACCTTTTTTCCCCCTTCTTTCTCTTGTTGCTGCGGAAATAGCTTTAAGACTGAATCGCGCACGGATTAAACTTCAGGGAAGGATCTCTCCCCTGCATCGAACTTTTGGCTGGAGTACGCCGCCGCGGATACGCCAAGCCAGTGAGAACGGAAGTGAAACTTAAATAAGCACTCTTTACAACCGTGCTACAACAGCAGAAGACCACATCAGTTTTACGCCTGCCATGAGAACAAGAACAAGAATCCGAGGCAATCATGCATGGCAGACTCACTCAAACTGGACAGCCGAAGACCAGGTGATTTCTTTTTCTAATCTTCAACTGTCCAGGTTTGATAAGCCTGTGCCTATGATAGCCTCAGATTCTTGGCTGACGGGCTGAGCGACCTTAGAGCAGTGTTTGGTTCAAACGTGACGCTGCAGGTGGAGGTGCTCTGGTGTCTGAACAATGCCGTGCAGCACCACTCATACACATCCAATTAAGGTGTTTCTGAGTTGTTCCAGGCAATGTTTCCTAATTCAGAAATTGCCAAATCCTTCACCTGGGTAAAGGACAAAACCAGCTACATTTTAAAATTTGGACTTGCTCTATACTTCAAAAATAGACTGATTTCTGCAGTTAATAGTGCAAGACCATTTGTGTTGATGTTTGATGAGAGGTTCAACCAGTCTACAAAAAATAAGCAACTAAATGTCCCATTTTCGATTTTGGGAGGCTGTCCAGTCCCATTATCTTGGATCACAGTTCATGGGACATTCAAAGTCTGGGGATCTGCTGCACCTTTTCAAAGTATGTATAGTTGTACTTTTTGTTCATGGAATTGTATTTGGATGAATTAAGGATGAAGATAAAAGTTTTATATATAAGAATTACAGTGCTTGTTGTATTCATTAGTGCATGTAGTAATCCATGTTTTTATTGCAAATCAAGATACAAGATACAAGATGTCTTTGTCATTCCTCAGTGAATCTTGCTTTTAGATGGTGTTTTAAAAAGCTATTTTTGAAATTATAAGAGCAAATTTGCAATAACCAAACATGTCAGTAACATCTTTTCAATTTTTCTTTTTGATGTCAAATCATTTATTTATTTCTATTCTTAGGAATGTGTGTGCCTATTAGACCTGAAGTATCTCCTTTCCATTAGTATGGGTGGCACAAATGTGAAATTGAAGTTCCTCAGTAATCTCCAGCAAGAACATGCTGAACTACATGGAGGTCAGCAGCTAATTTCTGTTGGGAGCTGTGGACTGCACACGACTATTCACTCAAGCCTGGCTTCTCCACATGGAATATTGAGAAACTGTTGAGAACAATGCAATGTCCCTGCAATAAGAGAAGATTATACAAATCTTATTGGCTCATCTCTTTTTCCACTCCCATTCTGTGGACACAGATGGGTGGAAAATCTGCCTGTTGCAGAGCCTTTGAGGTATGGCCAAAGCTTAAACAATATGTGGAGACAGTCCATAGAAAAGAACTACCAAGCCCTGGAACCTCTTCTTTTGATAACATTGAAGCAGCAATTAAAGATCCCCTGATCTTAGCCAAACTTCAGTTTTTCATGGCGATATCCAGAACTTTTTGTCCATTCTTGAAGAAATACCAAACTATTGAGCCAGTCCTGCCAGAGACTTGACAGAGTTGTTGATTGCAATAATCTAATTTCTGCTTCATTTAAATGGCTAATTTTTATTTTTTGTTTTATGATCTTTTGAAGTGGGTATACTACATTGAATAACTGAGTAATAATACCTGTGTAGGATGGAATAACAAAGCTGGTTAACAGGATGTTAAATAACTAGACAAATTTGTTTTTCATTTTATAGAGTCTGGTGAGACGTTTCATCAAAAGGGAGCTACTTGAAGTCATCACTGCCTTTAAACTGACCAAACTTTACCCTGATGAGCAGAAGAACTGGGTCAGTGTAACCCACGCTGACACTGGCTTGGGTGCTGACTCTGTCCTTAAGGTAATGCATTGTTACTTTCTGGAACCACAGTATGCCACTCTGTTGCTTGACTAACAAGGAGGGATAGCACACATAATGTAAATAATATACAAGGAATGAATGCAGTGTAGTTTTAGGTTTTTTATGTATACATATAAGAATATATATATATATATATATATATATATATATATATATATATAGTAGCTGTGGTAAGTCATGGGTCGTATATGGCATTAAAAGTGCTCAAATGACATTAAAAAGCATTAAATTAGATTTGATGATACCTGCAGAAACCCTGTGTTGGGCCCACACATGCACCACACGGCCCCCAAAGCCTGTGTGGGGCCATTTTGGGCCCGTGTGGGCAGCCTACGGGCATACTGTGGGCACAGAGTATGCCCTGTAGGCATGCTCTGTGGGTCCTTAACAAATAAAATTAGTTTGGCCCTACTTTGTACCTGCAGTATACCACAACATTACAGCAGAATAATTGCAGTTGTTGAAAGTAGCAGTAATAAAGTTAGACTAACTAAAACTATGTTTTGAAAACTTACGTTTATTCATAGCCAGGTTAAAAGAAAAAAATGAAGAAAATAGAAAATTGAGAACAAAGCTGAGCATGTGGATTGAATACTGAATGCTTTTTATTAAACAGTACCACATAACAACCACTTTTTATAAAATAGAATGAACATACAAGCACATTAATTAGTTTTAGACAGAAAGAGAATGTAATTAAGTACATTTCCTTCAAGTACAATTTTGAGGTACTTTAATTGAGTATTTTCATTTTATGCTTCGCTACATTTCAGAGAGAAATATTGTACTTTTTACTCAACTATTACATTTGTTTAACAGCTATAGCTACTAGTTACACATTCTCCCGCACTAACTGATTTTCCAACTTATTTTAAGAGAGCATTCTTTTCGATGTCTCACTATGGGGATATGCCCTCTTGCATATTCACAGAAGCACTTACAGTCAGGTCCATAAATATTGGGACATCGACACAATTCTAACATTTTTGGCTCTATACACCACCACAATGG
>CM075004.1:4576402-4595760 GCA_037576675.1 Pangasius sanitwongsei | reverse complement strand
ATATGCATGTATGTAGGTACAGTAGTGCAAAAGACTGCATTATAATTTATGTAGTGCAAAGAAGCAAGGTGAATAAACATGAATAAACATTAGATGGAAACAATCAGTAAACTGCACAAAAGAGCAGAAGACAAGCTTTCTTATGATACCTAGTTAATGTCTGTATACAAAAAGTAAGCAGATATTTTGTTTTAAATATTATACAAAATGATTTCAAATAATTATATACAAAAATATTTACTTCCTGTGCACATGGTATTTTAAGAAATAGCAATGCCTCTATGCATATATTCATCATATTTTGACAAATACAAGAAGAAAACAGAAAAAAAAAGTTTGGAAAAAACATATGTGTGCATGAAAAGTGTACACATTTGTACACTTGTGAGGACCTAGACATGGGACAGCCTTGTGAGGACCACCTTTCCTCCTGGTGTTATTAAAAAATAAACACTACAACCCACCAGTAGATGTCACTGTCATCAATGATCACCGTTTAGGGTCCAAAACACTTGTCATAGAAATTACAGCAAGTGGGTGGATCCAAGTGCGATGTCTGTTATTGGGTAAAAATCGGGAGGGAGGGAGGGGAGGACATTTTTTTTTTTTGCTGACACCTTTAAAGAAAAGAAAAAATATGTAGTCAAAGTTATAAAAACTTGAAAATGCAAAAGTTATTTAAGAATAATGGTTAACTTGTGTTTATTTTGAACTGCCTTTCATATTTAAGTGTCACTTAAATAGGTTTTCTTTTCCACTTAATTACAAAATTAATTTCTAAAGCCAATTGCCATTGTTAAAGTGACACCATAAGCAATGTGAAAGAAGACATTACCCATATTTCGACTGAAGGATTTTGGAAGACCACGCAAAAACAATCCAGCTGATGCAGGTAAGAAAGCAATTTGCTGTACATATGATAAAAATAAAGCACAGGTGTTTTTAATCTAGTTCGATTAGAAAAAAGTTTGTTTTACTGTTTAAACACCAGAATAAGTTCGTCTACTCTCAGTGCTGCTGTTAAAGTGAATCTGTGCTGCGTGTGATCGCTGTGTGGAAGCACTGAGTTTAAATATCACAGGTTTAGACTGCAGCTTGGTGGATCATGAAGAAAGGCAGTTTATTTAAAGGGTGAACTGTAAAACTAATGCCTGAACTGTGACACAGTGCTCAATCACTAACTACAATTAGCAAAATAGTTCATGTCAGAAACATACCAGAAATGAAAAACAGTGCCACACTCTTACAGAGTTTATCTAAACTAGAACAAGATTTAAGCAAAAAGTTGAAGAATTGAAATAAGAGGAAAGAGAGCCCGCAAATATCTTGCTCACTGACAGAATGTGTTTATCCCTTGATATGCTAGTTTGAGTGTTTCAGAAACTGCTGATCTCCTGGGATTTTCACACACAACAGCCTCTAAAGTTTACAAAGAATGGTGCAAAAAACAAAAAAACATTGAGTGAGTGACAGTCCCGTGGGTGAAAACACCTTCTTGTTGAAAGAGATCAGAGAAGAATGACTAGACTGGTTTGAGCTGAGGGGAAGTCTATACCAACTCAAATAAGCACTCTTTAGAACCATGGTGAGCAGAAAAGCATCACAGTAGGCACAACACATCAAACCTTGAGGTAGATGGGCTACAACAGCAGAAAACCAGATTGGGTTCCACTCTTGTCAGCAAAAAACAAGAATCTGATGCATGAATGATCACAGACTCACCGAAACTGGACAGAAGACTGGTTGATTTTTTTTTTACTCTAATCTTCAACTGTCCAGTTTGGGTGAGCCTGTGCCCATGATAGCCTCAGATCAGCATCAGCAATTTCTGAAATACTCAAACCAGCCCATCTGGTACCAACAACCATGCCATTGTTAAAGTCACAGACACACCTTTTGCCCATTCTGATGTTTGATGTGGACATTATATGATGCTCTTGACCTATATCTGCATGATTTTATGCATTGTACGGCTGCCAGATGATTGGCTGATAGGATAACTGTATAAATGGACAGGTGTACAGGTGCTCCTATTAAAATGGACAGTGAGTGTATATGCATAACCAATAAATGACTTTAGACAATCTTAGTGATTCTAATTCAGCAAACTGCTAACCACTAGCTTTTATCTAATTCAATCTTTTATAGATGGCACAGAAAAGGGCAGAAAAACAGAAAAGAACAGTCTCCCCAGAATTCACCTTTAAAGGTATGTTTAATGCTCTGAAACTCTGTGCTCTAATGCTCTGTGGGTCCTTAAATCTCTTTTTTTTTTCCTGAAATTACATGTTGCTCATAAGGCGTTAATAAGTCATATGTTAGGTTAAACGGGAATACATCTGATATGTGTTCAGAATGGGCAAGCCATATTTTTTAGCCAGGATAAACTGATCTGTTGTATTTCTTATTTATCTATCTATCTATCTATCTATCTATCTATCTATCTATCTATCTATCTATCTATCTATCTATCTATCTAACAAACAAACAAACGAACAAACGAACAAACACACACACACACACACACACGTGTATATGCTGGCTGCACATGTTCTGTAGTTAGCGGTGTATTCTATGCCTTGGTATCACGTTAGCCAGGAGCTACTAGGGAAACCATGTCAACACAAGTGTGGCAGCGGGGGCGTGTTCGAATGCCGGTTTGTGAATGGAAGGCGGAGCCGGAGAAGGTGACGTGAGGAATGCACACCTGTGGGGAATTCGATTAATGAGTGTTTTGTGTTGCAGTGAGCGGCGGCGAGGATAGAAAGGAGAGAGACGAGCGCCTCGAGAAAGAGTAAGAGTGAGAGCGCGCTCAACCAGCACGAGCCGTGTGTGTGCTCGCGCATGTGTGAGATTTAAAAAAGTAAAAAAAAATATATCTTTTTTTAAACCATAAAACTCCAGTAGCCACACATATTAACTACATACAGTATTTAAAAAACTCCCTGACCCATTCCTTTTATGTAGCGTAACAAATTCCAGGCAGGTTAGTGTACCTGGATTGAGTTATGCAAGATAACTGTGTGCACATATTGCCTGGAAAGGGTGATGGTATCATGACTTTAAGCCATGAAGCCAGCTCTTCAGTCATTTAAAGGCAGAAAAATGAACTCTGTCAGTCTCTTTCTACCTCTTTCTTAGCCACACACACACACAGAGTTCACTTTTTTAGACAGACTGACAGCCAGCATGTACACGTGTTTGTTTGTGTATGTTATATATATATATATATATATATATATATATATATATATATACATTCTTCTGTCTGTACAGCGCTGATCCGCAAGGTGGGTGATTGTGAAAATTGAAAAATGGCACAGCTAAAAGGACACTGACATTGGAGAACTTAATAAAAATGCCTGTTTTTCCTATAAATAGTTCACAAGAGTTTCTTGTTTCTCATTTTTACAATTTATATTTTGCATTTATGGTGAACTGACCAGACAAAAAAAAAAAAAAAAAACATCTATGACTGATCTGGTTTATTTGGAAATAGAGTTCTTTGTTTTTCACTTCTAAAGTTTAAATTGTGGTGTTGAAAAAAAAAAAAATCCTGAAAAAAAACATTTAGCTAATTTTCTTAATTTATTAAATAAAAATGTGAGTTTTTATAAGCTTTTTTTTTCTTACTTATTTGTGGGTTGTGGAAGCACTAACATCAATATAAGAGAGAGGTATGCCCTGCATACATTGTAATCGTAAAATTTGACAGGTCTAGGTCAAAGGTCATCATAAATCAAATGTCTGTTGACGTGTAGGTCAAAGGTCATGACGGGTGTTATGTATATGTCAAAAGATAGTGCTTCATTTGAAAATAAAAAGTGTTTTTAATGTGTTTTGAAACTCAGAAATGAAAAAGATATGTGTAAGGGAATGTGCCCCCATATATACAACCATAAACACTCACACACACACACACACACACACACACACACACATACACAACCTCCCACATCACACTGCACACCCCAGATATTAAAAAACAGGTATGTAAGGGACACACTTACGTAACTTCCATTTGACTGAGTTTCCCACCATAAATACTATATAATAAATGTCAATCACACCCCACCCCAAACAAAAAACACACACACATACACACACAAGCATAGAGAAGCATCCGTACACCCACCCACCCACCCCAAATTTTAAAAAACAGGTGTGTAAGGGATACACACACATAACTTCCATTTGCCTGAGTTTCCCACCATAAATATGTTGGGAAACACCCTATAAAGGCTTACACTTCCAAAACTTTTGCATTCTGGAAGTCCACCAAGAGATTTCACATCTTTGGAAATCCAGCAAAGGTTAAAGAACTTCCAAACTCTCCTTCAAAATTTTGAGACCATGGACTTCTCATCAGGTAAGAAGTTTTATTTTAAATGTTTAATTTCATTCAATTTGTTTGTATTAGAATGTTTAATACATTTACATTTTGGTAATAACTTTTAACATATGGAATATTCAGAACCAGGTAGGTTCCATCTACTAAACCGGTCATTATGTATTCAGGTATAGGTTTATACCTAAAGTTTAATTTTTAATAAATTTTTATTACAGAGCAAGACCAAACTATGCTCATCTGATTCTAGTGTCTAACAAAATATAACAAACAAGCTCAAGCCTCCTAGCTTAATTTCAATTTATATCTTAGAACAGTGTTATGAGCTAAAAGGTAACTTGTATGTTACTAAGAGAATATTTGATTTGTTTTACTGATTACTTAGATGATGTTGTGATTATTTCTGACAACGAGTTTCCTGAAATGACCACGCAAGGCCATGTGAATCCTAGATCACTGGAACATAACCGATCTATCCGAAGACAAAAAGCTGCTGTAGTGCCACAGCCTAGAACAATCCTGCAAACTACACGTAAGTCACAAATAAGTAAGATGAATATGTATACTCCATACTGTAAAATCTTTCATTTACTATATGCATTTATATTTTGTTTGTCATATTCAGAAGTTGAGGACACATTGACTATCATTGATGACGATTCAATTGCTTCAGATGAGATGATATTATGTATATTTTGTCTTCTATTTCATTCTATTTTCAATAATTTGTTCAGTGCATATAGCTCTCACATACATGATTTCTGTTCTCTTTAGATGTGAGCGATGCCATAGAAGAATAAGAGGAGGTCAATGAAGAAGAAGAAAATAACATTGGACAAGTCGATAATTCAGGTAGGGAAATTGCTTCTTCCCTTTGCATGACCCTAGAAACTTTGAACAGTTGTGTTACAGTGAACATAAAATTGTTAAGAGTACTCTACGAAAGATATGGCACAGAAACATTCGAATTACATTTCAGTTTCAGACTTGAAAGAGAGACCACTAAACGTGACTACATTCACAAATATGAGGAGAATGAGGGGATCAAGTTGGATCCAGACCACATTATCGTTAATCCTGCCAAAAGATCTGTGGCTAAACTAGCGCTAAATTCGTTGTGGGGTAAAATGCATCAAAGACCGGAGAGATCAAACACAGTTTTGATCAGCGATCCTACTGAGTTTTTACAATTCATGTTCTAGGGTATTTACAACGTGAGCCACTTCTTTTTTTTGAATATTGAGGTTGCAATTGTGCAGTGGCGTTATGCAGACAATAGACAGATTAAACCTGGGAATGCTAATGTATTTATCTGTATTTTCAATACAGCATATGTATTGAACTGTACAATTTGATGGATCGATTGAATCAGCATTGTTTGTACACTGACACAGACAGCTTAATTTTTAAGAGTAAGGATGGTGACTGGGTGCCGCTTTTGAGCAATTACTTGGGTGGACTTACCAGCGAATTAGGTGATGGTGATCAAATTTTAGAGTTCATAAGTGCAGGCCCTAAAATCTACGGTTACAAAACTATGAAAGGAAAAACATCAATGAAAGCCAAAGGCATTACTTTAAATGATACCAATTCTGAAGTTGTCAATTTGAAATCTCTGACAGAGCTGATGGATGAGCGTGAAAAACTGTTCAATTTATAACCTCGCATAACCAAATCGCACAAGATAAAAAGGGGTTTCCTTTGAGAAAACATTTACAGTTAAAAAGTAATCTGAGCATCAGAAATCTGAGCATCATCTATGTCGTTCAAAACGTGTTTTTTCAAGGCAAAGCTAGTAGAACGATCAACCTGAACACCAACTGCATGGTTCTTTTTAAAAACCCTAGAGACAAATTACATATCAGCATACTAGCCCGCCAAATATATCAGGGTAACAGCAAGTACTTTTTAGAATATTTTCAAGATGCCACCACTAAACCTTACGGATATTTGTTAGTTGATTTGAAAGCATAAACACCAGAAGAACTCCGTCTCTGGTTAGGGCTGTTTCCATGTGAGAATCCAGTTGTGTATATTCCAAAAAAGAAAACTTTAAAGCACTGAAAACAGTGTCTAATCAATTGAGAAAAAAAAAAACCCTCCGTTGTTGAATTCATTATACTGGTCTCCACCACAAAGGAGAAAGGATATATTACATGATGCACCCACAGATATCATTCTGAGCATACGTGAACTAGCTTAAACATGCTCAGAGGGAACTTACCACTGACTACAAAACAGTACCAGGTTTAAAAAAAAAAAAAAAACAGAAAAAATGGATCAAACTATTTGCGGATAAAAGAACATCTGTAGAAACAAAATGAACGCTATTAATCAATCTAGAGGATTTCTTCTGCCTTTGCTCAGTGTAGCCATTCCTTTTATAAGTAGCTTAATTGGCTCCCATAACCATTAACACGGAGACCACAGAGAAAATGTTTTTAGTCTTCCAAAAACAGCTTGATAAACTTAGAAACATCACCACAGAGAATGAAAGCTTAAGAAAGACTGTTGAGAACAACTTAGATGATGCAATATGATGAATTTTGTTAAGGACCTATCTGAATGATTATGAGAAAGTGAAACTCTATGCATCTGCCTTGCAAAAATGTTTAAACTTGGTTAAACTAGGAGAGCAGGAAACCGCTCGACTGACCCTGTCCCTACCTAAAATACCACAAAAGAAACAGAAGCATCAGTAACAAAAGGTACACAACCTCCCAAAGACATAATCGTACAAGACGTGCTTCCTAACATTTCTGCGAGGAACAAAAGAAATGATTCATACATTTTGAAAAAAATATTAAAATCCGACAAAGGTGCTTTGTGGACTGATAACGGTGAATTTATTTTTAATGGAAAAAACTATAAAAGGATCTCACATGGTGGATTTGCTTAAGAATCTCACGCCCCCCATAAAGTATCTGATGATCAGAGGCCTTTAGGTTGGAGAGAATTATTACAGACTGTAGCTAGTCTAAATATACCTTTTTGAACAATACCTAATGGTGATATACGACGCAAAATATCTGCCATAAAGAGATCTAAAGACCCATACCCTCAGGCATACCCCTGTCAACTTGTTTCCCCTTCTTCACCCCCTAAAAGTAAAGCGTATGATTCTTGTACCCCTGAGACCATTTTTAAATGTCCCACTCTTAACCGTTCTGTCTGGTTTGATTTTTGAAATGACTGACATCTGTTGTGATGTATTTTATACCATTTATTTCAATAAAATAACTTTGCATCAACAATTTTCTTGTGAAACATTGTAATTTATTTTTTCCACTACATAGGCAATTGAAACACATCTATAGAGTTAACACATTGTACTCATGTAAATGATTGCTTTTTATTTACTCTAGGATACATTTCTTTTACAAAATACACTACAACATTATCATTTCTATTTAAATCTTTTCTATACATGGACAAAATACAGTTAAACAAGTATCCTTTTGCTCTGTGACACAGAAAAATACACAGTAGTAAAATGTTGAACTTGTACAGGGTAATATTTTATTTTGTAACAGTTCTTTGTCAAAAAATAAATAATAGAGTCAGGAAAGGATTCGCAGTCTGGGGGGTTTCCGTAAGAGTCAAAAAACTCTCTAGAGATTTCGTCATTAAGACATAAAGCTAGCCAGTGCTCGCCAGGCATGTGTCTCGGATGTGTATTCACGATGAATAAAGCAGGAAGCTGTCTCAGTGTATCCGTAGGCAGCTCGTCACAGACTTTTATCTATTTTAGGACAACTTCTCATAACCTCCGTTAGTTTTCTGGTATCCATGTGTGTTACTGGTAATCGATGAGCATGTTTCTTCGATTGTTTATTTCTAGAATACTGTCAAAACTGGCGTTCACAATTAGATTCACTGTTCTCAAAGCGCTTGTCGAAATCAGAGTTCCAAACGCATATTCCCTGACCTTATTAATTACAAATGTTGCCCACTATCATCATCAGGATTCAGGTTGAATGCAAACAAAGTATAACCGTTCCGATACTCTTCTCTGTTTCTCTTGTGAACAAATGCAGCTCCCTGCAGCTAGACTGAAGGTCTCCATGCAAACTCTTTTGTTAGGGTACTTGGTGGTGGCTGTAAGGAGTGCTTGTGCATGACAGAGTTTTACAGATGGTGAGACAGTTACTTTCTTCACAAAAAAGAAGCACTGAGTATTTTCAGAATGAAATTGGCATTTCATTCCTTCATTGAGCAAAATTCATCTTTACTGCGAACAATTTTAATTCTCAAATCGATGCCGTTCAGTAACAGTTTATCCTGAAAAAATATATCTGAGTGAATGTGTCTAATCAGGTCAAAGGTGTTACTTTCAACACTCAATGCAGCACTTTTTTTAAGACCTTCGTTTCGACCATCATGATCAGTGGCATCCATATGCCCTGCTGTGTCTCTGCAGAATAATTTGGTGCAAAAGATATGGGTATCTTTTCCATAGTTGAGGAGACATTCAAAGGTAGCGTGATATTGGTATGTACTGCTAGATTGAGAAATTCGGCAATCCTCGAGCATGAAATCCACTTGTGAAAAAGGGATGCTAATGGGTAGTAAACAACCCCCATCTTTGCATCGTTAGCTATGTTGGTGCCTTCAGGGCTCACAATTTTACACACTATTTGTAAAAAAGTGTTGTTCAAGTTGAGGTAATCTTCACCATTTCCAGCTACAAAATACTCCAGGGGCCGTTATCCGTCAGAGCAGAAAGTGGAGGTATTTCGACATAAGTGTACTTTTCGATACTCGTTTGAGTATAAGGTATTGTAAAAATATCCAACTCTGTCTTAGTACACTCTGAGGATAGACTGTGTAAGAAAGCCATGATGTTAGAAAATGTTCAGATGCTCTCTTTTGTGAGAGATAGAAGGATGCTTGTTGTCTCTCTGCTTGGTTTTTTTTCACACTGGTCTTGATTAACTTCTGATGTTAACTACATCTTTGGCCAGAACCCAGGAATTAAATTTATCAGGCCACCCCACCCATTTCACCAGACAGACTTTTCTGGTTTCGGGTCTTTTCAGACAGGATTTTCTCTATTTTGAATACCTTGTCCTTCCCAATAATAATCTTTTGTAACTCAGGTTCATAAAATATTTCCTCAATTTTTTCACCGTCATAGTCTAGTAATTTATATACCAGTGGATCTCTCAGTATCTGTTCAGAAATTGTAAAATATTCATCTGTAAAATTTTGCTCGTAACCTTTTTCAAACTGTCTTGGGAAATTTCAACAAAAAAAAACAAATCCTGTATGATGTCTGTGTATTTTCTTGTGTTAAAAGCTGTAGAATATCTCCACATCCTGGTCTTTAGCATTACATTGAACCTTTCACACATCACTGCTTTTTGCCCCGTACCCGTAGCAAAGTGACCAATGTTGTTTTTTCATTAAAGTTTGAAAATGTTTAAAAACTCCTTCCCTTGGTCAATTTGTACTTTTTTCGGGACTCTACCTTCCTTTAGAATGGAATCAAACGCTGTATTTACCTCAGTTCTGGTCTTGTTTCGTAACACACGTACCCACGCATATTTGGATAAAATATCTATACATGGTATCAAAAATTTCACGTTGTCATTACTCTCTGACACATATCAACTAAATCAGCTTGCCATTGTTCATCGATGTTCTTTACAAAAAACGTTTCTTTTAAACTTTGTAGATACTGGTTTATGTAGACTGTACGCATCTTGCTCTGCTAACCATTTTTTTTAATCTCAGCATTATTAACTTTTTTACCTATTTTCTCAACAATAGCTCTTCGCAAACTCTCAATACCACCATACGACCCTGGGACTGATGGCGTATAATATATATTCTTCATCAATCGTTCAGTCATTTTGGAGTATCAGAACAATAATGATCAAACATAGGAATAGATTATGCGTTTTATTTCAGAAGACTAATGACGTGAGTAAGGTTTACATTTTTATGCATTAAATATTCAATCAGGTAATCAAAGACCTTAGCTATAATCAACATTTTTCTTTCTAAACAATTTAAAACACACATATCAGATACATAGGTTAAGATGCATATTACATGACTAGTTTTGCATTCAAAAGGTTCAACAAACATGGCGGATAAAACTTGCTGCATATAAGTGTGCAAAGGACACATGGTATTTACATAGAATCCCAATTTCTTTTTAAATACTTTGCTCATTGACTTCAACAAGTTCAAGAATTTGATGGAGGGCAGAGGTGTACTCAGTCTTCAGGCCTGTCTCGGAGTCAGAATAGATGTGGTGTGCTTTAAGTTTCCCATGTATGTGGCTGCTCAGGGGGTTCCAGAGATGAGTGAAAGGTCCAGTAGTCCACAATGTCTTCACACATCTGGTCACTGAAAATTTCTTTTGTTTTTTTTTAACTTCATTCAGAACAGTTGATGTGAGGCTTATCTCACCAATCACACAAGATAGCTTCAGCTATACCTTGAATTTTTTCCAGGGATGGAGTTTGTTTGATACCACACAATTTCAGACCTCTAGCCACCTTATATTTCAACCACGGTTTAAACAGCTTTTTCACCAATCTGTAGGCGTTCATCTGCAGATAGTACTCATCAGGATCGAACAAGCATGTATGTTGGAGTTGACTCGGATGATCAATCGCGCAGCCATGGCAGTTGTCTTTCAGATCTTGATCAATAATTCTGTCCAAAAGTTCTCCTGTCACTGCACGAATGATGGCTAGCACGGTGTTGGATAAGCACCCATCAGTTTCATCATTTGTTGACAGATAGGTCAGATTTCTTTTTTCCTAGGGTTTCGCTGATACTTTCACTGTCTGCAAAACCAGAACTGGTCACATTATTATCCGTATCGTTATTATGGTAGTGACCGAGTTGTAAATATAGGGTCTGAATTCATGAGCCATGCAATTTGTTAAAAGTAGCTTTGTAGAACATGCCAGCTGGTTCGATCATACCTCACTTCGCGATTCTCTTTATCATCAGATGCACAGTTACCGATAATAGTAGCAGAAAAGTGCAGTGAAACCTGGTTCTTGGAGAAATTTGTTGCTCTGATGCGGTATGTCTGTTGCTGGGATGTACTATTTCTCCATTTTCGCCTGTAGGACTCTGGTGAAAAGAAATCCATTCTAACAATGTAGTCAAAGTCCTTACACTATTTACGTAACTTTTCCCAGTCACACTCAAAAAATCAAAAGTTACATTCTCAGTAGCACTGCTCCAGTGGATGTGACCCGGTCCATTTACATTTACATTTATGCCATTTGGCAGATGCCCTTATCAAGAGCGATTTACAATTATCTCATTTATACAACTGAGCAGTTGAGGGTTAAAGGCCTTGCTCAAGGGCCCAGCAGTGGAAGTGTGGCGGTGCTGGGGATTGAACTCATGACCTTCCGATCAGTAGTCCAAAGTCTTAACCACTGAGAAAAAAAAGCCGGCTGTACAACCATTTGACAATAACAAATATTGAATATTTTCATGCTCTAAAATTTTTGAATATCTCCCCAAAGTAGATTTAAACTTTTTCGGTGCATCCGGACAAACGGCCATAGTTGCACTCAAAGAATCAACAATATTCCATATGCAGAGAGGTAAAGTATTTGAAAGGAAAATGATGGGAGGTGGGTAGGGTGTGTGATTGTCCATGTAAGTTTGTATGTTTTTTGTTTGGGGTGGGGTGTGATTGACATTTATTATATAGTATTTATGGTGGGAAACTTGGGCAAATGGAAGTTACGTGTCTGTCCCTTACACACCTGTTTTTTAACATCTGGGGTGTGCAGGGTGATGTAGGGGGGATGCATGTCTATGTGTGTGTGTGTTTGTGGTTGTATATGTGGTTTCACATTCCCTTATACACATATTTTTCACTTCTGCATTTCAAAACATTAAAAACACAATACGATTTTTAAATGAAGCATCTATCTAAAATCACTATCCTTTGACATATGCATAACACCCATCATGACCTTTGACCTACACCTGTCAACACCTGTCAACAGACATTTGATTTATGATGACCTTTGACCTAGACCTGTCAAATTGTACAATTACAATGAATGCAGGGCATACCTCTCTCTAATATAGTACCTTATATTTAAAAAAATTGTATATATATTCGTAAAGCTGAAATTATGCTGAAAAAAATGATACAAAACACTTGAGTTAAAAACATTTTTAAGGTGGTTTAATATACCAAAACATGTATGGCAACATGCTTGGCAAAATGTTTAAAATGTTTAAATTCTTTTATACATGGTTAAAGTTGACTGTTTTAAAGTTGACTTGTTTTTTAAACTTGAGCTCTTTGTTTATAGTTGACTTTTTTAAATTTGAGTTCTTTTTTAAGTTGACTTCTTTTTTAAAGTTGGCTTGTTTTTAAAAGTTGACTCGTTTAAACTAAATTTGACTTCTTTTTATTTAAAGTTGACTTTTTTAAAGTTGACTTCTGTTTTTTTAAAGTTGACACATTTTATATAGAGTTGACTTTTATTTAAAGCTTTTATTTAAATGACTTTTTAAAATTTGAGTTGTTTTTTAAAAGTTGACTCTTTTTAATTAAATTTGACTTCTTTTTATTTATTCTTGACTTTTTTTTTTAAGTTGACTCCTTCAATTTAAAGTTGACTTCTTTTTTACTTCCTTTTAAAAAATTTACTCTTTTTTTATTTAAAATTGACTCCTTTAATTTAAAGTTGATCTTTTTATTTACATTTAACTTCTGTTTTTTAAAGTTGACTTTTTTTAAACTTGAGTCTTTTTATTGACTTTTTATTTAAAGTTCACTCTTACTTAAAAATATTTAAAGTTGACTTCTTTTATTTAAAGTTGACACTTTTAAAATTGTCTCTTAATGTAAAGTTAACTATTTTTATTTAACATTGACTTCTTTTTATTTAAAGTTGACATCTTTTAATTTAAATTTGATTTATTTTTTTTAATTGTCTTTAAAATTGACTTTATATTTAAGGTTGACTTCATTTTTAAAGCTGACGCTTTCAATTTTAAAGTTGACTTCTTTTATTTAAAATTGACTATTTTTATTTAAAGTTGACTTTTTACAACTTGATTTCTTTTTAATTAATTTTGACACCTTTATTTAAATTGACTTGTTTTCATTTAAAGTTGACTCTTGAAATTTCTTTTTATTTAATGTTGACATTTTTTATTTAATGTTATGACCTGGTCTAGGTTGGTCCTCGACATATAAAGAAATAGAGATGTGGCAAGACCAAGTTTTTTATTTGTATTTTTTTTCTTGCTGTTTTTTCCCCCAAGTGGTTAAAGCTTCAGAAACCAACCAGGCCAAAATAAACAAAAAAATTCCCTCTAACGATACAATTGAGAGGGAAGAGGTGAACTAACCTAACCCAAAAGAAAAAAATATATTTCCTTCCCTCACTCCATAGCTAACCCAAACCCAAGAGAAAATGGATTAAACATAAATGACACGGGCTTCCTACTAACCACAGATTACAATGTACTATTTACAAGTGGTGGTTATTAGTGTGTGTTATTTACATTATTTTACATTGTTATTTATTTATAGAAATGAAACAATCAAACCCGGGGCAAACCACAACTAAGGTCAACAACAGGCAGAGGGTCATACACAGAAGAAATCAGTATACATTGCAAAATTTACACGGGACAAAGCAAAGACAATGATCTGCGCAGGGATGTAGACTGATGAGGTTTAAATACACATCTGGAAGTGTACATCCAAACAATCCCAAAGCACGAGATGCAAGCAAGGCGTGTAAGGGTTGTGATCTTCCAAAGGCAAGCTGGAAGCTGGAATGACACACTGCAGTGGGCTGGGCCTGAAAGAGGAAGAAACAAAGATGTTTGGTAGTAAAACCAAAATCGCATCACCTGCTTGGACCACCTTGCTATGGCCAAATGGGGGTCACTCACTCAGGGAGGCTTCAAGAAAGAATCAACAGAAGATCATCATGGAATGAGACCTTTGTTCTTTCCCTGGGAACACAAAGATCCCCATGCTGTCACCGTCATTCACACATTCCACAGAACCCAGCTTTAACAAATGCACCAGGTTACCTTACATTTCCTGAAAAGACAATGACTTAAAATGATGCAGCATATTTTGAAAACCTTGTTGCCATTTTAATGTCATTCCTCATATGTATCATGCCTATAGCCACCAGTTCATTATGATGCTTTTGATCATTTAACAGGTATCATAGTGTTAATGAGTGTATCAATAACAACAAGTATGTGATGTTTGGTATGTGTGTGATCATTATTTAATTTCATAAGGGTTGAGATAAAGTGAATTTGAGTACAATGTATTGCATACGTGTTACAAAATTCATGACCAAAATTCTAACTTTACCTTGTGGAAAGTTAGAAAAAGCACATAACTCAGAGGCCAGTATGCTAATTAGTGTCAGAGGAGGAGAATGCAGTTTACACCCTGCCCTACGATCCTGCTGATTGGAGCAAGCACTTTGGGGTCAGTCCAGCTGAAACGAGTTAATACCTTAAGACACAAAGAAACAGTGAGTTCTCGTCAATAAACTACTCAGGGAGAGTTCTCGTAGACCAACAGCTTGAAGAGAGATCTCATCCTTGAAGATCAAGAAGTCTTCTCTCTCTTCCACTGAACCTGAGCCTCAGCTAAGTCTTCTGCGGCCAGTCCCTGCGAAGCCTCTTCAACTTTTGTTGTGATCATGCAAAAGAACCGTCTCTCCGCTCAGTCGTCACTTAAAGCCAACCAAACCGCCAATGGACCAAGATTGCCGCTCCAAGAAAACCCCTCCAAACAACGCAACAAGGGAATCCTCAGCTAGAGCAACACAATGTACAATATCTCCAGACTCTAATCAAAGCTGGTGCATTTAATAGAGGCCTTCTAAGGCCAAATTTGTTGTTGATAGTCCACTCAGGTCATGATCTAAGAACTGCATACAGTGTGAAACTAGGGAGCCATTCACTCTCTGTCTAAACCATTCTCATACTTGTTTATATATGTGTGTGTGTGTATGCGTTTGTGTTAGATTAGATGTGCCTTTTAGAATAGATAAATAAAGTCTTGTTGATTTTGAAGAGAAGTGTCTTGTGTCTCTGTGCTTATTATTTACTGCCTTAAACTGCTCTATCTTGTTACTGTGCTCATAATTTGTGTTTAACTACATCAGGAAATTATTACTGTTGGCCATGGAGATAATATCCCCGTCAGACTTAAGATGCATTGAGTTCAACTTGTCTGTGGACTATTGTTATTATGTCTGCATCTTGTCACCCCAGAGAAATACACCTATAATAATAATAATAATCTTAAAGAAAAAAAAACACCATCTTCCATTCTGACTTATCCTAGTGGACAGGAAGGTTTTTTTGTTCATCAAAAATCCCTCTCTCTTCTTTTCCATTTCTCTGCTTTTTTTTAGTTAGTTGCTGATGTATTTGCAGGAGAAAAGATTACACCTCACCAAGACTAGAGACTCACAATCACTGCAGCAACACTTACCTTAGGCTTTAACATGATGTCAAACCCTGTGTCTGTCTCTCCCACACCAGATTTCCCCAATACATCCCATATTGTCGACCCCATTGGCCACTGGGACAGACTGGAGAAACGGAGTGCCATGACAGACAGATTCCTACACAAGACTGCTGGCAACCTACAGGACCAGAGCCAACAGCAACTAGATGATCACATAAGAAGAGTGATGGCACAAAACCCAGTACAAAGCTACAACCACAAAGAGCTGGCTAAGATCACTCGCTCCCTCAGCCACATCCTCATTGCTAAAGCTAAGTAAACAGCATGCCAAGCAACTTCAACAGGAGCTGACCCTGGCCAGATGCCGCATTGAAAGGCTAGATCAAAAGGCCAAAGAAATCTAGGAGGAAATCCATGAGCTCCAAGAAGCTCTGGCAACCATGGAACAGGAAAAGGAGATGGCAACGACTGCCCAGTCAGATCTGGCAGACAAACTTCAGTATGCAGAGCAACTGCTGGAGAAAGCCAAATTGGAATTCAAGGACAAGAACGCTCAAATTAGGCCCTAGGAAAGCCATCTGGAAGAATGAGGTTGAAATTCTGACCCAACAGACTGGCACAAGACCCAAGGGTGAGGGAGCACAACCCAGAACCTCAACAGCCCCTGCTGAAGAACTCGTGCCTGCCTGCCTGCACGGACCCTGAAGCTGCACATGGCCTGACCCTGAGAGACCTGGATAAGCTGGCCAGGAATATTAATTAATTCACACAACATGCTGTAGGAGGCTATGACATACAGGCCTACCTGCAGGATATCCAATTTGTATAGCGCTTTTAACAACGGACATTGTCACAAAGCAGCTTTACAGAAATAAATATATGCAAATTGAATTAAACCAAAATAAATTGTAAATATGTGAATTTATCCCTAATGAGCAAGCCAGAGGCAACAGTGCCAAGGACAAACTCCCTGAGATATTGACTTTCACTTGGAAATGAGGCTACATACTATGGACAGAGATACTCTGTCTGCTCCAAATCACGTCCAGCACGGAAGTGCCAAGCTTCCTCAACTGACAGCCTATCAATATCAAGGCAGACAATCAACTATTCTGTGAGGCCCTAATCAAAGTATTTGCCAACCTAGAGTCAGAGCAAGGACTAGTAGCCACCCTCGACATCAAACAGAGCCGACATGAGGCTCCCCAGGTGTATTATAACTCAGATGAGCCTACTTCGGGGCCTAGAATGAACCAGGGATGGAAGAAGATGTCAACATCAAGACCATCTTCCTAAGGAACCTCCACTCTGGAGTAAGCCACCACCTTGAAGTCATGGCCTGCCCACGCACCATGACGGCCCAATAACTGTGTGACTTAGCACACAAAGCTTATGGCAAACAGAAGATGGCCTCAGAGAACAATCCTCAGCCTTGAAACACAAGATCAAGGACTGGCATTGGAAGGCGCCAAGTACAAAGAGTAAAGAGAATCCGTTGCCGGCAAGGAATGGGATTCCCAGGCCAGCACCAAGCCCAAGCATCAAACAAACCACCAGGGGAATTTGTGGGACCAATAGTGACCATCTGGAAACCTCTGGAAATCTGGAAAGCTCCTGGGAGTCCAATGGGATGTCCAAGGGCAATCAACAAGCACTTCCAGGAGCAATGAGCCTGGGGAGTTGATGACCAAACCTGACTCACAAGAACTGCTGCAGCTGCTAAAGGATTTCTTCAAGAACAATGCATACACCCAGAAGCAGAAAGACAAACCTAACTCCTTATGCCTGCAAGTGGAACCAGAGGCTGAAAATCACCTGGTATGTCCCACATGCTAATGTCCCACTGGCAGCGACCACCACCTGCCTTCTACGCACCAAGCCCAAGTGATCCAACTGAAGCATCAACCACAAGAACCAAATGTTAGGCAGTGGTTTCACAGACTCCAGGAAAACCCCACCCCCAGGGGAAAAGGGGAAGAATGATGGCAATACTCGCCAAGATGTTATCGTGCAAGGTGATGATTTATTTACAGTGCTCAAGAGGTGATCCAGTAGGGAAAACAAGCAAATAAGCAAACAAGGAAACAAATACTTTAACTCTAAATACAATAATTTATACTCAACAAATATTGCTCCCGGCACCATAGTTGCACGCTCACTCAAAAATAACAACCAACCTACCAACCACACCACACACTGGTTTGGGGCTCTCTTTTAAACTCTAAGACCCGCCCCTCTTGGATTAAACCAATTAACAAGGAAGGTACAGGGTAAATAGGCACCTATTTTACAATAATACACCCATATCATACATACCCATTTAAGATATCATCTACTACATAATATATATTTATATCTTTACACTATAAAATAAAACATACAAAATAATAGCAAATACAGATATAACGTAAACATAAAACATTTTGTGATTGCCCTATGGGACACACAGTAGACTGTTTCCGGTTGCTTCGTACCAATTCTGGCAGTATATAGCCGGGCCACCAGATGGTGCCCAGGTTTGGGGGTTGCCCCTAACCCTAGCCCTATCCCTAGCCCTATCCATAACCCAGCTAACCTATCAGGATGAGGGTGGGGGATGGGGTGCTCAAGTCACCGTACACTGAGCCAGATTACTAGTTCCCAATCATTTATAAAGATAGCCATCAGCAACCGATGCAGTCAGTCAGTGTTTAAGCAATTGGCTATAATTTGTATTAAAATCTGTTATTCTCATTTCATTCTCACTAAGCACAGCTGAAACATTTACAAATTACTTCTGTTCATTTTTTAATATACTACATGGCAATGTGCTCTTTTTCCTTCTGTGGGAGCTATAAAAGATATCAGGGTGGTGGTGGGAGTGAGAGTGGGAGAGGGAGTGGGGGTGGGGTTGCTTAAGTCACCTTACTCTGAGCCAGATTACTAGTTCCCAATCACTTATAGAGATAGCCATCACCCGCCCACTCGCTCACTTAATCAGTCAGTGATTGATTAAGCCATCCTAAAGCTGTCTGTGGGGTTGGAGTTGCTTCACTTACTTCTTTCTAACCTTTTCTATGGTTGTAGTCTTTGTGAAAAAAGAGAAAAAAACAATTTCTTTCATTCAACATTTTGAGAAAGTACACCATTCCTGGAGGTACTGTAATACCAGGATGATGTGTGGAGTGGATTGAGAAAGCAGTGACTCCAGAATGGTAGCCAGATTCCACCCCCAGTAGATTGTGGGCAATCTCTTTTATATAGTTTGTATTAAAACCTGTTATTCTCCCTCCTTTCTCACTAAGCAAAGCTGAAACATTTACAAATTACATCTGTTCCTTTTTTTTATGTACTACATGGCACTGTGCTTTTTTTTCTTCTGTGGGAGCTATAAAAGATATCAGGGTGGTGGTGGGGGTGGTGGGGGTGGGGGGATTGGGTTTAGGGGAGGGGGGATTGGGTTTAGGGGAGGGGTTGCTCAAATCACCTTACTCTGAGCCAGATTACTAGTTCCCAATCACTTATACAAATAGCCATCATCAACCCATCCACTCACTCACTCAGTCAGTC
>CM075004.1:4559640-4569994 GCA_037576675.1 Pangasius sanitwongsei | reverse complement strand
ATTTATCTTGGTCTCATTTTTTTACATCACAGTAGCCTGGCATTTCAACAGGTGTGTGTGTATATATATATATATATATAACCTGCTTCAGTGGCTCTAGATATAGTTGGGGTCATAAGTTTACATACACCTTGCAGAATCTGCAAAATGTTAATAATTTAAAAACAAAAATAAGAGGGATCATAAAAAATGCATTTTGGTTTTTGTTTTGTACTGCCCTGAATAACCTATTTCACATATAGTCCAGAAGACAAAATAATAACTGAATTTATACAAATGAACCAGTTCAAAAGTTTACATACGCTTGATTCTTAATACTGTGTGTTGATACCTGAATGATCAACAACTGTTTTTATGTCTTGTGATAGTTGTTCATGAGTCCCTTGTTTGTCCTGAGCAGTTAAACTGCCCACTTTTCTATAGAAAAATCCTGCAGGTCCTGCACATTATTTTGTTTTCTTCTGCATATTTAACCCCTTTCCAACAGTGGCCATATGATATTGAGATCCATGTTTTCACACTGAGGACAACTGAGGGACTCGTACACAACTATTACAAAAGGTGCAAAATTCACTGATGCTCAAGAAGGCAACATGATACATTAAGAGCCAGGCGGTGTAAAATTTTGAACAGGATGATCGGTGTAAATTGTTATTACTTCTCCTGGGAAACATGTAATGTAATTGTGTAGCTTCTGAAGAGCAATACTAAATGAAAAAAATAAGATCTTTAAACAAAACGTTTAGGAATTACAGCCAATTTTTTTACATAGTCTCTCTATTTTCACAGGCTTAAAAGTAATTGGGCAAATTAACAATCAAAAATATTAGGGTCATATTTAATACTTGGATGCCTGAAGTCTGGAGCCCATGGACATCACCAAATGTTGAGTTTCCTCCCTTGAGATGCTTTGCCAGGCATTTACTGCAGCCGCCTGTAGTTGCTGCTTGTTTGTGGGCCTTTGTGCCTTCAGTTTTGTCTTCAGTAATGAAGAGCATGCTCAATTGGATTGAGTTCAGGTGATTGTTAAGGAGTTTTGCAGCATTTGACTGAATCTGTACAGAAAGTATAGCTCTATATGGTTCAGAATTTGTCTTGCTACTTCTATCAGCAGTCATATGAATAAACACCATTGACCCAGTTCCATTGGCAGCCATACATGCCCATGCCATAACACTTCCTCCACATGTTTGACAGATGATATGGTATGGTTTGGATCATGAGCCCTTCCTTTCCTTCTCCATGCTCTTCCCATAATTATGGTATAAGTTAATCTTGCATCAGAACTGTTTTTTGGCTAAGCCTAATCTGGCCTTTCTGTTTTTGACTGTTACCTGTGGTTAGCATTGTGAGGTAAACTGTCTGTATGTACAGTCATGAAAATGTCTCTTGATTGTCGAGAGTGTTCTTGACTTGGCTAGATGTTGAGAAGGTGTTTTTTTCTTCACCAAGGAAAGAATTCTGCAATCAACCAGTGGTCTTCTGTGATTTTCCAGGCCTTTTGGTGATGCTGAGCCTACTAGTGCATTCCTTCTTTTTAAGAATGTACCAAATTGTTGATTTGGCCACTCCTAAAGGTTCTGCTATCTGATAGGGCTGTTTTGTTTTTCCAGCCTAAAGATGGTCTCTCTCACTTGCATCGACACCTCTTTGGACCACATAATGAGAGCTCCCATGAACAGCTACCAAATGCAAATTCAATACTTGGAATCAACTCCAGACCTTTTATCTCTTTAATTTGTAAAATAACGAGGAAACAGGCCACATCTGGCCATTAAACTGCTTATCACCCACTTGTCCAATTACTTTTGAGCCTGTGGAAAATGGAGGTACTATGTAAAAAATGGCTGTAATTCCTAAACGATGAATGCAATATTTTTTGTTAAACCCCTTGAATTAAAGCAGAAAGTCTATCTATAGTCTATCTGTATATCTATATATAAATAACACAATAGCGGTGTAACACTGAATTATGGATAGTGTCATTTAATATGGTTGGTTTAACTTACTGGGTTAAACCAACCATTTTAAATGACACTATCCTTAATTCAGTGTTATACCTCTATTACACTATGGAAATTGTGGCGTGAACAAGAAGTGATCTGAGATCTCGTAATTTGCAGCTAGTTCTCTATCAGTTTAATATTAGGACTGAGTATAGCTTATATAAAAGAACTAAACCGGTGAAGAGATAGATAGACTATGCTTATTTACCCCTCTCAACACTATAACTGTGGCCTACACTGCAACTGTGTTTAGCTTTTTTCTCTTTAAACCAAGATGGTTGTTGCCATGGTAACAAGACTAGAAAACAAAGGAGAGAGATTAGTGAGGGTCTTGGGTAATGAATAGAAGCAGATGGTGGTGAGAGAGAGCACTAAGAGACCAAAGCTAGAAACAACTGATTAAAATTTTTCTCTCTGGTTCCACTTATTGGGGGCACTACTAAGGCCACTGTATGAGTGCACTGTATATGCATGGAAAATTCCAGAAATAGTTCATTGGAGTGGTCTGGCTGTAGTCAATACAACAATGAATGATTTTATTAGTATACTTCATTGAAAATACATTAGTAATTTAGTCCACTGTAGATACATTAGTAATGTACTTTAATAGTTTTGAAGACTAAGAACTGGAAACATCATACACCATATAAAGTATAAAATTTATCTATACTGTTAAATGTTCAATTTCCCTAATCTATAAATGAAATATGGAAATTTTTGGAAAACAAAGTTCACTCCAAAAGTTTCCTGGATATAAAGACACATTTATCATGTAGTGGGAAAAGAAAACAGGCTGCAGTTACTTCAAGGAACAAGAGACACTAAAAATACACTGTGTACCTAGTGACCTAATAAGGAAACACAGGTCTGGCACCTGCAGTAGTTCCAGATAGCAGAAGAACTCAGATAATCATAATAAATGTTTTTATCTGGGTCCAGAAATTGTGTGTATAGAAATGTGCATATGCATAAAATTTGATGTTATTAGTACTAGGACTAACTTTGATTTGACTTCTGCTTCTTCTGCTTCTTCTTTGTAATTCTATTTGGTCACTTACTGTAAGCAATAAAATTTCTTGCTGTTGAAACACTGAGAAAAAGGGATCAAATGTAAGAAAAACAATAAGGACAGAGAGATCATTTTTATCAATCACCACAGGAACCAGTGGGGAGCTTAAATTTTGCTATCAAGGTCTGTGTTTTAAATGGGCTGTAGTAGACTTCAGGAAGGAAAAAACTGATTTGGACATACATTTATGGTTTGATGCATATCATACATATTATGTTCCCGTATAACAGGTGGACACTCTGACACAGGTGGACACTCTATTCACCATTTCCATTCACAGTGTATGCAAGGGATTTTAATGTGGTGTGACAAAATACAAGTCACATTGAAGAACGGTTTGGAAATACAAAAGTTTATAGCAGGGGTGTCAAGCATGCAGCCTGAAGGCCAGGGTTCAGCCTGATAAATGTGCTAGACTTTATTATACCATCAGGGAGTGGGGGAACTAAAAACAGGGCCATAACCTCAGCTACTGACAATGTGCTAATCATGTAATGTCATTTTTAAGCAACTTAAAAATGTGACATTTTTTTGTGACAAATGACATTGTTTTGGTCATTTACAATTTTAAATGGCCTAAAGAGCTAAGCAGTCTTGCCTTGAGAAGGGTTTCCTGCAATGATGCACTCCAGTGTTATCTCAAAGCCAGCGGTTGCCCGTGTCCTTAAGGGGAAGTTCATATGCTCAGCCCTCTCTTTTGCAGACATGGAGGAATCATCAGAGTAGTCCTCTGGGAAAGTGAAGACAGGTGCTAGGTATTACACAAGCATACTTTGACCAAAACAGTAACATTCATTTTCATCTCCTGTGCCTGGTCTCTTGGTGTCACACTCATACATACATAGATACATACACACACACACACACACTGTCATCTGCACTGTACTATGAGGTTAAAGTGAAAAGTTTTAGTTGTAATGTAAGGATTATTGAGCATCATCACAAAACTTGCACTAAACCCATCACGTATAACTTTATATTTGTAATTTTTATATGCGTATACGATTTGAAATGACAAATATGACATTTATATTCATTCACTATTTGCCATATGGATGGAACCACAAAAGCAGTAAATTAAGTAAATTTTTAGTTATGTTATTGCACAGAAGATCATGGAATTTTTATTCCAGCTGAGTTCTACTAAATACTAAAGCACACAATATTTTTAGTTCAACCTTGAGACAACCTGCCTTTCATCACTCTTCATATAAACTGTTTTTCTCACCTTGCTCTGCGGGCATTGATTGCTGCTTTCTTCTCTTTTCTGCTTAGTTTGTTTGCGATTTTTGATCACACACTGTCATTTGCTCTTCTTTGGCATATTTTGTAGCGATGGTCAGTTTTGGTAGGGATGATGGGGAGTGATTTTTTTTTCTTCATTTAAATGACTTTGTGAATGTGGAAGTAGAACAAAGCCTTGGAGGCTTTGGAAGTGCTCAAGCCACTTCTTCATGAAGAGAGGACTTTGCTCTTTTGGGCCTCAGTCTTTCTGGGACAATGGCTGTTCTGGGTCAGCAAGATCCTCTGTACTGAAGGATTTCTTCATATTAGGCCACACAACATGTTTCTTAATCCACTGAAGCTCTTCTGAGCATTTGCTATGGGCATAACTGGGGTGATCCTCCAATGAGGAGGCTCTCTGCTTGAAGATGGACATTGAGTGCCTCATTGTTCTTAACCATTTCACTTGCACCATTTTCAGAATTAAAGGATGCGTTTTCACTGAATCCAACCCATGAGCACCCTGATGACGACACTTTTGATGTGTCAAAATATTTTGAGGAAACTGAGGGAAATGTAATGTTGTGACAGTGAAAGAGTGAATACTGAAGTGCTGCACCGCAGTCTTTAAGTGAAAGATAAGGGTTTTGAAATAAAAACTTGTGTTTTTGTAGAAAGCAAAATGCAAACAGTGACACAACTGAATGTGATGCAGCAAAGCATGCAAAAAGTAACCACTGATACTGATAACCATTGATGCATGCTACCACAAAAAAAAAATGAGTAACAAAACTAAGTGGATTCAAAGGAAGGTAAAAAAAGGACTAGGGAAACCTTAATGTAAGGGGAAAACTTAAAATACCATGACAAATAAGGCTGGATTGTAAAGTTCAAAAGATGAAAATGTTTTTGTGGCAGCTGGGGCATAGTCGAATGTTAGCTCTGGACAGAGAGGAGGCGGGTCGAACTGTTTTTTCCCCTGTAACCCACAAGCAAGAGACAGAATGTGAGACCACTTGGCAGAACTGGCGAGACACACACATACACGTGCCAAGAAGCGTGAACTTGAACTTGACGGCGCGAACGCTGCGAGTCCAGGACAGACCAGTTTCCCTTGAGTGTTTTGATTTTGTTGAGTTTGTTGAAAGTGCATTGAAAAGCAGGGACTGAATAAATGTGAGCCCAGAGCTCTGCTAAAATTCCCCCGTCTCGAAAAATTTTCCTCAACTTCTCCCACACCGGGGCTGTACAGTGGTGCCAAAACCTGGGATTTGAGGAAGACTCGGTCCTGGCCTTACAGCTTTCGCTCCACACTTCACACTTCTTGGCATGTGTGTGTGTCTGGCCAGTTCTGCCAAGAGGTCTCTACTATGTCTCTCTCTTGCTCATGGGTTACAGGGGGGAAAAAACGGTTCAACCCGCCTCCTCTCTGTCCACAGCTGATGCTCAACTACACCCCTGCTGCCACAGTTTTAATAAATTTTGTTTGCGCCCATTTAAACCGCAAAGCTTTGTGCTCTGATATCACAAGAACTTGTATTCAATCCTGGACACTGTATACAGAAAATGTCCTTTGTCGATAAAGGCTGAACACGCTGCCATAGTAGTCACTGGTTAAGGACATACTTTCCTCAGACTCCACCGCTGGGTAGTACACACTGATCTGAGAGGCCCGAACAAGGGCTTCCACACCCAGATGTCTCACTGGGGGGCTCTGAACACACCCAGAATTTGCTTGCCTGCCAGACTGGAAGGGGTCTTGTAGGCTTGAGGCTTTTGAACCCAGTGCCAAAATCTCTCTTTCTACTATCGGGCGATTGGATGGAGTCAGGATATGAGCAATCATTGTCTTTCCACCACCTAAATAGATGTTAGACAAAATTACCATTGATACAAGATGCATAATTATTTTGGGCAAAATTACTAGGGGATATGCTGTACCTGAAAGCTGACTCCTAACTGCTTGAGCCTGTGGGGCTCTAGACCTTTCTTTTGTCTCCATGGAGACCTGGGTTTCTCCGTTTTCATCATCTGTGTTGTCTGAGTCTACAGAGAAATAAAGGTGTGATAGTAAAATAATAAAAAGTCTCTTTCTTGTTTACAAGCATTTGGAGCCCAGTGGATGGGCAAATGAAATACTTGAGGTGTACAGACAAGGCTGATGTAGTGTTGATGTAGTGTTACAGATGGTTTATTGATGTAATAGAATGATGTAGTGTTACAGATAGTTTATTACCAGTAATAAACTGTTGGCTATGCTACCACAGGAAAAGAAAGACAAAAATATGGCATATGGATCTGTAATGACACTATATCATGTTTCAACATCCAGTGATGCATTCACTGCCTGTTGGTCAAACATCATCATGATTATATGTATAGAGATCTACTTTACTGGAAAGGAAATAAAATTAAAGGAATTATTACCATTGCTTTGCTTCCTGCACAAGCGAAAAACTTCACTTCCATAGCGGCAGAAAAGAGAGGTGCACAAGAAAGCACTGTTACTATAGAAACAAATGTCTATCTGCAGGCATGTGTTGGAGCATAGCACACACACAATCATTTGGAAACAGTAATAGAAAACAGTAGAATTCGAGGATTAAAATTAGTAACTAAGCAGTAAATGCATTGCATCTGCTAGAGAATTAATGTGGCCATAATATTTTTCCCACAGTAAAACTGATATACCATCATACATTGAGTCCATTATGTCATATGTTTACATTTAATCTTAGGTTTCCTAGGACTAAACACACCATGAGTAAGTCTTCCAAACATCCAGTTAGTGTGTCCAGCTCTCTGGAAAGAATAAAAACAAAAACATGCTGTTACACATATGAGTTAACTATATATCTGGACACATTAAATAATATTAGTGTTTTCATGCTATATTAAATATTCTATAAGGTAACAGTATTTCAGCACATAAAATGGCAAAATTCATACTGGAATGATGTAAATAATAATGTGATAATAAATTTGGATCAGTTTTCCCTTCATCAATTCCTATGTTGATTTGCAGCAATTTGAAAGCCGTCCCATCTTGCTGCCAAGGCAACAGGATAATATAATTATCTCCATGGGCATTCTTGCTCTCTCTCTCTCTCTCTCTGTCTATCAGAGAACAAATTTATTCTTCAAACAGACTTCTTACATTGCCAAAGTTATTATACCAATATTGGCCGTAATTCTGTCAGTGATAAATAATTGTGCAAATTTCCTGTCAGTTATGAAAGCAAGTTGTCCAAATCATTAAGGAAGCTGTATGTATCCTCAATGAAAGTTAATGTAAAGGGAATTATATGTATAATATATATTTAATAGTGCTGCTATTATTAATATAAGACATACATGCCAGAAATCTGTCCTGTGAGATCAATTTCAACAAAGTTATAAAGATAAAGCCATTTCAGCATTAAAGTAAAATCACTAATGCATTTCCTTTCCCAGAAGGTACAGACTGTGGCTCTAGACATACTCACCTGGAATCTTTTTTTGGACCAGATTTTCTTCATAGCCCCACATGAACGTAATTCCCTGTGCAATACAAGCAACACCCCATATGTTGAGACAAAGAGTGGCACCTGAACTGAATTTAGGGTTTGCCTCGGAGTTAACTTCGAAAGACATCCAAAGACATCAGCAGTTCAGATCAGTTTGAAGTTTGTGAGCGCATTCAACAATATCTTCGATATAGAAGAGAGGAGAGGGATGCTACCAACATCCCAAATGTCAGCATGCCTCCACCTACTGCATATTAAAAAATAAATCCAGTGCATCTTAGAGAGCTCAAAACCCTTTGACTAAAGACAGGAATCCAATTGAGCAAAAATTCCAGGCACAGGAGGAGCTGAATGTTTTTATCCCTGGTCTCAATAAAACATAAGTCTATCTGCTTGCAGCCACTGCATTCTTCCTTTCTTTCCTGTCTGTTAAAATAGGTAGAGAAAAGAGACAAGAGGAAAAACAGGCTGGTAGATAAAGAAATGAGATAGAGAAACAAAGATTAAAGCTAGCCAAGGGCAGTGGCCAAGCTTAGTGCAATCAAAGCAAAAATGGGATTTTCTGCTGCTTAAATCTCTTCCTCTCTCCCTCTACTCATTCGCTTCTCTGCTTCCTCCTCTTTCCCTTTGTGTCTGGTGACTAGTAGAGCAAGTGTGCCTCTCAGCAAAAGGCATCAATTAATTATATATTCTCTCTGGCGGTGGCTGTGACGTCACACTAATCCCATGGTGATACCACTATTGCTGTGAAGGGAAAAGTGAGGAAGGCTGATGGGGAGAACAGTAACTTTCCTTTTTCCTTCTCTACACAACACTCCAATTTTTAATTTAGTTACAGCAGTGGAAATCACAACATGACCATTATCAAATATATTATTTTTAATTGAGGTCTTATAGTGATATAGCATATTCAACTGATCACTTTTTATTAGTTTAACCCAACCCTCAGTAACTCAAAAACAAGTCAGCCTATAAATAATTTCAACATGAATTTACTGACAATTTTAATAAAGCAGTGTCCTGTTAGTGGAAATTTGAGGAGTAAAAAGCTCTCTATCTTCTAACAAACAGCCAAAATATTACTGCACACATGTAAATATTGCATAATTATTAGAATTTTGGAATAGGTATATTATGTTAAGAAAAAAAAATCTGTATTGGGGGCAGGGTGAGTGGAGGGTCATTCGTTACTGATAAAAACTCAGCAACTCTCTTATGGTTTTTCCGCTAACAGACCACATTTAATCAATAAAGGGCACGCACTCAATAAAAAAGACATAACTCAGCTGGCTTCACATCTCTTTTAAGTGTCACTGATTCAACAAAAAAGCAGCACTGAAAAAGTGCCTGATGTAAAGTGCCAAGTAAATAGTGACCTGGTAACTGTTTATTGTTTTTAAATCAAATATGGTTGAGTTAAATAATTTGTGACAAGAGTCAGTGAATCCATTATGAAATATCTTTTGGACTCTGAAGGTTCTAACACCAACAGTCTTTATTTCCTAGACAACCAAAGTAGTCTCATTGATGGAAAGGAGGTAAACTAAAAAGATAAGGCTTGTTGATTTTATGTTAGCAAGTGAAATAAGAAAGAGAAACCTGAACCTCAGTTCATTTCCTTTATTTTGCAAAAATGGGAAGAGGTGGTTGTTGCCTTTTAGAGTGCATGGTCTTCCAGGCTGTTCATCTGAAGTAGAATACATTAGATTGAGTGAGAAAGAGTAAAACATTAAAACAGGATAAATTAATAAATATGACCAGTGTAAATGCAGTGATTATAATGGTAAAGACCATCAAACAGTCAAATACCCTACTCTCAAAAAGCACAAGTCTAGATACTTAATGATGGCAAAAATATAAAATATAATGTGTGGCACATAGTCAAATTTTGACACTGTCTACTATATATACATGGTAGATCTTCCCCCTGAACTGAAACTGGGGTTTTATTTATGCATATGTATTTCCATCACAAGTAAATACCTACTAGTATGGTTAACCCTAAAAGTGAAAAAAGGAGAAAATTTTAAGACTCCATTCTAATTCCACAGAAACGCCAAGCAACCACTGCTTATTGATTTAATTTGCATTTGATATGTACTAAATAAGATATACAAATTAAAACCAATGTCATGAAAATTACATTGATCTTTATAGCAGCCTTTATAGAAGAATTTTAGAATAATGACCGACAGTCATTTTATGTTTAATAATCACCCTTCTTTTAGATGAAAAGGACAAACATTTATAGAATATTAGAAATAATTATATTTACACCATATTTAGTTTATAAAACATTTTAAGAGTCCTTCATATCTGTCATCACTAAATAATCTCATTATCAGAATTATAATTTAAAAAATTAAACAATTAATTATAATTAAATATTAAATCAATATTAATCTGATTTAATATTATCCTGAGCTGACAGACAAGCAAACAACCCCAGAATCAGAATCAGAATCAGAAACGATTTATTGCCA
The DNA here is from genome assembly GCA_037576675.1 of Pangasius sanitwongsei. Lineage (NCBI taxonomy): Eukaryota > Metazoa > Chordata > Actinopteri > Siluriformes > Pangasiidae > Pangasius > Pangasius sanitwongsei. Next base: position 4,559,706 of record CM075004.1, on the reverse strand, counting down.
GGTACAGTAAAGGACACTCTACAGTACTAGGAATTTGTCTTGATGTCAGGTGCAAACACAGAATCA
>CM075004.1:4499785-4522747 GCA_037576675.1 Pangasius sanitwongsei | reverse complement strand
TTATTGTGCACATTCTAATACATTATTTCTATAGTAAGAGCTTATTCACATGTACTTGTATGGTTGACAATCTACACAATCTAATCTAATAAATGGATAAAATGTGCTGTTATTTAGCAAATGTATAATCATTGATAAGGTGAAGCTTTCTGTAAGAATTTATTTATTTAACATTTATAGAAGGCGTCTCCAGTGTCAGCACTTGGTAATTGTACTGGTGAGTAAGTATTCCATCAACAGAGAGTCTTTAGGACATTAATTTCAAGAGAGTGTAAAAAGAGAGGCTGCTGAGGGAATGACTGTTTATAGCTGCTACAACATAAATGAGAACAGGAACTTACTTGGTTCATGGACTTTCCACAACATTAAATCTAACTATGCATGGTTAATAAGCATTATGTAATGTTCATTCATTCATTAATAAAACCATTGTAATCATTGGCAAATAGGTGTGGTGTAAGAGGAATAAAACACTGTTCACCAGGTTCTTGTACTCCTCTTGTCTCCCCTCACTAATGCACTGTGGTCTCCAGGTGTGCAGTAAGTAAATCATGCTCAACCCCCACAACCCCCACAAGGGGCTGACAAACGAACTGTAAGGGGTCCAATGCCACACACATAAGCTTCTCCAGTGACTTCATTAGGTGTGACATCAGTGCCACAGTTCCTTAGGGTTCTTTCTCTTTGGTACTGGAACAATGCAGGGGTCTTCCAAAGCACCAGGACCCTCTGCAGGCTCAGATTGAAGATGTAATGCAGGACTCCATACAGTTGATCTGCACAGGCCTTCAGTACATTAGTGCTGACACCATCAGGGCCCATTGCTTTTCCTGCATGCAGCTGTTGCAGCTCCCTTCTCACCTGGTCAGCAGTGATTTAGAGACCTGGGTGAGGATGGGGAGGGTGAGATAGTAGGTAGTGAAGAGGAAGACACAAGGGGGTAGGGGTGCACTGCAGAGATGACCTGGGTGATGAATTTGTGAATGGCCCAATATCAAACCTATTGAAGAAGGTGTTCAGCTCATTTGCCCTCATCCAACTCTCTTCCTACCTGATTACAGGTTGACACCTTCACCATTCCACACCTCTTTCACCTTACCCCTCTGAAGACTGTTCTCCATTTTCCTCCTATAGTCCTTCTTACTCTCTCTGATTCTTGCGTTCAACTCCTTATGTGTACTCCTCATGCCATCAGTTACCAACTTTAAAGACCCTCTTCTTCTTGTTCAGCAGGGCCTTCAGGTCACCAGTGACCTAAGCTTTGCTGTTTGCAAAAACAAATCAAAGTCTTAGATGGCACAGCATTGTCCAAAAAGAAATTTATGCAGTCCATTACACAGTCCATTAGACTATTGCTGCCGTAAGCATTGGGTTCACAAAGAACATCCCAGTCAGTTGTTGCAAAGCATCCCTTCAGAGTGTCCACTGCATCAGCAAACCACCTGATTGCTGAAAAAAGTCCTGATTGACTTGGTCACCATGGGTTGCCTCAGTAGGAGAGGATGTACAGAGACCTCAGGTGCAACAGGTTATGGTCTGGCAACTGATATACAATCTGAATGTGGGTAGAGTACAGGATGATTAAAGTCCCCAGAGATAACAAACAGGGCTTGCGGATGGCGAGTACGTAGTCCGTCCCCCCCGTCCCCCCCGTCATATTGTTGATGATTTTACATGCAGAGACAGTGACAGCAGATGGCAGGATGTACACTATTATCACAATAACATGCAAAAATTCTCTGGGCAGGTAGTATAGTCTCATGATAACTGCTAATAGCTCAATGTCCGGAGTCCAGAGTAATGTGCTTTGGAATGCACCACTTACTGTTCACAACTCACCTCCTCTCCACTTTCCACTCTCACTGCTATTCTGGTCTGCTCTCACCAAATGGAAGCCCTCAATGGTAGCATTAGCATTGGGAATCAGTCCATGTAGCCAGGCCTTCCTGACACATAAAGCTACATTCCTGTATTCCCACTGACTCCAAGTTAGCACCGTTGGTTCATCCATTCATTTGTTTGAGTGGGATCTTACGTTGCACATTATCACAAATGGCTTCTCTGCTTTTCAGTACTAATTTATTTGTATAGCATGTTAAACAATGAACATTGTCACAAAGCAGCTTTACAGAAATATATAAATTCCAGATATAAATTTTAAATTTATTAATTCATCCCTCATGAGCAAGCCAGAGGTGATGATGGCAAGGAAAAACTCCCTAAGACGATATGAGGAAGAAACTCTGAGAGGAACAAGACTCAAAAGGGAACCCATCGTAATTTGGGTGACACTGGATAGTGTGATTGTAAATAATTTCCCTTCTATTACTGTTTACTAAATACAAAAAGTGTAAATTGTGACACTTGTGAAACAGGCAACAACAAAACCACAGAAGCCTGGAACAAACTTTACACAAGAACTCCACTTAGTTGCCACAGGAGCTAAAAAACAATGGACTCACACTTGCAGACTCTGAGGAACCGAGTTAATGCTTGCATCTGCCTAATCTCAGCTATCCTGTGAACATTAGGGCAAACATTAGAACATCCCTGACTAGAGGAAGAACCCTCTCAGCCAAGAGGAACCCTGTCAAGCCTATTGATTTAGGCCATTGATCAAGACCAGATGGCTGGCCCACAGGACAAAATAAAAACTCAAGGACCTTTAACCATAAACCTAATAACCCAAGGCCAAAAGGAGGATGACGCAAGAAAGAATCAACAGAAGCTTGTCATGGAATGAGACCTTTGTTCTTTCTCTGGGAACACAAAGATCCCCATGCTCTCACCACCATTCACACATTCCACAGAATCCAGCTTTAACAAATACATCAGGTTACGTTACAACATTACATTCTCCTGAAAGGACAATGACTGATGCACCATGGTTTGAAAAAACTTGTAGCCTTCTTTATGTCATGCCTTATATGTATCATGCCTATAGCCACCAGTTCATTATGATGCTTTTGATCATTTAAAATATATCATAATGTTAATGAGTGTATCAATAACAGCAAGTATGTGATGTTTGGTACACTGTGTGTGTGATTGTTATTTAATTTGCAAAGGGTTGGGATAAAGTACATTTGAGTACAATGTATTACATCCATGTCACATAATTCATGACCAAAGTTCTAACTTTACCTTGTGGAAAGTTAGAAAACACACATAACTCAGAGCCCAGTATGCTATTTAGTGTTTACACCCTGCCCTGCTAATTGGAGAAAGCACTTTGGGTCAGCACAGCTGGAAAGGGTTAATACCCTTAGACACAAAGGAAACAGTGAATCCTCGTCCATTAACTTCAAGAGTCGACTCAAGTCCATTGGGAGTTCTCATCAACAGACTACTCCTAAGGAGTCATCAAGTCATCAGAGTCAAGTCTAGAAGAGTCGAGCGGAGTCCATCCATTAGGAGTCACCAAGAGCTCTAGAAGTTTTCGCCCTTCAACATCACAAGGAGATCACACTCAATCCAAGGCGCCACATCCAGACTGGTTCCTTCAAAGACTCCAACTTTTCTCTGATCAACGCTCCTTTGCAACCCGCCTAGGAGACTCTGCTGGGCATGTTCCATTGACCATCCTGATTGGTCTTCTGAGACGCCACTCAAAAGCAAGCAGACCACTAACAAATCCCTATCTAGGACAACGCAAATGCAAGTACAGTACCTCCAGATTCGTGCTGAACTGGTGCTTTTAATGACAAGTTTAAAGCCCTTCTAAAATGCAGGTTAAATTGATAAGTTAATGGTTCATTCAGGTCACGGTCTGAGAAATAGCATACATTCCTAGAAACTTGGGATACCATTCTTTCTCCATTAAAAAATTCTGAAAGTGCTGAAGGCTTTCTACACTGGGCTGTGGAGAGTCTTCTCACCGGGAGCATCACCGCCTGGTTCAGAGGCACCACTGCCAAGGATAGAAAGTGGTGAGGACAGCGGAGAAGGCCATGAGGACTTCTCTCCCCTGCATCACATCTACATCTAGTGATGCAAGACCAGGGCCAGGAAGAGTCTATTTTGTTGAAGTTATCAACTGCTCAATGATGTAAACTTGAGTGCAAAACTGTTCTTAGCAAGTGCTACCATCCATCGTTGCTCGACAGAGAGAGAGAGAGAGAGAGAGAGAGAGAGAGACACACACAGATTATTAGGTAAACACAGATTAATAGATAGCTGCTTTTCCCATTGTTTCACTCCAGCTTTGCAGCCCCTGAACAGCTTGATCTCCTGTGGGATGATGGGTACCTGGTCCAGAGACACTGGTGTCCCTCGCAGCATGAGCAGCTGCTCCCGGGTGTAAACAAAGCTGTGTGCAGCCGGCATGTTCTCTGCAGAAAAAAGTGTGTTGGTGAACATATTTCAAAGATAATTTACAGTATACACTCACTGGGCCATGAAGGCATGCACAGCAACAATACTCAAATAGGCATGTGGCATTGATTGGTATTAACACACCCAAAGTGTGTCAGGAAAACATTCCCCACACCTCCACCAGCCTGGACTGTTGATACAAGGCAGGTTGGGTCCATGGATTCATGCTGTTGGCTCCAAATTCTGATTCATCAGACCAGCCTACATTTTTCAGTCTTCAACTGTCAAGTCTTAGCACCGACCTGGTGCTCTGCTGTTGTAGCCCATCTACCTCAAGGTTTGATGTGTTGTGCATTCTGGAATGCTTTTCTGCTCACCACAATTGTACAGAGTGGTCATCTGTGTTACTGTAGCCTTTCTGTCAGCTCGAAACAGTCTGGCTATTCTTTGTTGATCTCTCTCATCAACAAGGTGTTTAAGTCTGCAGAACTGCCACGCAATGTTTTTTCTTTATTGATCTGTTCTGAGTAAACTCTAGAGACTGTTTTGCGTGAAAATCCTAGGGAAATACTCAAACCATCGTGGCAATCATGCCACAGTCAAATTCACTGAGGTCATGTTTTTTCCCCATTTTGGTGGTTGATGTGAATATTACCCATAGCTTCTGGCCCGTATCTGCATGATATTATGCATTGCACTGCTGCCACACAATTGCCTTATTACATAATTGCATGAATAGCTTAAACACACAAAACAAAACACAAATGGTGACAGAGCTGCTGCAACAGGCTGCCACTAGCACCATGCAATCAGGTCATAACTGTATAATTAATACAATAAATATTTGACATATTTCTTTTGGCACCCATGTTGCAGTTGTATAGTCGGTGGATAAGGTTTTCTACTAATGTTTTATGGGGTTCAAATCCTAACTGCCAGAATGCCCTAATGACCCTTGAACAAGGCTACATTATATTTGGGTGCTGTATTAAATTCATTCTTCCTTGTGAATTGCTTTGACTAAAATGTAGAATAAATATAATGGGCCTCATTTATTAAGCTAGATATGAACAGATTTATTTTTCATCATCAGTCATTCATAGGAGTGTTTAGGCCTACACAAGAAATTTGGTATTCATGAAAATCCCACAATTTTGGAAAAAAATTTGTGATCTATTCATGCTCCTGTGCGTGCGTGTAAATTTATGTGTAATAAGGCTAATTAATGTAAACCTTGACTTGATTGACTTTAAATCATGTAATTTGCAGGGACTAAGAATATCATCGAGAAAAATTTGTGAAACCCATTCATTGATATTAGTCAAATGGCTTTATTGTCATTTCAACTATAGTTGGTACACAGTGAAACGAAACAACGTTCCTCCAGGACCAAGGTGCTACATAAAACAAACACAGAACTACAGGAGACTACATGTATTTACACAAAGTGCACAGTGCAAACATGTGCAAACTACAAAACTACCAAAACAAGACAATGGGCACAGTAAGTTACAGTGCAGCGCCAACTAATACACAGTTGTAGTAGAAAGTGAATCAGATGACAGTAGTTCAAGAGTAAATATAAAAATAAAGAGTAGCAGCCGGGTAGAGAGTATAACGATTATACACAGTATATAATAAATATGGATGGGGTGATGTTCAGTTGAGTGTGTGTGTGTTTTCAGTCCAGTCTCTGAGTGTTGAGGAGTCTGATGGCTTGTGGGAAGAAACTGTCTGCACAGTTTGTCTGTGAGGGCCAAAAGCTTCGGCACTGTTTGCCAGAGAGCAGGAGGGTAAAGAGTTTGTGAAGAATTATTATTGGCATTAATTAAAGAATATAAAAAAATATAGAAAGCAAGTCAACACAAATCCATAAATTAAGACAAATAAAACTAGTTATTCAATTATAACAAAAGAGATGCCACAATACAATGGCTATTGTGCATACCCCTAAGCCATAAACAAATGACTCAGCTGAAGGAAGATTAAGGTCACTCTTATGGGGGGGAAGAATGTTAAAGACAAGTATATTTTTTCTGGATGAAAGCAGGCATATAAATTGGTTCCTTTCACCACAACATCTTTTAACGCTATGCAACACTTCTAGCATGCCAAGAAACTTAAAACAATTATACAATAACAGTACAGTGTAGATCTTTTTTTCTCCTTCATTTTCATGTCACACCATTTTCTTGTCACCTCACTTAATTCACATCTAATTCACCTTTTCTTTAAATTATTCCTAGATTTTTACCTTTTCAGGTGCGGTTACACTGCTAAATATTTTTTATTAGCATAGAGGTGAGTCAAAATAACTTCCACCTCTTTCTTTGTGCCTTTGCTCTCATAGCTCATTTTGTGTTCCCAGCCCTCTGCGCATTTGGAATATTACGGAGTTCTGTGGGCATCACTACATGCAAACGAGCAGTGTTGGGAACGTGCTTTGCACTTTAAGGATAATCAACATTGGGGTGCAAATATGAAGAAAATCAGCCTTTCCTTTCTTTTGTAAATCGGGCAGAAGAAATTAGTTTGGTTTGGCTTATGCGAACACTTACACACTACTACTAAAGACTGATAAATGAGGCCCAACATTGGAAATACCCCTCCAGTGACTCGAGCCTGAGAGAGCTACATTGTATATACTTTTCACAGACAAAGCTCCATAGAAGTTGTCAGTTCAGAGCCGATCACAAACATATCTAAACTTAACTGTGAGAAAAGCTTAATTCCAGAAAACACAGCTTTCTATCTATCAGCTGCTATTAAAATCTTTAATGCAATATATTTAATGGTTCATACATTTAAGATGGGTGCAGATGCTTGTACATCTTCTCTGTTATGGCATTGCTTGTAAAAACACTGGTCCCCTGCCAATAGTACAGACTCGATTGGTCAAGGTCGGGAATATGATAATGTAAGCTGTGATGTTTGTCTTATTCACAAATATAGGGCACACTATGGGCAAACAGGTGCAGAGCTAAGACTCTAAATGATAATAAAATTATTTACGTAACTAAGCAAAAATGAAACCTGAAAACTGAGATTAGTACAGAAATTAGAGCTTTATAACAAAGAAAACAATTTATATACATTAGGAAAACCTCACAGTTATAGTAAATTTGAAACATTTGCCAGGCTGATTTAAACTTAAAAGTGTCAAGTTTCAGTGAAGTATTGATATTATAAGGCCTGCATGTTTGAATCAGGGAGCTGTTTATACATTGTGATACTATTAGTCTTCCAAGGCCAAGGAAAAGTTATTTCAACAATTCCCCAGACAGGTCCATCTCATTGGCTTCTTCTCTACTGGATACACACTGATAACATGAACCCAAACAGTTGTATCAAAGACATGATTCATTTGTATTAGGATAGTTAGGAAGGAAAAGACCAAGGACAAGCATATCATAGTCACATTGGAGAAACTTACAGACTCTTCAGTGTGATCACTCAGAGATTCGGAAAAAATCTGGATTTAGAATCTTGGATGATGAATCCCCCTATGATTATTTGCGCCCTTGTCTTTTCAACAGCATGGGTTGGCCTTCGCTGCCAGCCTTGCCAGGCAGATCTGCCCCAGGAAGTAGTGCTGGACTGGTTAAAGAGACGCATTCTGGAGGGACTACGGCTTGACATGCCACCTGTGCTGACTCTACAGAGTCCATCTGGTCAGAGGGTGCACATGGCAGCCCAGCACGGAGCTCGGCGAGTACGCAGGGAGGCTCGGCTGGAGAGGAGACAGCATCAGGAGATTTCCCAAGTCATTCTGTTCCCCAGCTCTGGTCAGTCAATCCATGTCTTTAGTCTTAATCTAAATATATTACTCTTTAGGCTTGAAAAAATAATGTACCATTTTGTGTAGTCTGCTACCAAGCACAATATAATCATTTTAGTGCTAATGTTATACTATTGGAAATCAGAACTAGACCTGTTATTCACAGTCAGGTCTACCCTTAGACTTTCATCATATCCTTCACACAGAGTATTACACTGATTTCCTAATTCAGGAGTTACACATTTCTGGGTTAGTACAAAACACAATATGTTTTGGACAGAATACATTTTGGCCAAACATGGGGACTTTTAGGTAGTGAAGTACTGAAATGAATTAAATCTCTTAAATGAATTATGCTATTGTTTCAGTGCAACTATATTAAAAATACATATATTTATGCTAGCTAAGTTACCAGCTAGTGACAAAAGCTTGCACAAGAAACAGCATTATGCCAGTGAAATGTCATGTAGCATGCAAAATGAAAATTTTATAAGACTGAATTATGATGCATCATTAAAATGCTGCCATTCCAAAACTTAAAGTAGAAGGAAAAAGAATAAGCTATTGTGATCTCAAAAGTGATCAGGAAAATAATGCCATAGGGACTAAGAATGGCCATAGGGACTGAGGGACTTATCTACATGTTAGAATTAGTCATTATATGTGGAAGAAGGAATTGTTTTTAATGGTGTGGCTTGTCCTAACATCCTTTTTCCCCCCTAGACAGCACCTGCCTGGACACAGTCTCAGTCTCTTCTGAGGACTCACCCAGCCACTTTACCTACTACTTCCAGCCATCTCTGGACAGTCAGGAGTCCATTATCACTTCAGTGGACTTCTGGTTCTATGCTGGCGAGGCCATTGCAGTGAATACCACCTCTGTGCCACTTTACATTCTCACAACGCACCAGGAGCTAATGCAGTTAGCTCAAAGGCCATCTAAATGCAGCCCAGATGGCTGGAGCACCTATAGGCTTGAGCGCCACTTCCACAGTGCCATAGCCAATGGGCCATTCTTGCTTCAGGTGCGATGCCTAGTATGCAGCTGCTACGCCTCAGAGGAGGATAAAACTCCTTTCCTGCATGTCCATGTTAGGCCACATGGGCCTGAGCGTGCCAGAAGAGCACCCAGCATCGCCTGGTCACCAGCTGTCATTGAGAAACTCCAGAGGCCTTCACCTGAAAAAGATGACACTTATTGCAGGAGGGAACAGATTGAAATCTCTTTTGAGGAGCTAGGCTGGGACAACTGGATCGTCCACCCAAAGACTTTCAGCTTTTACTACTGCTATGGGAACTGCTCAAGCCCTGAATTCACAGCCACACTACTGGGTTTGCGCCAGTGCTGCGCACCTGTGCCTGAGAGCATGAGGTCACTACGCTTCACCACCACCTCAGATGGAGGATTCTCATTCAAATATGAGACATTGCCCAATATCATACCTGAAGAGTGCAACTGCATTTGATGCATTTGTTCAGGTTCATGCAGTTGAACTTTTGAAAAACTAGCAATACAGATGCACTTGTAAGATAAAGTTTGATGCATTTGGGCCTCCAGATACTACTCAAATCTGTTGTTTATAAACCTGCTTTCAGACTGAGTTTTTGATAATCCTGTAACTTGGTTGCAAAACACTAATTTTAATTCAGTAAACTACACCTGTGAGAAAAAGGTCTTAGTTTCAGACTGTCATTCAATGATTTGAAAGCCAGCTGTTCCTTTATTCTTTACCATTGGAGCATGGCTTGCTTGAGTTAAGCGATCAAAATATCACATTTATTATGTGATCAAAAACAAACTCATTACAATCTGCAAATGCACACATTTTATTAAGCATGAACAAAGGTTACAAAATGTAGCACTGTACTGGAAGCTATCTAAATGGTACTGAAATTGTTTGACATTGCACCATATTACAACTAAGGGAAAAAAACTTCCAGTTAAAGACATGTCTAGTATTGAATGAAAGAGGCACATGTCAAAATAACAATTTATCAGGTGCAAAAGGTTTTATATCCAGATTTTAACATGATTTACTATTACTAAAAGCAAAAAATGATTACAAATGAAGACAATAATAATTAAATAGAGCGCAGGTGAAATGTATGCTCTTTGCAGGACATTATTGCAAATAAATAAATTCTCATTTTCTCCTACTAATTGAATAATGAAACACTCCTTCAAATCAACAAAGTATAGGCCTAAATATTATTGCATATAAATTATTACAATTTGTACTACAAATTGATTAAAATGTAACAAATGAAACATAGCATGAAGTGCAAGTATTCAAGCATTTGCCAGAACAGCCCAATTCAACAATTACAGCAGTAACATTATTCAAATGCTTCAAGTGCTCGATCACTTAACACGCATAAAGGCAGTGGGATTAGAAAAAAAGTGAGAGAGTGATTTGCATTAAGAAAATAAGGTCATATAATAAAGTAGCTACAAAAATATTGGTATACCAGTAAAGAAAGTCATCATAGAAAAAAAATCACAACACATTTGCATGAAGAAAACAAATGCGAAGCGTTTAACTTCTTTCTACTGTAAATCATTTTGAACTGCATTTTAATTGTATGAAAGGTGCTGTACAAATTAGAAGGATAAAGTTCTTGAAGAATTTTGACAGTATTACAGTGTTTTATCATCACTGATTTTAAAATGTTAACATGTTTAACAGCTAAGTGTGTAAGGGTTAAAAGGCTAAAAATTTCTAATATGTAAAGGGTGAAATGTTAAAAATGCTGAAATATGTTTAAAGGTTATAAATGCTAAAATGCTGCTATGATATTCCAGGTTGCAAAAGTATTGCTAGGTGGTTGTTATGTTAACCCAGTTGGTTGCTAAATTGTTGTTTTGTTTTTATTGTTTTGTTAAGTGTTAAGTGTAAAGGTTAAAAGGCTTAAAACATTAAAATGTTGCTAGCATATTTAAGTTGCCTGCTGGGTTTTTGCTAAGTGGTTGCTAGGTTAACCCAGTTGGTTGCTTGGTTGTTGCTAGGCTAACTCAGTTGGTTGGTAGAATGTTGCTATTTGGTTCCACTGACATTCCAGTTGGTAGGTAGGAATTCCCGAAGGAAACTACATAATGATAATACTACAAAAACAGAGTTGAAAAAATTAAATTCTCGTGCTTATCTACACTTTCAATCCTACCAATTTCTTACCCAAACTTTATTATTAATTATTAATATTAGTGCATATGATTTCTGGCACACTAAACTAATTTGTCCTTTTTAATCTGTTGTTTTCCTGTAGAAAATACTTTGTGATTTATAGATATTATTTCATAACTACTATACAATCATCTTCAGGTGTTTCCGCAGACACTCCACCTCATCACCTAGAACCTCAGCAGCAATGTTTTCTTGCAAATTGCTTTTTGTTCTGCCTGCTATATCCCTCCTCAGAGCAGCATGGTAGCTTGGTGGGATGCGGTGTGCCCGTGTCTGGAGTGGGCATCTCCACTGTGACCGCTTACACATAGAGTCTAGATGGTGCCACTTCAAAGCCATAGAGCATGTACTGGCCAAAGAGAAAGGCTGCCTCAAAGGCACTGCGTAAGATTAGGTGCAGTGCATAGACCTTCATTAGTCCGTCTCGATGAATGCGACGACGACCATCATGCTTCATGGACGTGCTTTGGAACTCAATCAATTCCTTCTCCTTCTCAGACAGCTCTATCTCCTCTGTAATCATGGGTAAATCCTCACCCACTTCACCCGTTTCTTTGTAGTTGTGACTGGCACCTTGCTTTGCCCGCTTACAGCCCTGTGGCTGATAATCGTCATCCATCATGCGTGCAATCTTGTGTACAGCAAAGCCTAGGTACATGATGGATGGTGTGCTGATGGTGATGATCTGGAAAACCCAAAAGCGCACATGGGAGAGTGGCGCGAAGGCATCATAGCATACATTCTCGCATCCAGGCTGCAAGCTGTTGCATACAAATTTGCTCTGTTCATCATGGTAAATGGTCTCACCACCCACTACAGTAAGAACAATCCGAAACACAATGAAAAGTGTGAGCCATATCTTCCCCACGAATGTCGAGTGGTTAGAGATCTCATCTAGCAACCGTGTCAAGAAGGTCCAGCTCATGTTGCCCTGGCAAACAGGACTTGTTAACTCTGATAGAGAGAAGCAAGAAAGTGAGAATAAAGAGTATGGTATACGTAAAAAAAAGTAGACAGACTGAAAACCAATGAAATAGAACCAATAATCAATCACAAAATCAAAGATATATATGTGTATCAGTGGAATGAAATCAGCTTTTGGGGAATGAAGTAGACATTTATGTTAAAACCTTTCCATAAAAGCATTAACGAAATAATTTATTTCCTTAAAACCTTAATAGGCAAAATCAACATTACTTTACAGGCAAACTGAATGATCACAGCAAATCTTAAACTTGTAATCTTGTTCCAAACATGTTTCATAGTGATAATCCATAATCTAGTGGATTATTATTATTATTATTGCAATGCTTACTGCAGCAACCTTAAAAATCTCTGTCTCATTGTCCATTAGATGGCACTGCAGTAGAATAAATTCATCAGAGCTCAGTGCTTGATTCACTTCACTGGCCATGTCATTCTTACTCCTTATTCATTAACTTTTTGTGATTATTTTTTTCCCCTGGGAGTGCACTGGTTCTTACATTCTTCCTTAGATTTATGTCCCAGTAAACCACAAACCAGCTCCTAGTTTCAAAATATTCACATCCAATAAAAGTGCAGATTGTGGACTGGCACAATTTACTGATTAAATATTATCTCCTAATCAAGCCTCTGCTTTAAGGTTATACCTCAAAAGAACTTTCATACGGCGTTGTGCAACTGAACTGAAATTCAAAATGCAAATTTTGACCTATAGAAATACCTGACCCCATCCATAACATGTTATAGAATAATATAACCTATAAGTAAGACATGAAAGGGGGAAACCTACCACGGGTGTGATGATATACCAGAGTTGTACAGTTACCATACTATGAATCACATTGCCAGACTATGCAGATTTTTTGTTGCTCTAATGCAACACAAAGTTCTTGAATCAAAACCATATATAAATATCCTCCTTCCTACTAAGTTTAATATGCCAAAGTAAAAAAAAAAAAAAAAAAAAAAAGTGTGTAAATTTCTAGCCCCTCTTCACTAGAAATGCCAGAAAAGTGACAAAAGACAGAGATAATTTAGTTAGAGTATAAAAAAAAGAGACGTAGAACAAAAGGGTTATTAGGGTCATTTTGTGCCAAATCACCTAGAGCCTCCAAGGTCAAATTTTCTTGATTTTATTTTTTTTTAATAAGTACCTACATATGAGTTATGAACCCATGTAAAATCTTTCGTTTGAATTCCTTCTAGTTTTTCTGATATATATGGTTTTTAAAAATGGGGTGTCCCCAACCAGCTCTGGTTTTGGAGGACTACACTCACCGGTCACTTTAACAGGAACAACTGTATACCTGCTTATTTATGCAGTTACCCAATCAGCCAATCATGTGGCAGTAGCACAATGCATAAAATCATGCAGATACATGTCAAGAGCTTCAGTTAATGTTCACATCAAACATCAGAATGGGGAAAATATGTGATCTCCGTGACTTTATCTGTGGTATGGTTGTTGGTGCCAAATGGGCTGTTTTGAGTATTCCAGATACTACTTTTCTCCTGGGATTTTCACACACAGTAGTCACTAGAGACTAAACAGAATGGTGTGAAAAACAAAAAACATCCTTTGAACGGAGGGTCTGCAGGCTGAAACACCTTGTCGATGAGAGATATCAGAGGAGAATGATCAGACTGGTTTGAGCTGACAGGAAGTCTATAGCAACCCAAATAAGGACTCTTTATAACGGTGGTGAGCCGAAAAGCATCTCAGAATGCACAACACATCAAACATTGAGATGGATGGGCTACAACAGCAGAAGACCACATCAGGTTCCTGTCAGCCAAGAACAGAAATCTGATGCTATCATGGGCATAGACTCACCAAAACTAGACAGCTGGAGACTGGAAAAAGACCAGGTGAATTTTTTTTTCTCTAATCTAATCAACTATCCAGTTTGGGTGAGCCTGTGCCCATGATAGCCTCAGATTCCTGTTCTTGGCTGACAGGAGTGGAACGCAATATGGTCTTTTGCTGTTGTAGCCCATCCACCTCACAGTTGATGTTTTGTGCATCCTGAGATGCTTTTCTGCTCATCACGGTTGTAAAGAGTGATTATTTGAGTTTCTATATTCCTTCCTGGCAGCTCGAACCAATCTGGCCATGTTCCTCTGACCACTTTGATCAACAAGGCATATCCACCCACAGAATTGTCACTCATACAATGTTTTTTGTTTATCACATCATGCTCTGTAAACTCTACAGACTGTTGTGTGTGAAAATCACAGGAGATCAGCATTATCTGAAATACTAAAACATATAACAATTCATTTTGAACATAGATGTTTATACTGAACAATTAGTACACAAAGATACTAATTACACATAAATATAATTCTTATTTCTCTGTTTCTCATGAAAACAGTCAAAGGGTACCACAAAAATTTGGCACAAAAATCTAGTTTTGTAGACAACCAATTCATAAATAAACAATGCTTACTGCAAAGCTATCTTGAAATGTTCAGTAACTTTTTTTGTAATCTTTGCCTGCCAGCTTGTATCGCCTTCCACTATGATGCTTCGTCAATGGGACTTCTACAGCACAGATGACATGATGTAAGGGAACACAGCACTGATCTTCTCTTTTCTCTAGGGAGCAGGAAAATGAAATTTCTTTTCCTTATTTCATGAAGTTAATCAAAATGTCCTGTTCAACATTATCTCTTTGTACTATATTTTCCATATGCCCCTTGGCATCATATATGCGAGTGACGTATCTTCCAGGTTGGTATATGTTTAGGTCATCAGATTCACCCTGGTTATTCTGGTCCTGAAGTTGTTCCCCTCCACAAGTTAAGGAAACATTGTGGCAAATCTGATCAGTAGATACTCTTCTTTTTCCATGTTCATGCCAGAAACTGGAATAAAAGACTGATGAGAATGTGTACCTGCAATAAGCGTTTTGCAAGGAAGGATGATGCGTTCTGTGAAATGTCTTCACAGCAAAATGGGAAAACTGTATTCCTTGTACATTCCCACTTGCCCAGTATGTGCCCAGTACATATCCTCTGTAGTGAATATCTGGTTGGCAGCAGTTGCCTGCAGACTTGCCCTTGCAACCAGCCACTTGAGTATTCCTCCAATTCCATTACATGAACTTTTGCCATGACCTGTTCCAAAGAAGTGCCATTCAGCTAGAATGCCATAGTCCTGTTCATGGTAACAAAGTTGCAAAGTTCTTGTAGTTCTTATATTGACTGGCAGTTCCTTCACTAAGGTAAGATCAAGGAAACTAAACTACATGTATAAGTTTTAATAATGTGATGATGAATGCATGGACAGCCACCGTGTCATGTTGTAAGCAGTCAGATATTACTCAGAAAGAGGAAGACTCGAGACATAATGAACATCTGGAAAATATAACAAATGGCTGTAGGGTGGCCGGGATATTATCCCAGTGATGACTTTAAACAGCAGTAGTTTTCTGCAATGTCCTATAACACTATTGCAGCATCATCTTGAACAGAATGAACTTTTACGTTCATTGAAAAATTTTGCCTGTGCCTTTGCAACAAAGAGATGATAGAAAGATCATGAAAAAAGATCATGAAATGCTGTACAAACTTTGGAGACAAAATCATGCATTGTATGTCAGTATGGATCCACTGATTGAAACTGACATTGTATGCTGAAAAGACTTGTAATATATCATCTTTAGCTGGACAGTTTATACAATAGTGTACCATACATTCTCTGTTGTCTACATGACATACTTCTCCAGAAGTACAAAGTTGTCAACATTTCCTGGAACAGCTGCTGCAAGTAATTTTGCATTTTGATGGTACTTCCACACACAGACATAATGCATCCCAGAAGCAGTGACTGGAACACACTATTTTGGATGCAGCACACAAAATTTGGAAAAGCTATGTTTTATTGAGGTACTCAGTGTGCAATTCCTTTACATTAATCAGCAGAAGTAATTTTTGTTTTTGTTCCTTGTGGCAATCAATCCTCACAAACACAATTTTTTTTTTTTGCCAGGGCACATCTTTGAATACTCATCCATTTGATAAATAATAAGTAAATTACTCTTTCTTTCATTGCAGCATCTAACAGTCTGCCTTTGTTGTCATCTGGATCAGCCAGTATACCTTTGTCCTCCTTCAGTTGCCTTGTTGTCTTGGCTAGATATTCAGTCACACCAAATTGCTACTTTTTCTATGGTCCAGCTTAATTTTTTCCTTTTGTTCAGCATGTTTTCCTTTTTCCTTTTTCCTTCAAAACATCAATCAATATATCCAGATCTTTATAGCCAACACAATGCTGCCACTTTTATGTCATGTCCCTGAGTTTCCTCTTTCCATAAATAGGTTTGTCCATATGGCTTACAGACTTCAATGGAAGAAGTCCCAGTATCTGTGCACTTTCATTCAGTTCTTCTCTAACAGCTATTAGATCTTCATATTCTTCTCCACAGGCCTGCTGACATTTTTTTTTCCACACTTCAAGACAAATCAAGCCAAACATTTCTGCAGATTCATCACTGACTGCTTTAAGAGTACCTGAATTATGTGAATCCCACATGTGAAGCTCTTAATCACAGCTAATTTACCTATATAGAGCACAACACTAACTGGTGTTGCACATTTTAAATGGGTTCATATTCTCCTACAATTTGTCTGATTAAACTTGCCAGAATTTATATAACATACCATGTTTGCTCCCAAAAATTAAAACCCATTTTGGTATTAGTTGTCAAGTTATCAATGTCAGTTTGATTTTGATAATTTTTTTGAAGATGAAAGGCAAAATATTAAATGCCATGGATGAATATTTACTGAGTAATCCACTATTTTGTAGAGGGGGTCAAAATAGCAGTTTCCACTTATGATTTTGGAGCAAAACCACAGATAATAAAAAAAAATGACCTTAGAAAGGTGGCATCATCATTATTTAATTTTTACAGAGAGATAGGTAGGTCTGTTACTAAAATCTGTTGATTTCAGCAATCCTTGTTGCATTATATGCAATGGTGTGAGTCCAAGCATTGGACAAAGCACTTTTTGTGTTTTTTTTTTTCCCCCAAAGTTGGCATGCATATAACTCAAAACATATCAGAGATATCTTAATATCTTTTTAGATTCTGGTTCTTAAACTTTTCTTTTGATATTTTCATTTATAAGGCCCTATATGGTTCAATCCCAGAGATATGGGGATTTCAATGTGGCTCCATGTGCAAAGTGTTGAATTTTACCCATTTTCAATGGTCGAAAACCAACTTTGTATAATGCTGAACCTTATTGTATTTAAAGATTAATGTCTGAAGAACAAATAATGCTGAACCTAGAAATGTATCTTTATTTATTCACATAAAAACAATAATGTCTTTATCTTGATTTTTGAGAGTCCAAAAAATACACTGTTATTAAGAATAAGGAAAACATGGCTATTTAGCTGATGCAATACCTTTATTTCACTTTTGAATTTCAGAAATAACATCTACAAAGCTCTGGAGAGCATATAATTTATCCTTTGGATGTCGTCTTCCTCAAATTGATACTGTCTACCAGTGGTGGTTGAAGGCACAGAAAGATATCATAGAATGTGGCTAACTGGTACATGGCACTCCTCAGCACATCCTGGCCATTTGAAAGATGTGGAAGCACCCACTTGGGTCATGAAGGACACAAGAACATCCTGCCTCTCATCATTACACTCCACAATGCTGCCAATATGCCACTTCTGATCGTACAATGCAGTAATGTATTGTCCAGGCATATACTCTTCATGTTGGGCAGATCTTCAGTAACCTGGACTAAAGTGCCAGTGGTGTCACCAGAAATTTGAAGCATGCAAAGTTGACCTTTTGCATCTGGCATAAAAGAGTGGTGGCTTCTTATCACTAGAATCTTCTTCGCTATGGCAAAACAAAGTTCTTGAGCCTCTATGATTTCCTGTACTTGTTCCTTGGGAACATAGAAACGTGATCCCTTTGATACGATTTTCAGCCCACTGGAACAATTGTTGGCTCATGATCGGTTTCAGGTAGATCAAAAAGTTTTGTAAGTCCACATTTTCTGGTAAAACTCTTGCTGTGGCACTCATTGTCTTTACCCAAATGTATTCCAATGCTACAGCTGTCCATGGTGAGGTGTTGAAAATATATGCTTCAAAGTTTGAGGTGACATCAGTGATTCTGTTAAATATACCCCTTAGCAGTGGATACTACTTGATCTAGCATGTCTGACTATGCGTCACATTTCATAACAAGAGGAAATTCTAATTATTAAACAATCCAGGTGAGGCAAATCTTGGTTTATTGAAAACACATGTGTGGGGAGAGCTACCACACTGCCCTAAGAGGCATGCAGTTGTTTCAAACATGTAGCTATGATACAGCATATTTGAACTCTTTGTAGCTCCAGAAGCAGTTAAAATTAACAAAATCCCTTCTACCACATTTCCCTGAAACTGATTCAAATATAGAATCTTATGAATACACAACTGAGAGCCCAATTTACTTATGGCGCCATGCTGAAATCCCCATATCTCTGGGACTGAACCATATAGGTCTTCAAAAATGAAGATACCAAAAGAAAAGTTTGCTAAGAACCAAAATCTAAAAGGATATGAAGACATCTTTAATGCTTCTTGAGTTACAGACACGCCAGCTATGGTAAAAGAACACGAAAATGCTTTTTCCCATTTTGAACAGTCACCATTGGCATATAATGCAGCAAGGATTGCTAAAGTCAACAGATTTTACTAATAGACCTACCTATCTCTGTGTAAAACTAATAAATAAATAATGATGCTGCCATCTTTCTAAAGTCAACCCCCCCCCCCCCCGCTTGATTTTCAAATGGGGTTTTGAGAGAATCTCACAATCTCCTCTTTTGTTTCATTTACTTATTTTACAACATAATTTTAGAAATATCTCTCTAACTATGAAAAAGGATTTTGCATTCTGAAATGTTACTAGGAGTTGCATTAAATCATGGCAAATTCAACTGAAGAGCATACATGCTATTTTAGTTTTGCTCTTTTAGACTTAAAATGGGGTGCTTTCCAAAGGTTTACAGCCCATATTCAAGATACTGTATTCATTAGACTACTTTAAAATAGACCATTTTAAGTGTTTCTATTTTAATGTTAACTGCCATCAGAAAACATATTTAATTTTTAAATTAGCTTTAAAAGCCACTCTTTCTACAGATGCTGTAGGCTGTAGATCTTTCTACAGATGCTGTAGCCTGTAGGCTAATATAAATTAATCTGGTAAAACAAACCACCTCAAAATCCACACTAGAACTGGAAGGATCAGGAAAGAGTTAAGGCCTTCACATATAGTGCAGACAACAAAGGAAGTTAAAGGTTGGAAACATAGGCCTAAAAAGTTTCTGGAAGTTTCAATTCTACATTGGACTTGGTCCTGAAACAGTTTATGCCCTGGCTTCTATCAGATAATAGTCATTGCATGCCATACCATAAAACTTTCAATACAATTCATTCATGCTAACCTTGCAGATCGATTTGCAAAACTGGGGTCTGTAGAATTTCAGATAAAAACAGTAGTGATGTCATATGTGCATATTAATTGGTTAATGGATAATCTGCTGTATGATACTGATATGATCAGTATAAGCAAACAATAGTAATGATAGCAATGGTATAGTGACACACTATTTAGTAAGGTAGAATGCAAGTATGGTAGCAAGGTAGAAGCCCAAGTACTACATGCTATTGCTCAGTATTATGACAATAAAATAACTTTATTGTGCAGATCAATGTGACTGTTACTGAGTCACAGATACTGAGTAGCAGATCAAAGAGCAGAACCTCAAACACAGATTATCTTTTGTCTACCATCAGCTCTCCTGCTGCTTGCCTGATCATGCAGCTGTACCCATTCATCACAGAAGCCACGTTCTAAGTGTCTGTTCTGCAGTATCATAAACAGCACACAGCCTATAGAACAAGCCAGTCACCTAACATCAGCTAGCTAGCTAAACTGCAATGCTGTTATCTCACAGTGTGCACCTCAGGGCAGGCTGAATGTAGTCTCTGAAGATCTCGGACATTGAGAGGCAGACAGCCCACTAGCTCCAACTAGCTAGCTAAATTGTAGTGCAGATAACAAAACTATAAGGTTGTTTCAGATTTTTTTTATCCCAGTGTTTTCTCTGTAATTTGCCATCTAATCTGTGCATTTTGTTCCTTAATCAGTCAAAAAATATATGGCATGAATCAGACAGTGATAGCATGTTAGCCAAAACCACATGATAAGAGAGATCATGTGAGCAGAGGGGTCAAATCACTCCCTTTATTACAATATAACCAGGTTTAAAATACCAAAATACACCAACACTTGCTTTTAGTCATTCCAAGAGTTCTCCAGCTCAACAGCTTCACAACTGGGATACAAACAAACTCCACAAAAGATAAATTGGCTGACTATCATGCATCATATTATTCATCATCTTGCCACCTACGTAGAGATCTGTTCAGCAAATAAAAGCTAAAACTCCACCAGTTCTCAATCCTGTGTAACAAGTCATAATTCAAATAACTAGCAAAAATGCAATGAAAGATATCTGGTTTTTAATTTTAACTAGTCCAAATCATATTTTTACTAATCAAAATGATTTACAGCTATCTTCAATTGATTTACAGATATCAATAAATATTTTATATGAGTAGGAATTAATGTTATTATCTCTCTTAAGCAAATGATCTTTCAGGCTATACACCACTGAAATTGAGGCTGATCTACTCTAATCAGCAACATGCAATGAATAAGTCCCAGTAATCATGATCGGTATAGAATGTTTGCATTACAGGCTCAGGAACTCTATAGTCTTCTTTACAGTGCTCTCCAGGACAGAACAGATCACTGGAAATATGTGGATGATATGGCACTGGCCCAGATGTGGACACCCCAACTACCACGTACCCTCCAGCAGACTCTGAATGGTTTTAACATTTGGGTAGAGGAGCATAAAAATGAACCTCAACCCAAAGAAATGTAGTTCCCTTTCGATACTATACTCGTACTGCGTCGCTAGACGCTATGGGGAAAACTCCTTTTTCTCCGATGACTGAAGCCTTTACAATCACACAGTGACACTGCACGGCCATTGGTTCGTGCAGTGCAATAAAGCGAACCAATGGCTCGGCAGCGTAACTGCACGCGCCTATGGCAAGGATGCCCGCCAGAATGGGAGGAGCCATCTGGCTATATAAGCGGGCATTGTGCCATAGAATCTCAGATCAATTCTCCTTCAGCGACGAAGAGCTTTCTACGCTGAGCTACGAAGACTGAAGCCGCTCGCCGTTGACACGCCTCGCTGCGGACAAGAGCTACTCGCCGGCGCCGTCCCGCTGTTCTCGCCGAGCTTCCAGCTGCCGTTCAGCGTCCGGCGCCGATACCAGCTCGTCCCCTGCCGCCATCCGGCGAGCTTAAAAGAGCGAAAAGAGCAAAAGAGTTAAAAGAGCCTTTTTTCTCTAAAAGAGCGTTTTCCTCTAAAAAAGCAAGCGGCGTTGAGATAATGCCGCGCCGTCATTGCAGCTCGTGCAGCTCCACCCTGCACGCTGACGACGGCCACTTAGAGTGCGTTTCCTGTCTGGGCCGTCCCCATGCGGAAGCCGCTCTGACAGAGATGGAATGCTCACATTGTGTGAGCATGAGTCTCTCCTCTCTGCGCGCTCAGATCGCTTTCTTTTCTGAAAGCGATGCTGCTTCTCGCGCCCCCCCCCCCCCTTTTCCTCCAGGGACCTGCGAGGAAAAAACGGTGGGGCAGAGAAGCGTGGCGCCCGGCCGCAAGCGAGCTCACGCCGGCTCAGACCCCGCGTGCTGATGCGAGCGACGTGGTTTCGTTTGGCGCGACAGAGGACGAGCCGCTAGACGATAGCATGTCTTTAGCGGCGTCAGACGCCGAGGATATTTCGGGCTCTCCTTTCGACCCCGCTCCCTTGCCGTCTATGGATTCCAGCGTCACCAAGACGAGTACGGACGCCGAGCTTTTCCGCGTCCTCTCTAAAGCGGTGGAAGAGCTGGGTTTAGAGTGGTCCACGCCGGAGGAGCCCACTTGGAGCCGTCTGGATGAATGGTTCCTGCCGGGGCGCCATCAGGCCCCTCGTCAGTGAGCCGCGCCTTTCTTTCCAGAGGTTCATGACGAGCTCACGAAGTCGTGGCGCGCTCCTTATTTGACTCGCCTTCGCACGTCCGTTTCTTTCGCTTTCTCCATGGTCGACGGCGCAGACGAAAAGGGCTATGAGAAGCTACCTCCACTGGATGAGTCAGTGGCTGCACACCTCTGCCCGCCCACTGCCATCGGATGGAGCCATCTAAACCGTGCAGAACAACGTCTGCCCTTGCTGGACGAGCTTACTCTTCCGCTGGGCAGGCAGCTTCAGCTCTGCATTCTATGGCCGTGCTTCAGGTTTTTCAGGCGAAACAAGTTATGGACGAGTCAGGGCCTGATTCTGCGGCCTTCAAGGAGCTGCGTAGTGCGATGGACCTGGCCCTTCGAGCTACGAAGACGACGGCTCAGGCCATCAGGAGGTCAATGGCCAATTTAGTGGTGTTGGAGCGCCACTTATGGCTAAACCTGACAGAGATCAAAGAGGCGGACAAAGTTCCTTTCCTCGATTCTCCAGTCTCACCCTAAACCTGCCCCAACGCAGCAGCCGGCTAGAGCTACACCTGCGCCCGCTCAGCCTACTCGACAGCCTGAGCCTCCGCAGCACTC
>CM075004.1:4477319-4497962 GCA_037576675.1 Pangasius sanitwongsei | reverse complement strand
ATCAGTATAGATATCCAGCATGATATTTTCCCCCATTGAGATCTGATGTGTTTTCAAAGTGTTCCTTTAATTTTTTTTGAGCAGCGTATATTAACGCTCGCTTTCCGCTGTCGGTGTTATTACCGCTAAATGTCTAAAAGCCGCGCCCCAGAATTGCACGAGCGGCTAGATTAACCGTGGTTTCAGGAAGCGCGGCTGGTTTAACCTTAGTCTATGTCGGCATAGCATAACAACATATTGTCATTTCAATACACGCACCTTGTGTATTGTAATAACTGTGGGATTAAATGCACTCATAAAAGGTGAGAAGATAACCTGGTGCAAATTGCTTAGCGGATTAAGGTTTGATAACCAGCACCATGGACAAAATACCCTTAGCATTCTTTCGTATGTTCATTAAAACAAACAAACAAACTATAATTACAAGCCACCCTTGCCTGACAAAAAGTGACAGCTGAATGAAAGATGTCGTTTCCTTTTTAAAGCTGCAAACCCTCAATTCTACCCCAAACCCTTCATTTCATTTCATGTCATGTCTCTAGATATAAAACACAATTTACTTTAAGCAGCAAAGTTGAGTTTTAACTGGCCTGGTAGCCAGCGGTCGGTTCTAACGTTACACATAAGAAAAACAACTTTGCCGTCTAGTTTGGGTTGACATTTATGTTTGTTTGAAAAGTCACTCCGCACTTCTATGGAAAATCAACGAAAACTATTTTGTAGAGCGGAGTTTCCTCACTTACATTCCGGTTAAAATGAGCTGTGAATAAACCATAAAAAACTTACTTCAGTGGGCTCAAGCTCGGGTTTTCTACTGTGCCTGAAATATTTTGGCGCCTCGCACAGTATTAACAAAAATAAAATTAACTTCCTCCCGTTTCGCGTGCACGCTCACCGAACCACGTGAACGCTTCATTTACGGCACAGCAAAGCACACTACCGTAGGCTGCTATGCAGATCAAGAGCATGCCGCATTCAAGCGTTACTACTTGTAGTCGAGTGCGAAAGTTTGCATCCTCCATGGATTTTGAATGAAAAAAAATTTAAAATTATCTTTATCTTTTATACTTTTATCTAAAAAAAAAAAAAAAAAAAAACTCCGCAGACCAAATCAACAGATAAATATTTCGAAAAGAAATTTTGTCCAGACCTGATTTGAACAAGGCATTGCAAGGATGTAGCTGAATAAATGTATGTCCTTCAAAATTGCTTAAAATGCAATGTTTGCACAAAAATGTTACTCTGAAGCACTTTTCAAATGCTCATAGAAAGATCAGTGTAGCAGACAGAGACTTATAATTATTGGACAATTACATAAGTTATCATCAGCTTTACTACTCACAACTAGTATTTTGAAAAATTATAGACAATTCTCTGTGCTATAATATACCGTATTAGTGGTTTGACGATACAGGTGGGCAAGGTGGCTTAGTGGTTAGCACCCTCACACCTCTGGGGTTGGGGGTTCAAATCCAACCTTTACCATGCTTCGGGGGTTTCCTGTTGCTGTTTATTTTAATGAATGTAAGGTTACCACTCTTTCTCAAGCTACTGTGTTGGCAGATGAATTTATTCTAAGTCACAAATCTTTGTTTTTTTCAAAGCCTAGACACTCAAGTCCAAGTGAGCAGAAGTCCAAACAGGAATAGTCTGGAACTGTGAGTCCCCCTGGTCGCACTAAAGCAAGGTCACTATCTATTGAGTGTTTCTCTTGTCACCAGCTTGGTCATGTAGCCGATGATTGCGTCATTCTGAAGTGTAAACCAGAGCGACAAGAAAAGAGTCAAGGCAGACAACCAAAAGGTGTAGGATTACTTGTAAAAGTGTTACAAACCTTTTATTTCTCATGGTGTTGTATCCACTTCCAAAGGTGACGAACAGGATATTATCTATTTTGCGTGACACTGGAGCAGTTCAGTCTTTCATTCGTGAAGGTTTACTCCCTTTGTCAGACCAAACATTTAGTGTTTCATATGCCCCTTGTCAGGGCCTGGAGATGAGCTTTGTTTGCTTACCTTTGCATCACGAATATCTGAAGTCTGGTGTTGTGACTGGCACTTTTAAGGTTATGTGTTAAGGTTAAGGTTTTAACATTATGTGTAACATTTGGCCTGTTTTATCTGTTAACGGTGTGGATTTTATTCTAGGAAATGACTTAGCTGGTGGAAAGATTGTACCAGTGGCTGAAGTGTCTGAAATTTGTGCTGATTGCCAATCTGGTTATCTTGCAGGTAATCTCCCAGAGGTTTTTTTTCTGCTTGTGTTGCGACTTGATCCCAAGCAAAACATGCTGATGGTGTCCTGGATCTTTCTGACTTGTTCCTAGCATGGAAAGCCTCTGTAGAGACAACTAAGCTGATTGTTGGAGCACGTTTGTCAACAAGTCCCTTGTCTAATGAAAATGTCACTAGAGGAGAATTAATTTCAGCTCAACACTGTAACAACAGTTTAAGTCCCCTGCTGTGCATGAACTGACTGATGTAGACAAGAAACAAGTGGCTTTCTTTTTAGACAATGGTTTGTTAATGCGCAAGTGGACCTCTAGAGTAAATGAGATTAAAGATGCTGTTTTTCAGTTCGTGGTTCTGTCTATGTTTCGACAATTGGTTCAAAGTGTGGATCATGATCATCCCTTGTCTGGACACTTGGGGATTACTAAAACATATAGTCAGGTGTTAAAATATTTTTTTGGTCATATTTACTCACTGTTATGTGTACTGCCACACGGGGTTCGGAGGCAATTCTGTTGCATCGAATTACAGCACAGACTGTAGTTAAAGCCCTTACCAAATACTTCACTACTTTCGGCGTTTCAAGGGTTGTTCACACAGATAAAGGGTCTAACTTCCCATCTAAGTCATTTACTCAGATTATTCAAATGCTGGGGGTGCAGCATAAAATGTCCATACCACCCGGAGTCACAGGGGGTGCTAGAACGATTTCATCAGTCTCTTAAGTCAATGGTGAAGAAGTTGTGTGTGAACAGTAGTAAGGAGTGGGATGATGGTGTACTTTGGTTCTCTTTGAAACTTGTGAAACAGTCCAGGAATCTTTGGAATTTAGTCCAGACAAAGTGGTTTTTGGACACTTTGTAAGAGGTCAGTTAAAAGAGACTTTCATGTCAAGTAAGTCAGAGTCATGTAAAATGTCTTAGACTACACTAGTGCATTTCGTGAATGTTGGCATCAAGCATGTGAGCTTGCTAGAAAAATTCTGGTTAAGTCTCAAGCCAAGATGAAGCAGTGTTTTGACAGAAAAGCAGTGTCTCGTGAGTTTAAAATGGGTAATAAAGTGCTTGTTCTCTTACTTGTCCTTTGGTCTACCATGACCTCAGAGTATTTAGGTCCTTACATGGTAAAGGACAAATTAAGCGAAACTGATTATGTCATTGACACAGCACATTGGAAACATAGGTGCCGTGTGTGTCATAAGAATGTTGAAGCCATTTCTGGATTGGAAAATACCTGCAGACATTCCTTCAGCTCCAGAAGTTAGTGAAGGTGAGGAGAAAGCTGCTGTGGCAGTAGTGTCTGTTTCTGAGTCTCTGGTGCATGGTGAGAATGATGAAGGTTTGGTTAGTTGATCCTCAGCTCAATTAGATACTAGACTGGTGAATTCTCAGTTGTTGGAGACTCTTGATTCTGATAAATTGTCTTTGGTTGGACATTTACGTGACCTACAGCTGAATTATATTGTGGCCTTGATCAGAGTGTTTCCCTCCATATTCAATGATGTACCCATGCGGATGTCTGTCATACAACATGACACTGAAGTTTTAAGTGATACACCTTTAAAACAACATCCCTATCATGTCAATTCAGCTAAGCGTGAAATTATGTATTTTAATGCATGAGTTAGCTGTTCCCAGTTGTAGTCCGTGGAGCTCTCTTTGTGTGTTGGTGCCAAAACCAGATGGTACTTTCAGACTTTGTATGGATTATAGAAAACGAAATACCATAACCGTGACTGATTACTTTCCTCTGCCATGAATTGACGATTGTACCGACACTATTGGTAATGCTTGTTTTGTTACCAAGTTGGACCTCTTCAAGGGATATTGGCAGGTTCCACTGACACCAAGAGCCTCAGGGCTGAGTTTATTGGGTTGAAAAACTCAACTGCTACCATTCAGAGACTTGTTAATACTGTTCTTGCTGGTGTACCTAATTGTGTGGCATATTTAGATGATTTGGTGGTACACTCCTGTGATTGGTGCAGTCATTTTGAGTCCCTTAGAGCTGTATTTAATAAGTTAAACCAGCCCAACCAAATTTGATGCTGAACTTGGCAAAGTGTGAATTTGCACAGGCCACTGTATTGGGTATGAGGGTTGGTCAAGGAACAGTTTGCCCTTTGAAGGTTAAGGTTAAGGCCATTCTCAGCTTTTCTGTTCACACAGCACAACATGAATTAGGTAGATTTTTAGGAATGGTTAGTTATTACAGAGAGTTCTGCAAAAAATTTTCTATGGTTGCCAAGTCTCTAGCTGCATTGCTAAGGCCTGCTACTACCTTTTGGGTGGTCTCAAGACTGTCAACTGGCTTTTGATAGTGTGAAGGCCTTGATGTGTTCTGCTCCTGTTTTGACTGCCCCAGATTTTACTAGGCCTTAAATTGGAAATTGATGCAAGTGGTGTAGGGACTGGAGCGGTGTTGTTGCAGGAGGATGAATATGGGATCGATCATCCGGTGTGCTGCTATTCACGAAAGCTCAACAAGTATCTAACAAAGTACTCTACAATAGAGAGGGATGCATTGACTTTACTTCTAGCCCTGCAACACTTTGAGGTCTATGTAGGCCCAAGTCCTTTGCCTGTAATTGTGTATACAGACCACAATCCTCTTGGGTTTTGTCGAGGATATACAACCAAAACCAAAGGCTCATGAGGTGGTTTTTGGTTATACAAGAATACAAACTAGAGGTAAAACACAAGAAATACGTTGAAAACAAAACAGCTGATGCTCTTTCTAGAGCTAAATTGTTGTGCTAAATTTTGGTTTCACTTTTGTTAGTAGGTGATCGGGTGTGAAAATCGACAACAGGGAAGTCTGTTTTGTTATATTACTTTCTTCCTTTAACACTGCTGGAGTCCATTCCTTTTGTTACAAACTTCCATATTAAATATGCATGTCGTATTCCTCATATGCTGATGTCTCTTAATGTACTGCACTAATAGAAAAAAAAATGAAAACATAGTAAATGTTATATGATGTTATATGATGTTGTTGTATACTCTTTTTTTGTTTACAAGCTTAACTAGGCATTCTCCTGTGCACACCGTTACTGACCCTGAGTCTCCCATGGGCACATCCCGGGTTCATAACAGCAAATATGAATGCAAAATATTGTTCTGTGAATCCTGGATAACTGCCAGGGATTGAGGCATGTTGGTGAAGGCTCTCTGCACAAGAATGATGGCTCAGCCGCAATAGTATGTCAGTGCAAGGATGTTTATTTACAGTGTCCATTATGTACAAATAGTACCAAAAGTGCACAACATTTTTACAAAAATATGCTTTCACAATAACAAACTCCAAATAGCACTACACTTGCACATCTCTCCACTCAACTCCCCAACCATGATTCTTCTTCTCCTTCGTTTTATGGAGGTTGGCAAACCGGCTTAAGGTGCATTTCCACCACCTACTTGGATGTGTGAAATCAAGATAGAAGGTGAAAAGAAAGGAAGAAAAAAAAAACCCTAAATCCTAATTTGTTGAAAATACTGAAATATGATTAGATAGTCTTTTCGCAATGTTATATTTAAAATAAGGAAAATATACAGCTGCTGGTATATATCCTGAATCAGTATTTTGTTTGAACCATCAGTGTATACCTTAATGCTGTTATGATATTTTTGATTCAAGTATACACAATTATATCCTTAGAAATATTCCTTTCCTTTTCATTTATTTTATTGTGCAGCTGAAGATCTACAACTGGCATTCGGAACAGCCAAGGAGGTATTGCAGGTATTACCATGGTTGGACTTATACATCTTAATATATTTATTCCCTTTTTACAATTATCTATCACTTCTCTGTATGTGATGCAAGTGTTAGTTCTGGGTCCATCCATAACCCAAGAAACCTAATTACTGGGACGTGTTCTAATGCTTAATCATAAAGTTTTAATTTAATATTCTGAATTTTCTTCTTCTTTGAAAAACATATAACTTGTATTTTTTCTACAGACAGTTGGAAGCTCTAGTTTTTTGCCTATTTTCCACTTCATTAACTGCAATCTGCTTACTTCTCTCCACATATGCAACATTCCATATTCTTTTCCACAAAGCACCATTGTCTACACATAGGGATTTGCCAAGTCCTTGTTTAATCATTGAAAAAAATGTCATTTATCATAATATATAACAAAACTGGGCTGCAAACACAAAGTATTTGTATAACTTGTTCCAACCCTCACTTGTATGGTCCTATCAAATAAAAAGTCCATGATCCAATTATATAATCTCCCTTTAATTCCTAATTTTATCTAATTTGATTAAAAGTCCCTCTTTCCACAGCATATGGTAGGCTTTTTCTACATCAAAAATTAATACTTCTATTAATACTTCTTTATTCACTCTTACCTTTCTAATTTTGGATTCTAGACATATTATTGAATCTATTGTGTTATGTCCTTTCCTAAAATTACTCTGATGTGGGCACAATAATTTCTTTCTTTCTACTATATCATTTAAACTAGTTATTACCAAATATCACACCATGTTTTCAAGAGGAAGGGAGCTTTCCTAACTCCCATACTTCATTAACTAACTTTAAAATGTTGTTCGTGACCTAATGGTTAGAGTCGGACTTGTAACCTGAAGGTCGTGGGTTCGAGTCTCAGGTCCGGCAGGGATTGTAGGTGGGGGGAGTGAATGACCAGCTCTCTCTTCCACCCTCAATACCACGACTGAGGTGAGGCCCTTAAGCAAGACACCGTATAGCCAACTGCTCCCCGGGCGCCGCAGCAGAAAAGGCTGCTCACTGCTCTGGGTGTGTGTGTTCACTACTGTGTGTGCACTTGGATGGGTTAAATGCAGAGCACAAATTCCATGTATGGGTCATCACACTTGGCCACATGTCACTTCACTTTAGAATACTTTAATACATCTGATGTGTATCATTTGTTTTATCATTTCATAACATATTTCATCTTTTCCTCCCTGAATGCTACTCCTTGTTTAATGAAAGTTACTACTCCCCCACCATTCCTTTTAATCCTTGCATACTGCCAAATATCCTTAAACCACAAAATTTAAGCGAGGCTTTAACCAACATTCTTGTACACATATTATATGAGGTTTATCCTTTAAATTATCTATACACTTTTTGAATTCTTGTCCATTTGCTACTAAACTCCTTGCATTCCACTGCAAGATTACCAAAACCATTATGAGCCTCCACATACTGTCTGAGTATTTAGAGTTTGCACTTTTAGCTTCTACTGTTATTCCTTCTACATTCAGGTACTTCTCTACTGCTCTAATGATTAATCTTATTCTTTCAGTTCTACTCTCAGTTTGGGCTGAACCGTTTATTACTTCTGCAATAAACGTAATGAATGCGAATTTATCTGTCATGATGTTGTTTACATTTACTTCCCCTTGATTCAGACACTCATTTATCATCCTAGGGGCTCCAACTATCTCTTTTGCTTCCTTCTTTTCTGTCAATTGAACTCGCTTAATTGCCTCTACATATGTCAATCCTTCTATTATCTTAATATACAGTACCTTGACAGCATTTATTCTTACCTGACAATCTCCATATGCCGCACTGTGTTCAAACCAACTGCCCAGGAAAAAACGCAGGTGTGAAAATGACCTTAGATGCACAAAGTCAAGATAGAGAGCACATAGCTGGTGCACATTTTTGGCTTCCAAAAGGATTTAGACACTGGCTTCATAAGCATGAGTCTTATAGCATGGTTTCTTTAGCCAACCACTTGGTGTATAGCAAAACCAAATGGGGGAAATCCAACCCAAGTGAAGAGAACAAGGAGTCTGTTTAGTGGACGGAAGACTCCAGCCCCAGAGCTGCATATTAGCGGACCAAAGTATGTGAACACCTGACCATCACACCTATATGAGCTTGTTGGACATCCCATTCCAAAATATTACTGGGCATTAATATGGATTTGGCTCCACCTTTGTGTCTATAACAGCCTCCACTCTTCTGGAAAGGTTTTCTACAAGATATTGGGAATTTGCCCATTCAGCATTTGTGAGGTCAGGCACTGATATTGGACGAGAAGGCCTAGCTTGCAGTCAGTGTTCCAATTCATCCCAAAGGTGTTCAGTGGGGTTGAGGTCAGGGTTCTGTCCAGGCCACTGGAGATCTTACACACCAAACATCTCAAACCATGTCTTTATGGACCTCATTTTGTGGACAGGGGCACAGTCATGCTGAAATAGGAACGAGCCTTCCCCAAACTGTTGCCACAAAGCTGGAAGAATACAATTTTATAAAATGTCTTTGTATGCTGTAGCATTAACAATGCATTATTAATGGAACTATAAACTATAAACCCAAACTATAAACTATAAACCCAAACCCTGAAAAACAGCCCCAGACCATTATTCCTCCTCCACCAAACACTACTGTTAGTTCTATGCATTCCGGTAGGTAGCATACTTCTCTTATAATAGTTATCTTAGACTTGTGTGCAGCTGCTTGGTCACGGAAACCCATTTCATGAAGCTCCTGATGCACAGTTCTTGCAGTAATGTTGCTTCCAGAGACAGTTTGGTAGTGAGTGATGCAACAGAGGATAGCTGATTTTTACACATGGTTCAGCACTCGGCAGCCCTGCTCTGTGAATTGTGTGGTCTACCGCTTCATGGCTGAGCTGTTGTTGCCCCTAGACACTTCTATTTCACAATAATAGCACTTATAGTTGCTGATCTTGCAGGAGAGATATTTCATGAATTGACTTGTGGCAAATGTGGCATCCTATGACAGTGCCACGATTAAAGTCACTGAGCTCTTCAGCTCTAGTGCTGCCAGTGTTTGTCTATGGAGATTGCATGGGTTTGTGCTTGATTTTATTCACCTGTTAGCAATGGGTGTAGCTGCAACACCTGAACTCCGTCATTAGGAGGAGTGTCCACCTACTCCTGGCCATATAGTCTAACTTAGCAGACTCAGCATGAACAGTGTTTATAATGTTGTGGGGGTAAAAAACACTCAACTATGCTAGCTGTACATAGCCACAGGCTTGCTAGTTGGCCAGTGTGGTGAGTATGGTGAGTGATAGGCTAGAAATCCAAACAAGGGAAGGCCAACTTGAAGCTAACAGGTACCAATGAGTTGTGTAGTGTGCTACAAAAAATGATGAATCAATACAAATGATGCTAACTGAGGCAAAAGAGTTATAATGTTTATAATGCCTCAAAAAATTAAAACATTTTTGCTGGACAAGCTTATGAGTCTCACATATTTCATACATTATATACTGCAAAGAGCATGAACTGAACTACTGTATATATCATACTGTATGAGAGCTCACAATGCCATTACATTGCAGTTAGAAAAAACTTTTGGATTTCCACTTTTGCCCTCATGGAGTAAGCAGCAAAGAAGGGAGCTCCTCTAATTAATAAACAGTTACTGTCATTCAGACCAGCCAATTTAACATATCTTAACCATATCTTGGACATGAAACAGAACCCATCTAAAAAAGTTATGCCAATAATCCTGAGATATACCATGGTAGAGAGCAGTGGGGGAAGAAATGGCAGAGAAAGTGCCTGAGGCAAGTTTCCCCATTTCAGTGAAAACAATCAGGGCCGAACCTCAGTCACACCGAGAAGCCGGTGATATTAAGTTACAAATTGAGAGCCTAAGCCGAGAGATATTTTGTCTATTCGGGACGAGACAAAAGCAGATATTTGTGCACTTCGTAAGGAACCTTCCACAAATTTAACCACTTTGCATAAAGCGGTCTGAGTGAACATGTAGAGATGGGAAAATCTCTGTGTGACACGATGGACCGAGTGACTGTTTTAGAGCAATTTCAAGACTCTGTGGTGAAAGAACACAAGAAAATATATGAAAAATGTATGGACTTGGAGAACTGCAGCAGGAGACAAAATCTGAGGTTTGTCGGAATTACAAAAAGAGCTGAAGCTGGAAACCTGACCCGGTTTATCACAGTTCTGCTATCAGAACTGTTCGGAGATGATAACTTGGGCGAATCTCCTATGATTATAGATCATGCACATAGAACCCTTGCTCTAAAGCCAAAGCCAGGAGAAAGGCCCCGACCCATGATAGTTCGCTTTCACTACTTCGCTGACAAGGAAAGCATCTTAAAACTGCCCAGGAGCAAAGGTCGTCTTCACTACAGGGGGAGTCCCACGCATATCTTCCCTGACGTGAGCCCAGAAGTCATTTAACATTTAACCCGGTGAAGACCAAACTGCAAGACAGAGCAATAAGCTACAGTCTGTTCTACCCAGCTAGACTGGTGAGCACCATAGAAGGTTCCAGGTACACATTTGACAACCTACAAAATGCCAAGAAATTCACTGAGAAGAGAGTTCATACCTCAACCGAAAGAGATGAGTGACCCAACCTGGGTAATCGGGTTTAATGGCAATCCAGTTCGTTTATAAACACAGCTTTCCTATTACGGATGTAAAATGATTATGTGAGCGAAATATAGGAGATTTCTATTTTATTTACTTATTTTGTTTTCCTTTATTGGCCTATTTAATCTAATTTATTTTTGATTTTATCATAGAGGAAAGTTTACATCTGAACAAAATGATTGTGTATAGATAAGCTTGTATATGTTTGCAGGAGAAGTATGTGAGTGTTTACTGGGTACATTTAGAATCATACTAAAGTTAAATAACAGAATAATACTGGCATGGGCTGGTCTGAAGACTTAAAAGATTTTCTTTTTTCTTTGATAGGAGCTTAGTGGTAAGTCAAGTGTCCTTATTCATCTCTCTGAATGTGTGTTGGACATTTTTTCTTCTATAGATATATTCTTGGTGTGTCTTTCATTTGGGAAAAGACAGGGGCAAAATGTATTGTTCTGTGGATGTCTTGTGCTTGGTTTTTGTTATATTTTTACTAAACATTGATTATGGCTAGTGTGAAATCTAATCCTTCTAAAATAGTAAATCAAAATCAAAATTTGGTTCAGTTTGTCTCATTTTGTCTTCATTTGAGGTTCAGAAGAAGAATATACCATTCATTTCAACCAAAGTCATAGCTCATTCCAGAGGCTGATATGTTATACTTACAGGAAAACTCTATAACATACCGGTAATCATAGGCAGTATTTATGCACCTTATGTTCATGATAAGAAGTTCATTTTCATTTCAAGTTCATCAAGTCTAAACACCCTACCTAATTTAGACACTCATAAATTGATAATAGGAGGGGACTTTAATTTTATACTAAAGCCATCACTGGACAGATCATCAAGCAGACCAATACCCCTTTTTATCTCAGCCAAAGTCTTGGCAGGCATTTATGAAAACATACAAGATAACAGACCCATGGAGATTTACATTTCCATATAACCGTAAATCCTCACCCGTTCATCATTCTTATTCTAGGATAGATTTTTTTTCTGATAGATTATAAACTTTCATCAGCGGAGAAACTTTGTGATTATGAAACAATGGTGCTGTCAGACCATAGCCCACTGGTCCTTCAGTTAGTAATTAATAACAAATATACAAATAAGACATGGAGATTTGATAATAATCTATTGACAGATAAAACATTTGTAGAACAAATTAAAACACGCATACAATTATACCTGGATACAAATAATACTACAGACGTCTCAAAATCCATTCTTTTGGAGGCATTTAAAGCGTATATTCGTGGACATATCATCTCTCACAGTGCCTCAATTGGGACACCGATTAGAGAACATAAAAAGAAACTAATTGAAAAAATATCAAAAATAAATTGTGAATAGTCAATTTGTCCCTTATCTCCCTACCATATTTGTATAAGAAAAGGATCTCCCTCCAATCAGAATTCTAGTTATTCACTACTACAGAAATAACTAATCTCTTGACACAAGCTAAAATCAGATTTCATGAACATGGAGAAAGAACTGGCAAAATTCTTGCTCATCAAATCAAAGAAACAGCTGCTTCAAGATTAATCACAGAGATTAGAACCAATTCTGGAAAAATTACATTAGACCCACAAGAGATAAACAATACCTGTAGAGACTTTTATATAAAATTATGTACCTTGGAATATGCTAATAACTCTTCAAAAAAAGTATTTTTTGAAGAACTTAGTATTCCAACAATTACATCAGAGAATAAAGACCTCCTGGAACAGCCCTTAACTACTGAAGAAATGAGTCAGAAAATACACAATATGTAGTGCTCTGAAGCACCAGCCCCAAATCGTTTTACATTAGAATTTTATAAGGCCTTTAGTGACCAGATTTCACCACTGCTACTGGATGATTTTAATGAAGCACTTAAGGCTATTTACCGCCAACATTTTATTGGGTGAGTATTTCCCTAATTAATAAGATAAAGAAAGATCTGCTAGATCCAAGCTCATATAGACCTACAAGTCTTCTTGATGTAGTTAATAAGATATTGGCTAAGGTTCTAGCTACTCGCTTGGAAAATATCCTTCCTTTGGTGATCTCGTCAGATCAGACAGGATTCATTAGGAAATGACTATTCTTTTTTAATATTAGAAGATTATTAAATATTATTTACAACCCCAGTTCTAATCTGAGTTACTCAGAAATACTCATTTCCTTAGATGCATAGAAAGCCTTTGACAGGGTTGAGTGGGATTATCTCTATATGACCCTGTCAGTGTTGTGATTCTCCCCCAACTGCATTTCATTAATTAAATTACTATATACCCATCCGCAGGCTTCACTAAAAATAAATGGTAACAGTTCTAGTTACTTTTCCCTTAGCAGTTCTACCAGGCAAGGTCGCTCTCTTTTAAATACCTAGGGGTCACTATTACAAAACATTTTTCTGCATTATTTAAGATTTTTTTTTTTTATTGTTTGATCATACTTTGAATCTACCCATCTCTCTAGCAGGCCACATTAATATTGTGAAAATGAACATATTACCAAAATTTTTAATGGCAAGGCTTTTTTTTTCCTCCTTCTTTGTCAGACTCAGTATTTCACACCTGGTATTAGAAAGGTATTTGTTCATTTAAAGATCTGTTCATTAACAAACAGCTTTCCTTCATTCCAGCAGTTGAAACAGAAGTTTAATTTACCTAATGATCACAAGTGCATACAGGTGCGTAGTTTTGTCAGAAAGAATCTTTCATCTTTTCCTGACGGACCGCCAAAGTTCACCAATGGACTCACTGTCTTTATCTAATCCATTTTCTAAGGGAAGTATATCTACCATATATAATAAACTTTCTCGGTATGAACGCAATACCACACTAGAACACCTAAGGGAAGCATTGAAGGAGGACCTTAGACTTTTGCGGTTTAAGATATTACACAGATTTCACCTTTCCAAATTAAAGTTTTCTAGGATGTTTCCATCTGTGGATCCATCATGTGATCGATGTGGATAAACTGCAGCTTCACTGGCACACATGTTTTGAAAGTGCTCTATCATTTGCAATTATTGGCTTTAAATTTTTCAGTCACTGTCAGACATCATAGAACGGCCATTGGACCCAGACCCATTCCTAGCTATCTTTGGTGTTAAGAATGAGTTGTCACACAATCAGTATAATATGACTGCATTTGTCACACTCTTAGCATGAAGATTGATTTTAGTTAATTGGAAAGGAAAAAAACCCCACTCATTCTGCTCTGATGAGGGATGTTATGCAATATGTCCAGTTGGAAAAAAATATGTTTTCGCTGAAAGGGAAGGTTCATAAATTTTATGCCAAATGGGAACCATTCATTGATTATTTTAACAATACTGCATTGAATCCACTTCAAATTTAGCCTGATGTATACAAGTTTGTTGTAAGTGTATTTGTACAATCCTCTTTTTTCCTGCTTATTTTGTAATCTAATTTATTTTACACTGTTTAAGATATTAAAAAGATAAAAATGTGTTAAATATATATTTATATATAGATATATATTTAATGTAAAACTATTCTTTGTACAAAATCTTATAAAACAATGAAGAGAATTTTCAAAAAAAAAGATCTGAAATGAAAAGAAATCTGAAAATCTGATCTATGACTGGGCTGAGCTGGTCTGTGAAAGGAAAATCAAGAGCAACTGTTTTTCAAGTGACTGAGAATGTCAATGCAGGATGTGGTCAGAATATCAGCAAAAACATCTGTCTATAACTACACAGAGAGGGGCATTTTAGTAGGGGGCATTTTTATGGCATGGCTTGGGTAATTGTCTTCCCTTGGAGGGAAGGGTCTCTCCAGAAAAATGTACAATCTATGACAAGGCATACTGAAGCTGTTCTGGCAGCTGTTTTGGCCCAAAACCTTAGTATGATACTTTTTCCTCCTTTAATGTCTCTCCATATGTACATTTGACAGCTTTTCCAAAGCATGTGGCAGTATACAATCCAAGTGGCACTCTGGTGTTTATACTCATAAATCTCTAGCCACTGTGACAGTCCAACTCCCCCCAGTCTCCTAACTACTGCCCACAATCACCTAAAGTGTTTCATATTAGTCAAAGCAATTGAAGTGCACAGCTGACAAACTGTCTACAACTTATAACGGCACAAACCAAACACATATGAAGACAATTTGTCCATGTATGGAATGTCCAGTTGCATATTTATGCATTTTTAGGAAAAGATTGTGGATTTCCCCCGGGTAGTTTCCCGAAAACATGAATTTAATGTGTGTGTGTGCATGATGCTCTGTGATGTACTGGCATCTGTTCCAGGGTGTATTCCTGCCTCATCTCCAGAGTTCCTGACCAGGATAAAATGATTATAAAAAATGAGTGACTGAGTTTTAAAAAATGGATATCAGGGATTCCACAGTACTGGGATTGGGGCTGATATCAGCCAAGAGCTGTGACAATAACATCTGTTAAAGAAACGCTCATTCTGGTTTGCTCTTGACCCAAGTATCACTTAGTTGCCATTGCTATTATATTTGTATAATAGTGCAACTAAAAATTATGTCAAGACAGGCACTGTTTATTTAGGTAGCAAAAATAAAAAGCCATTCTTTTCCACTGAAATAAATCTATAGAAAAAGGGCCTGTACATGAATAAATAGGCTTACACATGAACACTTCATCATACACAATTATCTGACATGAACGGTGTTTTTCTACACACAGTATTTTGCATTCATAAAAGAAAGCTCTGAGCACATGTCCAGAAAAAATATACAATCAAAGGTGCTGAATGAAAGCAGTTATACGTGGGATAAAGCACCAAAAAAAAAAAAAAGTATTGGAGTCAATGAGAAATATGGATCAGTGATGTGATGTAACGCAGTACCTTCTAATTTTCTTTTACATGATGCACTATACGCTTAGCAGAAACTGAAACTAATTTTACAGTCAGGCGCCTTTATACTTATAAATGCACCTCAGTGTACCTCACAGAGCACAAGAATTAACCACTGAAAACATATACATCCTAATCCTAACTGTTAAGAATAGTGGATTGCAATACAACCTTTATTCATAACAGACTACATTACCCTCTGATTAAAGTGCCTTATGTTGCAATGCATATTTCCATGTGTGACAACAAAGGTACTTTGATTAGCTATGTACATACATGGCTACTGAATTAATGAAATCTTTGCAGCAAGAAAGAGAATATTCTGCAGCATCTAAATCATGATGTTATTCCACACGACCTAGAGCATGATGTCCTAGAACAATAAGCAAAATTATCATTAATAATACACAGAAAATAAATAGATAATACACATAGATAAAATCTGTGTATAAACCCAAGTGAGAACAGTGCAATAAGAGAAAATATAGCAGAAGATGAACAAAGTCACTACTGAATAGCAGTGATGAGTTTGACCCCAAACATGGCCTCCCACTGGTCCTTGATCCAGTGCACTAAACCTTGGACCTCCTTCACAGCCTCAGCCCTTAAAGGCCATGTCTTCTCCTCTTTAGCCAGCTGCCACACACACACACACACACACACACACACCGTAATGTGAGGTGAGCAAGTAAAAAATTTTATTCATTATCTTATAGACATATCTGTATGACAGAATGGGAGGGAAAGGGTAGCACACTAGTATTCCAAGTCTCAAAACTAGTCTCAACCGGATTATATTCTGTGCTGCCCATCTGTACATCTGTTTTTAAAATACACACACACCTCATCATAAAGTTGAATGTCCACCTGGCATGGATCAGATGAGAATAGAAGGATAGAGCTGACACAGCTGATAGGCTGCATTTCGCGAACGGTGACCTGCCCGCTGGTGGTTTGTGCCTCCTCATTGGCCGCAAGTCTGGAACAGCTCTTACTCCATTGGTGATCTTCATCAAGGAGGAAAAGTGTTTCTTGAGTGGCCAGAACAGTCACAGAGGTCAAAGAGTTGCCTGGGAGAAAGACATACAAAAGCAGACTTTAACAATCTACAACAGAATTCCTCATATATTACTTGTTTATAAAAAGTCCTTGATTATAAGTAACACACAGTACATAGCCATGATAAAACAGTCAATAGATGCAACCATTCCTTACAATTTCGGTACTGGTGATGTGTAATATTCAGTCCCTGCTAAAAGTACAGTGGAAAAGTCTACACACCCCTCTTAAAATTGCAGATTTTTATGATGTAAAAAATCAACCAACCAAGATAAAACATGCCAGATCTTTTTCCACCCCTCATGTGATATATCAGCCAACAAAATTTAAGTGAAAAACAGATAGAAATGTTGTAAGGAAAAAAAGAAAATTACAATAACCTGGTTGCACAAGTGTGCACACACCTTAACTAATACTTTGTTAAAGCACTTTTTGCTTGTAACACAGCATTCAGTGTTTTTGGGTCTACCAACAAGATTCTACCAACACTATCTTGATTTGGCAATTTTACTCCACTCTTCCTTGCAAAAATGCTCCAGATCTATCAAATATTAAGGGGATATCTTGTGCACAGCCCTCTTCAAGTCATTCCACTTAGACCTGGGCTCTGACTCTGCCATTCCAAAACATTGATCTTCTTCTAGAGTCATTGCTTTGTTTAAATGGTTTTGTGCTTTGCATCACTGTCATGCTAGAAAGTGAAATTTTTTCTTTACCTTCAGCTGTCCTACAGAGGCCTGCAGGTTTGTGGCAAAATAGACTGGTATTTGGAGCTATCCATGATTCCCTCTATTTTGAATAGAATCCCAGTCCCAGCTGCCACAAACATGCTTCACTGTGGGTGCTCTTTTGGTGATGAGTTGTCTTGTTTTTGCACCAAATATATCTTTTAGAATTATGCCCAAAAAGCTCTACCTTAATCTCACCAATAACGGCATAAATCAAAGTGTGAGAACGAGTGTGAGGACAGAGAGGAAAAAAAAGGAACAAGGAAGAGAAACTTGTACAGATTGTTAATTAATGAACAGCACAATATTCTTTTATTTTACCCAGCACACTTGCATGTGTGTTATAACCAACAAACACATTTTTTTTAAAAACAGACTCTCACATGCTTTAGGATCCTCCTACTGGCAGATGTGTGCAAATATAAGATGGAGGCCTTAAGCTCTAAACCTTTTGGTGATGCAATACTACATGTTTTACCCCCAATATGAAACTCAATTTTCAATTGAACATCAAAAGCCACACATAAATCATATTTATGCAGAAACATAAATTAATAATACTTAAGTAAATTGATGATTTTGGAGGGAGAGAATTTGATAATGTTAGAAAAAGAAAAAATCCTATTAGAGAATAATTGAAAAAAAGGCTCCAAGAGCACTAATCCTGAATTTTTGGCCTTTATAATAAATAAATTGTATGCCAAGTTGCCAAAAAAATTTTCAAACTCCTAACTATTAACTTGCTAATGAAAAGTCTACAACTCAGTGCAAGTCAGTGCATGTTGCAATTACCACATACTAAACTCTAACACACTGTCTATCTAGTGTCATAAACACTCACCTAGATGGAGGAAGGCCAGCAGGTAAAAGAATGGAGGATGGCTGTCTTCTTCATTGCCTGTCTTACTGCCCTCACAAACCAGGGGCCTGTGAGACAAACAGAACAAGATTAGAAAAACATGTAAATGTGAGTTATGTTTGGAGAAGCATGACAACTTGTGTCACCTAAATACACTGATCAGCCACAACATTAAATCCACCTTCCTAATATTGCCTGCCTAAGATCCTTTAAGTTGCAAGGTGGGGCCTCCATGAATCACACTTGTTTGTCCAGCACATGCCACAGATGCTCAATCAGATTGAGGAGGCCAAGTCAACACCTTGAACTCTGTCATGTTCCTCAAATCATTCCTGAACAGTTTTTGCAGTGTGGCAGAGTGCATTATCCTGCTGAAAGAGGCCACTGCCATGAGGGAATACCGCTGCCATGAAGTGGTGTACTTGGTCTGCAACAATGTTTAGGTAGGTGGCATGTGTCAAAGTAACATTCACATGACTGCCAGGACCCAAGGTTTCCCAGCAGAACATTGCCCAGAATATCACACTGCCTCTGTCGGCATGTCTTCTTCCCATAATGCATCCTGGTGCCATTTCTTCCCCAGATCAGCAGCACACACGTACCCATTGTAGGCGCTTTTGGCAGTGGGCAGGGGTCAGTATGGGCACTCTGACCGGTCATATGCAGCAAGCTGCGATGCACTGTGTGTTCTGAAACCTTTCCATCATAGCCAGCCTTAACTTTTTCAGCAATTTGTGCTACAATAGCTGTTCTGTGGGATCAGACCAGCCGGGCTAGCCTTTGCTCCCCATGCACATCAATGAGCCTTGGGTGCCCATGACCCTGTCGCCAGTTTGCAGGGTTTTCTTTCCTTGGACCACTTCTGGTAGGTACTAACCACTGCATACCAGGAACACTCCACAAGACCTGCTGTTTTGGAGATGCACTGAACCAGTCATCTAGCCACCACAATCTGGCCTTTTCAAAGTTGCTCAGAAGCTTATGTGTGTGCCCATTTTTCCTGAGAATGGTGAGAGAGAACTTCAAGAATCATCAACTTTGAGAACTGACTGTTTGCTTGCTTCCTAATATATCCCACCCCATGACAGGTGCCAATGTAACAATATAATCAATCTTATTCACTTCACCTGTCAGTGGTTTTAATGTTATAGCTGACTGGTTTATACAAATGAATCCATGAATGAACAAATGGGGGAAAATCTATATGGCTGCATTATACAAAACCATTAATAAATAAAGGATATGGCTGTACACAGGTTACAATAAACTCTGGTCTTACATAGCCTTAGTATAATTAAGTACAAGAAGTGCAGCACCATAGTTGCTATAAAACAGGGCAAATATCTGACTAGAGTTTATTAATCGAAATGAGAACATTTACTGTCATGCAGCATTTAACAGATAAAGTACATTAGCATAAGACTCAACCAAATTAGAAATGCTAAATTTGAGAAGCATTATGATTAGAGAAATAAAAAGTGAGGTGGTGGAAATAAGGAATTTCTTTTACATACCACAGATAGTGTTTGGGATTCAGTCGTAGGGTTGAGATGGTCTTAAGCTTGCTGTCAGACTTTGGGGCAAGTTCCCTTGCTATTGCTTTTATGGGAAGAAAGAGTATTATTGATGATTTGTTTACTATTCATATTTTTTTTACTATTCATCCCTTATTAAATAATTTAGCTCTGTGAGTGAAACTTCTGCCTTATATCTTTGTTGATGTTTGGGGAACATGAATAATTTCTTTAGTAGATATTTGGATATTCATTTCTTGTTTTAGTTATATGCCATGCAATAAAGAGACTCAAAACTGTAACAAATTAAAGTAATCCTGCATTGGTAAATAGTATTATTTAATTTAATTTAAACATTATATTATAGTGCTGATTGGTCAAAAGATGCTTATCAATATATTAATGCTCTCGTTCTAATACGGTACTATAGTAATAATAGACACAGGCTTGGTGGCAGATGTCCTGAACCAACTGATATGATCAATTGAAGTGTGTAATTGTTGATATTTTGAAGTTTGAAGACATTTATTTAACATTTATGGCAGAAGTCTCCAGTGTCAGCACTTTGTAACAGTCAGAAGTAAAGTTGTAACTTCAG
The DNA here is from genome assembly GCA_037576675.1 of Pangasius sanitwongsei. Taxonomy (NCBI): domain Eukaryota; kingdom Metazoa; phylum Chordata; class Actinopteri; order Siluriformes; family Pangasiidae; genus Pangasius; species Pangasius sanitwongsei. Next base: position 4,477,761 of record CM075004.1, on the reverse strand, counting down.
GTCTTCTGACACAGGAAAGTGTTCAGGATGAGGGCCCCTTTGTGGATCAAGAACTTGTCATTATGAAAAAGATTGTGGACTTCACTGAATCTCAGGGTATGTGACCGGGGGTCGTGACAGGCCACTTTCAGTGAACAGATTTGATGGGGGAGGTCAGACAAAGAGCGATCCAAATGAACCCAATGACAAGAAAAATATTCATCAGTCCCAGACTGAGGACCTCGCAATTTTTCTCCACTGGACAAGAGTTTGCCTTCATGAGATTTCAAGTTTAAGGAAGGAAAACTCTGACTGTTATTCCTATACAGTGGATATAAAAAGTCTACACACCCCTGTTAAAATGCCAGGCTTCTGTGATGTTGGGTGAGTAAAAATAAAAAACCAAAATAATGTGGTTGCATAAGTGTGCACACCCTTAAACTAATACTTTGTTGAAGCACCT
>CM075004.1:4457742-4477219 GCA_037576675.1 Pangasius sanitwongsei | reverse complement strand
GCCCCCCCTAAAAGATTTCAGTTTGTTTTTCAGATGAGTTGTACAGGTTATAGGTCACATTAAAGGTGGAAAAAGTTGTGAAATGATTTATCTTGGTCTCATTTTTTTTTACATCACCAGAAACCTGACATTTTAACAGGGGTGTGTAGACTTTTTATATCCACTGTTATATCCATAGCTGTTTGGCATATGCTGCCTTCTTGGAGAAAGTAGAGCAGTTGTTTGAGAGAGTACCTTTTACTGATTCTGGGGGACTTCAATGCTCATGTCGGGAATGATGGCAATACTTGGAGGGGTGTGTTTGGGAAAAATAGCCACCCTGATCTAAAGCCAAATGGTGAAATTTTATTAGACTTCTGTGTAAGCCACAGTTCCTCAATAACAAACAGTATGTTAACACAATGTTGCTCTTATTACTTTTACTTTTTTCCAGACCACCTTGGGCCAAAGGTCAGTGATTGATTTTGTGAATCCACTGTGAATCCAACTCACCAACAATTGGTTATCCATTGACACCTTTTGTTCCTCTTTTTATAGGAGTGTCCAAACATAAGGCATGATGTTACAATCACAAAATCAATCACTCGCTTGGGAGTGTCTGGCAAAAGCTTCAGTGAGAGACGAAGAAAGGAATTTTCCCATGAGTACTAAGTGAATACCATGTTCAATTGAAGAGACTACTACAACAAGCTGTGGGCAGAAGCCTGTTAGGTCAGCAACTGTAAGTCACACTAGTGGACACCAATGGTGAGGGAAGATGTCAGGTTGAAAAAGGAGGCCACCCAAGTAATGCTCTTGGAGGGTTCTATTGATTCAACTGAGGAGAATAGGGTTAGGGCAAAAGCTGTTGCAGAGGCATGGGAGGAGTCTGGAGAGGCCATGAAAAAGACTTTGAAAGATGTTTGGCAATTTGACAATTCAGCACCTCAGGGAGGGGTGATGAGACCATGCACAATATATGTTTGGTGGGGGGGTTGTTGACATCTAATGGAGATTGTTTAAGTAATGGAAGGAGCACTTTGAGAAACTGATTAACCCAGTGGCCATAAACCTCTGGTGTAACAGAGTTTGTCTCTGTGTACTCTGATGTACTGGAGTCTATCTCTGGAGTCCGGCCTTCATAGTGGCAAAGCTGCAGGGATGGATGAAATTCAGCCAAATATGTTGAAGGCACTGGACAAAATGGTCTAAACAATACAACATTTTGAGTATATTAGACAACAAATTGAGTATATTTATTTAAAAAATTACTATTCAATTAAAGAATAGCACTGATGTGAAAAATGTTTTTTTTAAAAAGACAAGAGAGCATGTAAGGATTGGAATTCATATTTAGGCTTCAGGATCATATGAGCTCTGTATTTGCAAGAATGTGCATGGAGATGGAAATGTATATGAGAAGGAAGGCACTTGCCTGTCAGTCGGTTGAAGAAGTGTTTGCACCGAGCACTGTCGCGAACCAAAAGTGTGTACGCAGCAGCGCTCACATCAAACTCCATGTGGATGCTTTGTGAACCAAGACCCACCTCCAGGTAGCTGAGCTCACACAGCCGATGGCTGTCCCTTTTCTGCAGCCATTCTGATGGATGCCCTCTTTAGATCCAGAGAAAAACAAGAGTAGTAAACAAAATGTAAATAAAAGTAAACGTAAAACAATGCATCCAAGAGCTCTGTATTTTGAATTTAGTTATTTTAAATTACTGTAAATTAATGACTCTGGTCATATTGTATGTACAAATAAGGAAACCTGTTTAAAAAAATTTAATTCAATTTATTTCTATAATTTTTTTTTTTTGTTGAGATTATTTATGTATTTATTGTGAAACACAAGCCAGGGTTTGCATTGTGGGGAAAAAAAAATTTGGGTTGACATACCACCTCTATACACACCTGAGATACCAGCTATTTATCTTTCACTGTATTTGGTCTAACGAGTTATTATATAAGAAAGTTTCTCAATAAATTCTGACCATGCCTTAATTGTTCTTGGTTTAGCTCTATTAATCCTTGCTGTTGAACGTTCTAACAGAGCAATATTTTTTAATTCTATGAGCCACATTTTGTCAGCCGGGAATGTGGGTTCATGCCAAATTTTAAAAATTTTCTTTTAAATCCTTCTCCAGTATTTTGAACTGGACCTCAAGACGATTTAATTCTTTTACTTTAAATTTATTAACATAAGAGGCAAAAGAAATACAGTTTCCTCTCAGAAAACATTTAGTTGTTTCCCATAAAATTTGTGGATTAGCAGCTGAACTAGAGTTCTCCGAAAGGAACATAGTCAAACTGGCACATAACTGTTTAATAAAGTCATCGTTTGATAACAGAGTTGTATTAAAACACCATCTTTTTGACTTTTGGGGTTCTAACAGGAGGAGGCAAATTACAAACTACCGCAGTATGATCTGAAATCAACACGGGAAGAATACCAATGCTGTTTACACACTGAATGAGATACTTTGATATTAAAAAATAATCTATCCTTGTAAAGGTCTTATGTCGGGAAGAATAAACAGTGTAGTTCCTGCAGTTTTCATTCTTCATCCTCCAGATATCACACAAGTGACCATCCACGATAAGATCATTCAGTGACTGTGAAGCCTGATCACCACATACTGTGGACAAAGGCTTATCGATCGAAGGATTAATGACTGCATTAGCATCCATACCCACAACCAGGCTGTAGTCAATAAAACCAAGGAGGAGCTTGGTAAGAGATGGGAAGAAATCAAATTTACTGGGAGCATAAACCGAAACGAAATTTTTTTTACATTATTCCATGATCCCGAAACATATGTAATCCACCCATGTTCATCACCTCCTGATTTCTCTATTAAAAATGGGAACCTTCTATTCTGAAGTATGGCAACTCCTCTTGAAGCATTAGTATGAGATGAAGAGGCTATGATTTTGAAGTGCCTATTTTGACAACGAGTAACATCAGAGGCCCTAAGATGGGATTCTTGAATAAGAGCTATATTGGCCCGCTTACGATGTAAATAATCAAGACATTTTGTTCTCTTTAAAGGGGAGTTCAAACCGTTGACATTCCACAATATCACATTGAAGTCCTTCATCCTAACAGTACAACCGTAAATAAAAACCTGAGGCAGATGAACCCATAGTTACCATACATGTGGACATAAATGCCACCCCACAAAAACACAACATTAATAGTATAACCAAATATGGCAAACCCTGGTGTTTCCAACAACAAAATGGTTAAACAGACCAAAGAACAGAAGAACATAATACAAATGGGAGCACGCAGAGAGATAAAACCCACTCTCCTTCCTGCCTGGAAAGTAAAAGTATTCGAGGCCATGCACTCAAACTATGAGGCAAACCTAGATATCAACGTCCCGCTTTTCCAAATGTCCATGACGACAATATAGGAACTTAAATCCCTACTTTGAAATGTTTAGATAAGGGCAAAAGCAAATTTGGGTGAAAACACTTCACTTGGCCTGGTGATGTCTTGTTACCCAATCAGTAATAAACTGCTGTTTGTAAATTTAAGGTCTTAAATTACAGAATAGCTGTTGGCTTTTCATGTCACCAGAACAGATTTACTGGAGCAAAAAAGTTTGGAAAATTAGTGCGTGTTCTGTTGAGGTTAACGTACGAGTCATTACAGTATTCTCCATGGAACTTCATATATTTCGCTATGTGACCAAGTAGCTTACTCTGACTGAGAGGTCATTTCTAGGATGTAGATGCGCTGACTGGACACAACCATGAGAGATGAGAATTCTACTGGATCTCCAAATTTCACAACAGACATCTGAAATGAAGGGAACCATGAAAATAACAAGCCTGTACATTTATATACATGTAATGCATTCTGTATTTAAAACATTTGCTCACAGTGGGCAACAATAACTATGTCACTACCTACAAAGTGTACCTACATTGTAGGTGTGAAAATAAAGTAGCATTTCAGTGTATGTACATGATAGGTGTGCCTAAAACTATGTCCAATGAATAAAATCTCACTTTCCTATTACAGAGTTTATTATTGGTTGCATTCTTGTACTGAATGTCTGGATATAGCCAGCTGGCTAAGGGAAAACTATTATTCCTTTATAAGCAGGAATAAGTAAAAATTTACTAACCACTAAACTTCTCATCACACCCATTTTCATGCAATATATAAAGTTTTATATTGCTGTCGAATGCTCAATTCTGATTGGTCAGCAAGTGCTGACGAAATTTCTAACAACATGCCTCAGACAGTAGTTCCAGCTGTTAGGTTTATATTAATGCACTAATTTTAATACATCATCATTTCTATAGTAACTGGACATAAAAACACTGTTTTAAAGCCAGTTATATACATGTGATATGCGATACTGTCAGCGATACAAAAGAAGGTAAATGTGTGCATATATAAGGGACAAAAAAAAAATCATCTCACTTTCAGGAAGCAATGAATTTCTTCTTCTCCCTCAAAAACTTCCACATCCAGGAAGAGCTTCAACCGGTGGTCGACAGTTTCAAAATCTTCAGACAGCAGATCTAAGAGAGCAGAAGCACACAGATCTGCTTTAAAAATAATGGGCTTCATTAAATGGTCAACAATTCAATAACAAATTCAACCACTATACACATTTAACAAATATACTGCACATAAAACAACATTTTCTTGGCATTTACTTAACAGTACAAAGAATATAGACTGCACCTTGTATGGTGAACACTGAACTAAATATCACAAAAGAGTTTATTTTAGCGTGCTGTTAAAATGCACTCTTTCCTTATAATTTTAACTATTTACACATGAGGGACAGCAATTTCATTTAAATATGTACCTAATGAGGGACAGCAATTTCATAGATGGTACATTTTTACTAACCATCTGCCTGCAAAAGTTAAACATCTTTTTAAAGTCCATTGTTTAATAGAAGGAAATGAAACCTAATTGCTGTCTATGACAGACTTAACTATAATGCAAAAGTAATTCAGTTTCTTGGTAACGCTAAGACACCCTTCACTGGCAGCCAGACAGTATGGTCTAATATTAATAATAACCTTTATTTAACCAGGTAAGTCAGTTGAGAACCAGTTCTCATTTACAATGTCGACCTGGCCAAGAGGCAGCATAAAAAGCAGGTACAACAATAAAGACATTATACAATGACAAATAACACAATTATAAACAGTGACATAAAAACAAACAAATAACTAAAAACAAGTACAATGATCCTGTACCTTTGACTGAATTAAGTTTTTAAAGGAAGTAAACGAAATGAATGAACTAAGCTTTAAGGGCTGCAGCAGATGATTCCAGTCATTGGCAGCAGAAAACTGAAAGGAGTAACGACCAAAGGAAGTACAGGCTTTAGGTATGCAGAAATTAATAAAACTATAAGAGCACAGATTATATTATATTTATATAAATATTTCCTTGACATGGCTCTCATAACAACAGGGAGAGGGGTTGACAGCAAAGTCTGCATTTTTTTTAAGACTGCCCGTCACATTTTTTGTTTCTGGCCTCTCGGTTGCCACAGCATTCTAACTTAAACAGTGAATGTTAATCAGGGCTAAGTATTTTTTTTTTAAATGAGGGTAGCATTTTCTTTTTGGAGGAAATACTTCATGGTATTCCCTGTTCTAGCTATCCCATATATCTCTTTACTCTACACCCACCATATCCTTGTGTGTGTTGAGGCGATTGGTGGCTCAGAAGCCACTGAGAGCCACTACAGCTTTGAGCAAGCCCATCCTCTGACACTCCCTTGTCGCTGAGCACTTGGCTGTCAGATGACTGGAAGCTAATTAGATGGTCGGGGCAGTCCTCAGTCTGACTGGATACACTGTTAAATAGGCCACATTGAGCAGTGAGGAAGGTGTCTGTGGTCCCCTCAGGCAGTGTAGAGGATTCAGAGGACTTTCTTGTATCGATGGGGCTGTGAAGAGATTCACCCTGGATCAAGGGCTGAAAGTGGAGGATATAAGTTATAAGAGGTTATAAGTGTGGTTATGATACAATAAGCACCCCATCACATGACCTTTATTTTTATTTGGACTCACATTTATGCATACGTTTTCCATTAGAAGAATGTATAATCACATGAAGGAGTTCTGGGCATACCACTATAAATATTGTTTAAACTCATAATTGAGATAACAATAATACATATTTAGAATTATAAAATGCATTTTACAACTATACTACTAAACAAATGGAAAGAGATGGACTGGATTAAAGGGACATCCACTGCTAAGCAGTGAACAGAACAGGAGAGTGAGAAATAATGTACTCTACAAATAACAAAAGCAGTGAATCAAATGAAGGAAAAAGGAATCAATGCATTTATGAATTTTGTTACAGTGGCAACATATACCTTCTGAGTGTCAATATAATCAAATCTGAAGCATTGGTCACCACTCTGACCAAAGTCACCACAGGGGACTGGCGTACTGGTGGAAGGAGCTGTTTGGCCAGCTAGCTGGATCACATGATCACTGTTGCATTCTGGGCAAAACACAGTATCACCTGAAAATACCACAACATGTAATTTGTCAAGAAAATTTTTTCTTATATCTCAAAACTTTCTTGATGATGTTTGCTCATTTTCCAGGTCCGATTAACATCTTTCCCAGTTCTTCCACTGGGAAAAATCAGACCATTTAAAAAATAAAACACTATTATATGAAAATGATTCACCGCAGGGTGGTGTGTTGCACAAAACAAAGTGGATTATTTTTCTATACTAACAAATTCGTAAGTGTTATATTCAATTTTAACCACAGCAATTCAACAATTACAATTTATTTATTTATTAATGGACGACAAATCATGCTTTTATCCATTACAGTTACACTTAATGTTGTGGAACATCTGCGAGACAAGTTCCTGTTCTGACACATAATATAGCAGATATAAACAGCTGGAAGGCTCACTAGCCTCTCTTTTTTCCTCTCTCTCTTAAAATTAACAAAGAAAGAAAACTCACATGGCAGAAAACTGAGTGTTACAAAGCAATAACACAGGATACTTTCTTTATACTATATATTGTTCTTTGGGAAATAACACTTTTTAAATCTGTTTATTGTTAGCCTTAGGTTATGTAGCTCATCTGCTATACAAGTCTCTGTGAATGAGCTGTTACTGTAGAAACGGTAATATATTAGAATCAGCTCATTTGATTTACAGCAGCACTGCTGTCGTAACTGCTGTTATAGAAGCAAAATTGCATTTGATATTTAAGTAGTATTGTGGTATAATAAATGTTATCTATGTGTGTCAAATTTCCAGCTTGGGTTGCTGTTCTATTCTGCATTCCAAGACACAAAGAACTGATTGTTGTGATTCATGAATCATGCTTCATGATGTACATCATATTCACACTCTAAAGGAGCACATACTGTTGCCACTTGATATCTAAAGCTCTGAAACAAACAGTCTGGCTCATCTCTGCTCCCATAAAAGAAAAGGTATGTGTTTGGCCAAAACCAACACCTGGAAACCAAATAAACATTAATAATGCAGCTAAATAAATGGCTAAAATCCCTTACACAAGTGTCAAAGCACTTTTTTTTTTACCCCAAACATAAGGTAGGGTAATGATTAAAAAAATAAATAAAATAATTAAAAAAAAAACATACATAAATGTGTACTTAATGAGGAAAGCAAACACTGGTCAAGAAAAAATAGCTTCTGAATGTATTCTGTTGTTTATCCACAGGACAAATCTTCATGGAGTGTTGAACAGAATGCAACAGTTTGGTGATGTCAGTGGGTTGCTGGATCCAGTTATTTCAAGCAAGGGATATGCAACCAAATATTAAGTGTTATTTAGCTTAATTTACTTTCAGACTGTCTGTCCAATACTTTTGCTCACCAAAAAAAAATGGGTGGTCTGTCATGAAAGGTGCCATATTTCAAGCTGTTTAACACATCTACATGTAAATATCAGGAAACGAAAACTGAAATTCTGAGCTATCATCTTATATTCATCTTTTGATCTCAAACCCAAATGTCTTTAGTGTATAGCAAAAAAAGAATTGGCCTTGCTGTTCCAAAACTTTTGGAGGGGACTATTGTTTTTTCCTGCTGTAACACAACAGTTAAGAGAATATGGCACCTCAGGACAAAATCTTGGCAGTGCTTCTGAAGAAACATGTAGGTTAAAAGCAAACACACTTGTTTATGCTGTTTTTCAGTCTTGCTTTGAAAGATAAACATAGTCCCTAGAATGCATGTTAAGAACAGTGCACTCCCTATACCTCAGGGCATGAGAATGAGCAGTGTGCAGTCGAGTGAGTCAAGGCAAAAAATCTTGTTTTAATCTTTAAGACCTTTCAAAACTGATGATGAATATCAGATTAATAGCATCATCAAGATTAAATGACACATCCAGTTTTGACTCTCAAAATGACCTGGCTATGTAAACACCTAATAGACACTATTTTGCTCTATTTTTCTTCTTACCAGCAGGGTGCTCTTTCTCTGTCTTGTCTTGAAATCCGTGATAGACATCTGGTTCAGACAGGGCACTCATCAGATTTTTAGATGGAGGCTGGGAAAATTCAGCTTGGCACTTCAGACACTGTAGCCGAACAATTTCTGTTTTTACCTTTTCTGCCTGCCGCTCATTCTCCGCTGCTACCCTAGAAAGCAACTCCAGCAGAACCTGAAAAGAGCAACATATCAATAACAATACCAGATTCTTCTGTCTATACAAAAATGCACCACCTTTTTTCTTCTAACTGCTGATAATGGATCTACTGTCACTGAGTAGATTGTGCAATTTAGGTTGCATCATTTTTTCAATTCAAACACAAGTTTTGTGCAGAGTGAAAACCTATGTGCTTTTTAAACACCCCATTCCCCATTTATATCCATTTGCTATTATAATAAACTTCACTTTTCTGGGATGGCTTTCCACTAGATTTTGGAACGTGGCTGTGTGCATTTACCTATTCAGCCACAAGAGCATTATTGAGGTTAGGCACTGATGTCAGATGAAGTGGCCTGGGGCACAGTGGGCATTCTAGTTCATCCCAAAGGTGTTCATCAGGGTCTAGGTCAGCGCTCTGTGCAGGCCACTCAAGTTATTCCACTCCAATCTTGGCAAACCACATGTTCATGGACTTCACTTTGTGCACAGGGGCATTCTAATGCTGGAACATGTTTGAGATAGGCCCCTTATTTCCATTGAAAGGAAATTTTAATGCTATTGCATACAAAGACATCCTATACAATTGTGTGCTTCCAACTTTGTTGCAACAGTTTGAGGAAGGGCCACATATTAGTGTGATGGTCACATGTCAACAAAATTTTGGCCATATAGTGTATATGTTCCTCCATTGCAGAGACTTGGCCTACTTGATCTTCACGTTTTCATTAAATGACAGCATAGACTATCTAACTACAGTGTGCTGCACTCACTCCATATAGGATTAAACTGGGTTGCCAGATCATGTCTCACAAATCGGGATATTCTTAATCTTATTTTTTGAAAATTATTGTGCTGGTAGATATTAAGTTAGATGTAAATTGTGATGGGTTAAAGTCAGACTGGAAAAGTTTAAAACAGTGACTGAAATGGACACAGGTACACATGACTTCTACATGACCACCACTGTACGTGTGCTACACCTATACAAATACTGGTTTGATATGCAGAATTCCTGGTTCTCAGATTCCACAGACACGTGATGTGTAAATCTCATTTACAGATGGAGATTATAGTGATACTGCATAACAACATTAATGAAACTGGATGGACCAAGAGCATGGCAGTTTGTCAAGGGTGATGATTTTTTATTATTCATTTATTCATTTCCTATAAACTCTTGGATTGTTCTCCATAGTGTACATTGATGGATAAAGATGAAATAAAGTAACCTGTAAGGCTTCCTGAGGATCATCATCCAGCATGAGGTAGCGTCGTTTCTGTCTTTCATGACTAATGTAGCTAAAGCGCAATTCTAGAGCTGGGTGAGAGCTCTCCTTGCCCTAAGAGAGACACATTCAGAGAAAGAGAGGAAAAGTATGTTAAAGTTTATGTTGTCAAGATAATATTTTGACCTGGATATGATAACATAATATCAGTACTGAAATAATACCATAGTAGAAAAAATAAAATCTTGGAAGATTTTTTGAAATCTTGGAAGATTTTTTGAAATCTTGGAAGATTTTTTGAAATCTTGGAAGAGAGACTTGCAAATAGAAAATTGTTTTGTGGTATGTATAGAAGTTTCACAAAATAACTAACAATCAGACTAAGAACAGTCCTTGGGCCTCTGCTCGGCCCTAATGTGACTGACAGCATTGAGCTTTTACTTACTTAGATGTGTTGGTTGGCTGTTGCTTTGCTGTTGCTGTGCAGCAAGTTTTCTAACTTATGCTTTGCGGCTGTGTGTAAATGAATTCTAATAAAATCTCTATGTTACAATACAAAACAGCTTGATGTTATTGAGGAACAAACTGATGAATATCATGGTTGCTGCCATGCTCTGTATAACCAATTATACTTCCTTGATGAGAACAGGTGAATACCCCTTCAAAGATTGAGACCTGGTGAAGGGGCCTGTGTACTTCATTGTAACTCAAGCCTATGTCCGCAGGAGCTTAATGCTCCCAGTAGGGCCACACTTGGTGAACAGATATGTGGGGAGGGGCCAAACAAAGAGTGATCCTAATGACCCCCATGAAAGGTACAAAAAAGACTAAGTGTACCCTGCCAAGATTAGGGTTACAGGTCTGGGGGTTGTGTCCACAGGCGAATGTCATGGTGACAGGGCCAACCACATAACCCAGGTGGTCTCAGTGCACAATGGCAACATGGAACCACCACGTGGGCTCACCACCTGCTAGATGAAAGTTGGGGGCCAGGTGCAATGGTAGTCAGGAAGCAGACATGATAGATATTCTACAGGCAGACTAAACCCATGCAGTGGTAACTGGCTTTGGAAATGTGGAATGTCATTTTGTTGGCAGTGAAAGAGCCTGAGTTAGTATATGAGATAGAAAAGTATGGGCTAGATCTAGTTGGCCTTATATCCACACACAGTGAGAGCTCTGGTACCAGACTTCTTGTTTGGAGATGGTCTTTCTCCTACTCTCGAGTTCCCACAGGAATTAGGCCTCAGGTGGGTGTGGGGATACTCACCAGTCACAGGCTGAGGGCCTTGCATTTGGAGTTTTTCCTAATAGACAAAAGGGTTGCCTCCATGAGAGGTTGAGTCTCACAACGGAAAACCCTGACTGTTGCTTGTGCATGTTCCTCTGGCCTCCCTGATCTGAATCTAAGTGCTGAAATTGTTATTGACTATCTGTGGTTTGTAATAACAAACACTTTGAATCATCAACCATATGTTTTGGACACTCAGGTAAGGGAGAGATAGAGCTCTCAATTGATCACCACATGGTGCTTAGTTGGAAATGGTAAAGGCAGAAAAGGCTTTCGGGTTGCATTTCAAAGTCTTGTTCATATCTCAGTAAGTGAAAAATTTAACTTGTACTCCAAATGGATGCCAGTGTACTGATTGAGTTCAGGAAGTCTGAATGGACCATGATCAAAGTCCTCAATCATGAAGCAAGAAGCAAGAAGCTGTGGCCAGAGCTTTACAGATATCTGGATTATAGACACAGGTTTAGATTTATCCCTAATGAGCAAGCCAGAGGTGACAGTGGCAAGGAAAAACTCCATGAGATGACATGAGTAAGAAACCTTGAGAGGAACCAGACTCAATAGGGAACCCATCCTCATCTGGGTGACACCAGGTAGTGTGACTATAAATAGTTTCTCTTCTATATCTGTATACTACAGAGTCAAAAAGTATAAATTGTGAAGCCTCTGCTCAGATATTGCCTCACTTCCTATTTTCAGTAGACCCCCAAAGTTACAAGCAAATTAAGTCTTGTTCCTTAACTTTAGATTTCGTTCCTAAATTTATGTCAGAAGTGTGATGTCAATACATACATGCCCTCACTTCCTGTTTAGCAACAAAGCCATCAGTATTCATTTGCAAGGATGAAATGTCACATACATATAAAAAATCTGAGATTTTTTTTTTTTTTGGGACTGGTCTGACTAGTTAAATTACCAACACCCTTTTTTGGCAAATCACAAATCTGTTATATACACATTTCAGGGAATCAAGAGAATGAAAAATTATTATTGCAGGTTTAGTGGTCCAAACATTATGAGCAGTTTTAAAAATTTGTGAATTATAGTGCCCCTAAAGGGGATTTAGACAAAATTTCTTGGAGTTCCTTTAAAACCCATTACTCATTTACAAAGTTCTGTGAAAATCCGTCACACTGTTTGTGAATTACGGACAAACCATCAAATCAAAAATCTGAGAAACAAGTTTTGTTTGAGTTGGACTCCTAATTCCTTCTTCCATTTCATAGTTATAGAACAAAATCTGTAGTAGACAGATGTTGATGTTGAGCAGTTTTAAAGTTATTAACAATTTTGTGATTTTGTGAATTATAGCACCACCTAGAGATGAATTTAGACAAAAGTTCTTGGAAGCCCTTAAGGTGAAGTTCTTCAGTTAGCCACATTTAAAAAAAAAGTTTTTGCTGTTGCTGAGATGCCTTTCCTGTTTGGCGGCTTTGCCATCAAATTTGTTTGAGCTTTATGGACAAACCATTCATCATATCAAAAAATATGAGTAACTACCTTTTGTTCAGGTTTGTCTCCTGATGCTCACTTCCAAACTTTATGGCAATTGGACAAAATTTGTAGGAGAACAAGCAAAAAACCCAGTTTTTTTTTTTTACTAAAATTCAGAGCTGAATTAAAAACGCTGACTTCCTGTTTGAGAAATCACAAATTTGTTAAATCAAGAACATTCGGAATCATGAGGAAGAAGAATCTTGATTTGATGTGGAGAGGTTAAAAGGTTACAAGCAATTTTACAAAGTTATGAATTATTGGGCCACCTAGAGCTGAAATTAGACAGATCATCTGGGAGACTCCTAGATCCACCATGTTTATTCAAAACAGGTCACAAGGTTGCTGAGATATGCCCTCACTTCCTGTTTGGCAGCTTTACCATTAAAATCATTTGCCTGTTATGGATGAACCATACCATATATAAAATCAGAGAAACAAGCTTTTTATTTGGGCTGGCCTCACAATGCTGCCTGCCAAATTTGGTGATGACTGGACAAAGTTAGTAGGAGTAGAAATGAAAAAAACTGTTACTGACATGCCCTCACTTCCTTTTTGGCGACATCACTGTCAAATTTGTTTAAGCATTATCAATGAACCGTCCATCATATCAAAAATCTGAAAAACAAGTTTTGTTAGGGTTGGTCTCCCAATTCTCTCTTCCAAATTTCATGGTTATTACACAAAAAGTTGTAAAGTTGTTAAAATCCAAAGTGGCCAAATTCCTGTTTGAAAGAACATAAATTCTTTAGATCTTCAAGGGAGTCAACAGAAAAAAGAATCTTCATTTGATATTGAGCAGTTTTAAAAAATCTGCAAGTTATAGTGCCTCCTAGGGCTGAATTTAGAAAACTTCTTGGAGACCCTTTGAATGAGGTCCTACAGAATCAGTTCGCTAAAGCACCACCATTAGGCTTAATTGCTTTTTCTAGGTATCAAAAATATTGGAACATCTGACTGACAGTTGTTTCTTGTTGCCCAGATGTGCCCTGTTAGATTAATTGTTCAAACAATTAATAGCTCTGAATGTCTAGTCTTCGTTTGAGCCCTTAGTTTCACCTGTGAAGACGGCATTTGTTGTTAAGTAGGATAAACCAGCATGAAGGCAAGAGAGCTGTATACGGGCAGCAAGCCATTTTGAAGCTGAGAAAAGAGGGAAAATCAATCAGGGCCATTGGAAAGAGTAAGAATCGGAAGGCCAGATTAGAATTTTCAAAGAAATGCAGAGATGAGTCACAAAAGTTCTGGAACCAAGATTAACCTCTACCAAAGGTATAGAAAGGCCAAAGTGTGGAGAAGGAAAGGATCTGCTTACGATCCAAAACATACCATCTCATTGGTCAAGCACGGTGGCTGTAATGTCATGGCTTGGGCTTGCATGGCTGCTTCTGGAACAGGCTCACTAATCTTTATTGATGATGGTAACAGTACAATGAATTCATAAGTCTACAGAAATATTAGGTCTGCCAATTTACAGAGAACTGCATCAAAAATGACCCAATATGACCCAAAACACACTGACACAACAATGGACTTCATTAGGGGAAAAACTGGAAGGTTTTAGATTGGCAAGTCAATCACCAGACCATAACCCAACTGAGCATGCATTTCACCTCCTGAAGAGGAGACCGAAGGGAGAAACCCTACAAAACAAACAACAGCTGAAAGAAGCTGCGTTACAAGCCTGGAAAATCATCACAAAAGAAGAATGTTCTAAGTTATTTAACACATCTAGATGTAAATGTCAGGAAGTGAAAGCTGAAATTCTAAACTATCTTCTCATATTCATCTTTTGATTTTCAGGGTACAGCAAAAACAAAAGAATTGGCCTTGCCCTACCAATACTTTATATATACTATATATACAGTCCCCTCTAAAAGTATTGGAATGGCATGGCCAATTCTCCCTCAATGTCTGCTCTTGGTTTCAGGCCTGGTTTTCACCTGTGAAGACTGCATTTGTTGCTAAAAAGGATAAACCAACATGAAGGCCAGAGATCTGTCTATGGGAGAAAAGCAAGCCATTTTGAAGCTGAGAAAAGAGGGAAGATTTTAAAAGAAGAAGAAGAAGAAGAAGCATTTATTTGTCACATATACAATACAGCACAGTGAAGTTCTTTTCTTCACATATCCCAGCTTGTTAAGAAGCTAGGGTCAGAGCACAGGCTCAGGCATGATACGGCACCCCTGAAGCAGAGTGGGTTAAGGACCTTGCTCAAGAGCCATTGCACAAGCATTGGACTTAGCCAGTACAACAATTTGGAATTCATCAAAAAGAACGAAACCACTGGTGTATTAACAACCAGACAATGAACAAGTCGGTCAAGGAAAACAACAGCAACAGACTGCAGAAACACTGTAAGAGCTGTGAAAAAAAACCCCCAAAAACAACAGTCAGAGACATCACCCAGAACCTCCACAGGGCAGGGGTGAAGGTATCTACAATGCACCGTTCCGAGTGCAGAAATATAGAGGCCATGCCTCGGCATGTCGGAACTGTTTTGTTGGACCAGAGTAGACTAACAGCATATTAGGCAGGTGGTCATAATGTTGTGATGTTAAAAAAAAAAAAAAGAAAAAGAAAAAAGATAAACCATGTCAGAACCATTTTTTATCTTTATTGTGAAATTTCAACTTATAAAAACAATAAGAATCATTTTAGGGGGAAAAAATAAAAAAATGTACAATACCATGGTTGCATAAGTGTGCACACCCCTAACCTAATACTTTTCGGTAAGAGTCAATCAGTTGACACAACCTGACTTAACAATATTTTGCCATTCTTCCTTGTAAAAGCATTCTATCTCAAATTGGCTGGGCATCTCTAATGCACAACTCTCTTCAGGTCACCCGATAGATTTTCGGTTGGATTTAAATCTGGACTCTGGCTAGGCCATTACAAAACCTTGATGCTGTTTTGGTGAAGCCATTCCTTTGATGATTTGGAGGTGTGCTTTGGGTTGTTGTCATACAGGAAGGTGAAATTCCTCTTCAACTTAATTGTTTTAGAAGAAGCCTTAAGGTTTTGCATGAAAATTGACTGGTATTTGGAGCTGTTCATAATTCTCTCCACCCTTATTAAAGACCCAGTTCCAGCTGAAGAAAAGCAGCCCCAAAGCATGATGCTGCCACCTCTATGCGTCACTATTTTTTCACTATTGAAGGTTTGACTTGGACAGTCTTCCACTTTTTTCCTCTGATGAAGTCCTTTGTTGTCTTGACAGTGTGTTTTGGGTCATTGTCTTGCTGCATGATGAAATGTTTCATTACATTTCTCTGTAAATTGGCAGACAGGATGTTTCTGTAGACTTCTGAATTAATTCTGCTGCTACCATCATGAGTTACATCATCAATATAGATTGATGCTTGATCGATGAGCTTGTACGTTTTGGATTATGAGTGGATCCTTTCTTTCTCCACACTTTGGCCTTTCCATCACTTTGGTAGAGGTTAATCTTGGCACCAGAATGTCTATGGCTCATCTCTGTATTCCTTTGTGAATTCTTCTGTCCTTCTGATTCTTACTGCTGATTAGTGGTATGCATTTTGTGATTATGACCTCTATATTTCTGCTCTCTGAGTCTTCTTCAGACGGTGGATTGGTTTTGGGTTTTTCTACACAGCTCTCACAATGTTTCTGTAATCAACTACTCTTCCTTGGCTGACCTGTTTGATGTCTGGAAGCTAGTACACCAGTGATTTCTTTTATTTAAAGGACATTCTAAATTGTTGTATTGGCTATGCCCAATGCTTGTGCAATGACTCTGATCGAAAGAAGTGGAATGTTCTGCAATGGCCAAGTCAGTCACCAAACCTGAATCCAATTAAGCATGCATTTCACATGCTGAAGGCAAAACTGAAGGCAAAACACCCCAAGATCAAACAAGAACTGAAAACATCTTCAGTAAATACCTTGCAGAGCATCACCGGGTAAAGAAACCCAGTATTTGATGATGTATGTTGGTTCCAGACTTCAGGCAGTCATTGCAGAATTGTGCAGTAGTTATTAATATAAATTGCTGTTTTTATATTAATTAATTATTTATGCCAACTGTGAGCACTGTTTAACCCTGATAATAATCCACCGGAAAAAAGGACTGCAGAGGATTTGCATCCAAGTATTATAACTGACAATTTTAATTTATGATTATGTTAGTTTGTCTAATTACTTTTGATCCCTCAGGGGGCGGGGGGCATATATAAAGTGATGTAATTCTTACAGCGTTCACTGAATTTTGATGTAAATGCACTCAAATTAAAGCTGAAAGTCTGCACTTTGATCTCATAGTCATTATGAGTCCAATATACTGTGGTAGCCAGTCTTCTTATATAATAATTAGTAGTATTGTTGTATATAGTATTAGTATTTTTAATTAAACTGTTGAACTGAACTGAACTGAAGATAACAAAACATACCTTCTCTATCCAGGTGGCTTGAGAGGTGGTGACCTGCCGCAAGCTGTCCAGCTCAAATCGGCTCCTGACACAGCCCTGGTGCATGTCCACCTCCAAAATATAAGCCTGATGTACTCTCAGGAATAGCGGCTCTGACTCCTTTCTCCTGCTAAAATCCTCAGTCTCAGAGAGCACCCTGACCAGCATAGGCCTACACAGGTCCACTGTGGAAACCAATACAGAAATAAACATTTTAATGCGGTCTTCCAAAATCTAACATAAGCACAACTGAAGAATAGAATATCTAATATCTGTGTGTTTTCAATATATACTTTCTGAAAACTATAGAACGAACTCTTTTTTTTTTTTCATGCATCTCAACCACTAGTTATAGCATTTTAAATTGTGGCTACCCCCAAAAGTGAAATGGCAGAAAATTAAATTTAAAGATTAACAGTCAATATCTGATTACAAACTGATGTTTCACTATGGCACATAATTTGATCCTGACTATCTAACTTTAGGCCTAACGATCACTATGTAAAGAAATCACACTTAGCTAGGAAGATTAGGCAGGCCAAACATTTTTATAGCCTCATGTGTTGAAAATCTTAAGCTTATTCATGAGGAGTCTAAATCCAGAATTCTGCAAATCTACATCATAAAAACAACAGTCTAAAATGCTATACAAATAAACTAAAATTAAAATGCAGAGGTACAGCAAGACCGGAATTAAGTGAAAATCAAGATACTTATACAATGCACATTTAATGTTTTTATATACTAACATTAACGGAATAGGAAAGGGGAATAGGAAAGCACTATGACTACTCCTGGACCAGGGTTACTAAATAGTGCCTTAAGAGAATGGAAGTAGACAAACTTTCCACTAAAACTTTGACAGATCCAATAACAAATGATTACAATTAAGTGCCACACAGACCTCCAAGGTCCTCTTCTTCTTCTCCAAATGGTGGATCAGTGTAGGCCTTCTCTGGAGGCTGTGGGTCTCCTAGACTTGTCTCTAGGGTAGACTCTACGTCTACAAAGCTGTGGCCTGTCCACTTCAGGGTAGATTCAGTCTCAGGCTGAAAGCCCAAGATCTCTTCCTCTTCTCTTTTTGACTCAGAGGATAGCAGTGGGACAGGGTGAGAGTCTAATCCGGGCATGGTGCAATTGATTTTGGGTTGTGGAGGTGAAGGGTTGCAGTGGTTTTCAGCAGTCACCTGGGTTACGAGTCTGTCCACCCTGGGGACAGACACAAGGGCTGGAGTGCCATGAAGATGATGCTGGTAGCGTAGCCAGTCCTCACCCATCTGCTCCCGGAAGCTGTCCAACTTCTCAATGTCCTTCTGGTGGCGCAGGATGATGTCTTTGTAAAAAGGAAAATAAATAGTAAGGATAGTAGGGATGTTTCCATTCAATGGTTTGCATTAATTGCATCATTAACTGTTTTTAAAACCACTTATATGTGATGGAGTGATAAGTTTACATAATTATTAGAATACCATCATTCTATCATTCTAATTAGTATATCAAAAATGTATACCACCATGTGGGCAGACAACTTGGCAAACAAATTTTGTTATATTGCTAAGCATTTATGTTTTGTGAAACTCAGAGTGACACTCCCTGTACTGACATTATTGGCATATTATTTTTGTTGTACTATCTAGTATGGTAGGATAAGCTTTAGGTCGTAATTATGGAAAAACTGGAACTACATTTGCTACAACACCATTTACTTAAATGTTTCTAGCATCTGTGCTCATCAATAGACCAACTTTTTACCTTATACAAAATCTTTTCAGTTTTGAACATGAAAACTATTCAACATAAAAGATTATGATGTATACATAAAACATTATGATGATGATGATGATGATGATGATGATATCTGATATTTTAATGTAATTATTTTTATAAATAATAAAAAAAAAGTATAAATACAACAAAATCAAGGTCAAGGATCTTGAAAGAAAGAATTGCTTATTGGTAATTTTTGGCAACCAATATTCTTCAAATGAATTAATTTTACTTAAAGTTTTGTTTTATGGATATAGATTTACCATAAAAATTCTGTGAAGATCATGTGCTAAACTTGGTAGTACTTAACTGTTTCTGTCCTGAATCTGTTTTCACAAGGCCTATGTTGCCAGGAGTCCCTTCTATGTATGAGGAGCCTGAAGGTTCAAGTCCTTAGAGCTGCTCTTAACATTAACCACCACACTATTAACTGGCACAAAAACATGGCACATCTTTATAACTCACCCTGCAAAGAAGATGAACTAGGCTCTGTATCACTGGGTTCTGAGATGCTAGCTGTCCTCACCTTCACCTTATGCTGAAAAAGAGCACCAAGAGGGTGTGTGTGTGTGTATATATATATATATATATATATATATACACACACACACACACACACACACACACACACACACA
>CM075004.1:4441205-4452049 GCA_037576675.1 Pangasius sanitwongsei | reverse complement strand
GGCACTTTTGGCAGTGGACAGAGGTCAGCATGGGCACTCTGACAGGTCTGTGGCTACACAGCCCCATACGCAGCAAGGTGCAATGCACTGTGTGTCCTGACACCTTTCTATCATAGCTTGCTTTAACTTTTTCAGCAATTTGTGCTACAATAGCTCTTCTGTGGGATCAGACCAGACGGACTAGCCTTCACTCTCCATGAGCATCAGTGAGCCTTGGGCGCCCGTGACCCTGTCGCTAGTTCACCAGGGCACCCATGACCCTGTTGCTAGTTTTGCTGTTGTCAAAGTCTCTCCTTACGCTTGCCCATTTTTCCTGTTTCCAACACATCAACTTCGAGAATTGACTGGTCACTTGCTGCCTAATATATCTCAACCCTTGGCAGGTGCTATTGTAACGAGATAATCAATATTATTCACTTCACCTGTCAGTGGTCATGGCTGTTCGGTGTATATATACATATACATCTTTATATATATATATATATATATATATATATATATAAAATATTAGATATATTTTAAACTTTGTCAGATAGTGGAGAATTCTGCTCAGGGAAGTAAAGGGACCAGATGGTTGATGGTTGCATTTTGTCCTACATCTGAAAAACTGTAAGTTGTACACTCAAAATTCTTTTTGCCTCTTATTCCTTGCTAGGACCCCACCTTCCCAGGACCCTTTTCACTATGATGGATTTTTTTTTTTTGCTAATTTCAATAACATGCCTATAATTTCAGTAACATAACCTACTTTTGCAAACTAGTCCTAAGATTTTTGATCAATCTTTACAAACTTGGTGTCAAACTATTCAGGAGAGTGTGAAGCTCAGTGGCATGGCTGCCACATGTCAAGCAATTCTAATGAGGTGGAGCAGTCTCTTAGCATTCTAAGAGCTGTAACTCGAATGCTTGTGTGCATCCAAATGAAACTTGAAAGAATTCAGGACAAGCATAATACGCAAAACCTACTTTTGCAAATTAATCCCAGGATTTTTGTCGCATTGTCAAAAATCTGGTGTCAAAATACTCAGGAGAAGGTGAAACTCAACTATTATCAAAAAATGTTGACATTTATAAGCAATATGACCACAATATGGCAATAAATCCAAAGAGGCCAAGCTAGCTTACTCAAACAGTTGCATTTCAGGAATAACTTTATGAAATTACACAAAAATTTTAAACCAATGTACCAAAAAAGATTCTAAGGTGATTAGCAAAGTTTGGGGCATGGTCATCCAAACGGTTGGGGCTGAGGTCAGATTACTCTCTCACATGAACCTAAATTCAAATCAGCTGAAATTTGGTATGCGCTAATGTGTAAGTGGCTTATTGATCATAACATAATTACCTAAAAAAAAAAATAAGGCCACCATCAGCCAATTGGATTTCAACAGGCATTTGACAAGGTTGCCACTGAGGTATGATCACATGAATACTTGGTTCAGGTACAGACCCACTACTAACTGATGCAATCTTACTTAAATTGGCCACTGGGGGAGCTATTCATGTTTGTGCTGGCATATCTCTTGGAAAATAAGGTGTCCAGTGAAATTTCTTTCTTTCTCTCTTTTTTTTTTCATTTAGAGTGGGTGTGGCTAAATGGTCCAAAAGGCAATTTTCTGTAGTTTCAGCAATAGAATCAAGCTAAAAAGAAATTTGTTTCTACACCTGTGCAAATGAATAGTGCCCCTCAGTGCCCATCAGTTACTAGTGGGTCACTGCCTGAAACTACCATTCAAGTTTCTTGACAATAACTCTGCCAAATCCCTGCTGAAATCTGACTGGTTGTTGGCAGCCAAGCTTTTTAATTAATTAGGTCATCCTGAAAGTCCAGTTACAGATTAGTACATAGATGCACCATACCAAATTTTTATCACCTTTGGTACTTGGAACCCTAATAGTAGCAACAATAACAATAAACAAACATTCAAAAAACTAAAATTAGCTCACCGTGAAGTAAAAATTCCTGAAAAGATCACTGTGAAAAACCTTTATACAGAGCATAACACAAGTAAGTCCTCACAATCCAAGTGACTAATACAAAACATAGCCAAATAGTCATAGTGACATAGTCATTAAAAGGGTGTAATACCCATCCTGTCACTGTATTCACTTTGCAGTTCCAGTCCAGGTCAAACAGTATTCATGCTGTCAATTAGTCAAACAGAAAGCCTAGCCAAATCATATTTCATGGCCACATACAGACTACCAATACAGCCCAACTTGATATTAAATCCTTGAATAGTTGAAGGAACAATATGATCTGGATATGATATGATCTTTTTTTACTTATCAAAACTCTGGCTCTGTAAAATGCATGGAAATAACTGCAACTATTGCTGAACTGACTGGTTTTGTATCATCAAAAATTCTGTGTCTTGGTTTCAACATAAATCTATTTTATATTTCACTTAGGACCCTCTCCAGTGCTCTCACCATTAATGCTTTCCAGTTCATTGTGTCTGAGCACCAAAGTGACCAGTCTTGCTCTAGTGTTCAGGCCGAACTCTGGTGCCCTCTGCAGGTTGTTGTAGGCAAGATTGAGATGTTCGAGCTCACAGAGTGGCTGGAGACAACAATATCATATATTATACAATGTTACCACACTCCATGTAAAATACAGATTATACAATGCAGAACCTCAGATTAAAAACTAGACCAAAAACTGAATCCTGCCTTCAGGAATTCGGCACATTCCTGGATCTTGTTATGGCTTAAATCCAGTGACTTCAGGACATTCAACAAACTCTGAAAATTTTTCAATGCAAAATCAGAAACATAGAGGAACAACCAACACTAAATCAAACAACTTCATAATTTTAACTCATACCTACAATGAGGTAGAGAAGCATTGTTCCTTACCAGGGATTCATCAAGACAGGAAATAAAGTTATAGCTGAAGTTCAGAGTGTGAAGTTCTAACCAAGGCAGAGCAGTGCTGAGATCTCCTCCACAGAGTAACAGTAGCTCCTGTAACACACAAAGTACACTTTGGAAATCTGGACTATGAGAGCAATCATCTGTATGTTAATATCAGAAACCGATACCTCCAAAGTGTTGAGGCTTTTAGAGCAGATGAAGACCTCCAACTGAGAGTAGACACCACGTAGCCCTTCCAGACAATGAGGGGGAATTCTTTTCAGCTGGCCCCACACACCAGGTAGCCCAGTTAGTGGTACATGAAAGAAAATATAAATAAAATAAAACCACACATTCATTTAGAATGTAAAATACAATGGTTTTTGAATTATTTTTGCTCTAATTCCATTTATTTTTAATCATTTACACATTTCAAAAATACATTTATGAAAGGTATATACAAAAATACATAAGCATTCACTACTTGTAATAACTGCAAACTACAGAACTTTGCATGCAATTTTCATGACATTTCTATGATAGAGTTAAAGTATTTTAATGAAAAATTCTTCTAATTAGTCTAATGGTAGCTCACCTCTAAGTGCTTGAGGGACTTAAAGGGGAAAATTTTCACAATGGACTGCAGTCTTGCCCCAGGTGGATGTACAAGCTGTGTTTTAGCACAGAACATTAATAAAACATTGACAACAACTCTTCGCAGAGGTTCTTTTAAAATCTCAACACAATGTAATCTACAGGGAGTCCCAAAAGTCTCCATACATAGAAGAATCTTTTACACTTTTTTTTTTTTTTTTTTAGCAAAATGTAACTTTATTTACAAAACATCCTCTACATGATTTCTTTGTAAGCGTACACAGAGTCATCTCTCCCACTCATGATGAACTTGTCTTAACACATCTGGTGTTATGCATGTAGTTTGTAAAAGTTTGTGGACATCTATCCATCACACCAATATGTGGGCCTTCCCCAATTGTTGCCACAAAGTTGTAAGCATGCAACTGTATGCTCAAAAAGCACAAGTGGATGTGATGGTCAGGTGACCATTTTAACCATTAAAACAAAACTGTCATGGTTCTCCACACATAATTATTACATGAACATTATTTAAGCCAAACATTATTTAAGCCTTCTATTCCTGAACTTTCCACCGGAACAGATTAGATTACAGTTGATATTATTTACAGACCTACTTCTGTACTGGGGCAAAAAAAGAAAACTATTCTTTTGCATGTTTTTGAGTGATAACTCATAGCTGTGTACTACAGTGTTAAAATGTAGAGCTCCTACAGCAAAATGCTCTGTGTAAACACCTGACATGACTGTGACTGTCTGGCTGCATGAATCTACAGTCTTGGCTAGCCCCAGCCCGGCTTTTTTCATACCATACTGTGTATATTTCTTACGACCATTGATGGTGGTGTTACACTTGGTTCCAAAAGCACAAAAGTCCAAAATAATCTGTCTTAAGACATGAGCCAAAAAAAGTTCATGGAAGCTTACTAATCCTATACCTTGAGCGAGATGGTCTTCTGTAGCATGTCGAAGAGAAACTGCACCTGGAGCAGTGAGGTGGTATCAGCTGGGTGTGATGGCAATGCCAGGAAGCCGTGCTGGTGTGTGCGTGAGATCAGGTACTGTTCAAAGAGATGTGTCAGATGCTGTAAGCAAGTCACCTGCAGAGTCAAAGTGCTTGAGCCATCCAACACAAATTCACCTAAGAATGAAAGACAGGAAAAAAATGTTGAACACTCAATTGACAAAATACAGATTAAGTTCAGTGCAAGGGAAGGAAGAGGACAGTACCATTATTCCGCAACAATGTGGCAAGGCTGTGCACAAGAGTGGACTGACCGTCCTGGGTAGCAGACATCCTCAAGGAATTAACTGCCATTAAAACCAAATGTGGAGAAAAATACACATCTCAATCAACCAAAAATGGTTCACATGACAGATGGAGAACACGTTGCAATCCAGTTGGTGATCAGTTTTTCCTCAGTACAAGAAGACATAATTTAAAAATGTGATTTGGTAAAATCAACTGTCTTTTCATTTCTTCGAGTTCGGCTCAATACAATGCTTATAATATGAAACTGCAACACACCCAGTTCTAACTATGCCAATCTGGAACAGTATATTTAAAACGTCTGTTAAAACATATTGTTTCATTTAGTTTATTAACCATTTAACTGACAATACGAGATAAATCAATTATGTATCTTTTAAAAAAGACATGCGTAATATCAGGTAAACAAAATAAAAACGTCAATTAATGGATGGGACTGCAGCGTTAAAGAAACCACTGTATTAAAAAAAATATATACTGGCTAGACAAAATAGACTCCTGTCATTTCTGGTTAGATTGAAAATGTATACATTTTCGTTTTGATTTAAAATCCCATGCTATGTTTAAATAACAATATAAATAAATACGGCTCTCTATAGACGACACGTTTCCTAGCTTACTGCCTAGCAAGTTACACAAACAAATCAAACTTTGCTCGTATATGTTCCTTTTCTTAAATGACAACGCTGGTTACCTTCTATGTCAACCAAGACGCAATTTGTGGACACAACGAAATCAATATTGAGAAACGTTACAGCGTGAGAAACATTGCTCTAGTTCCGCTACTTTCCGCTCCAGTTTCACATTGTTGATATGTTGTTTGACACTTACTGCTTCCTGTCATGTGAGCAACACGCCATATAAACGTACGGTGGCCTGGACATCCCAAACTGGTGACATATGAGGAAACGCCAACTGTGTGAGAATTAGTTGTCAGCTGTAACCAGTCAACATGTTAATATTCCAGTTTTACCCAATATACCTCACGTTATAAAATCACACTTTCTGGTATCAAAAGGATAAAGTGATGATGCTATAATTTAGTCTTTTATACCACTTTTAATCAAAGCTGATTTTGTACAGTTGTGTATGGTGGCTTACAGGGCCACCGTGCTGCAAATGCAGAAAACGGGTGCATCAAACTGGCAACAAATGTACGGTACCTCACAAACATCGCCACGCGCTGCAAAAGTACACGCTCACCAATCTGAAAACACTTACTGTATGCTGCATGTAGAAAAATGCTACAAATTGAGAAGACATGCAAAATAAGAAATGCTTCAGTAAGCAGAAAGCACAATGGAAATGGTGTTACAAGAAGACACAAATGTTTCCGAGGGACGAGTGACGGAATAACCTTTTAGACACTTAGCAGTAATAGCGCCGAAAGCGGAAAACGAGCATCCGCGAGCTTCTACACAAACAAAGCAAAATAACTTTCTACAAAAAGATCATTTTAAATAAATAAGTAACATAACGAACACATAAATTGACAGTAATTATGAGTATACAGGCTAAACGTTTTTATAATCCTTTACATTAAAAAAATCGATCTAGGTTAAAGGGACGCTATAACGTATTAAGCCAAATAAAAATTAATGTAGTAAAAAATATTTTAAGAAACTATATTATTATTATTATTATTATTATTATTATTATTATTATAAATCTAATCATAAATACATTTTTAAAAAGTATTGATTGTTGGACGTTTCTGACACCAAAATATTAATATTTTACTTCATCGTACTGCTGACGTTAAAGGGACATTTCAAATCTAAAACCCACTAATATCAATTCACAGTGGCCTAATCTATGCTCACAATAAAGATCAATTAATTGTACTGTAGAATCTTAAAGTAATTGCTTTTCAAAGTCACTGGATCTGCCAACATAATCGAACAAGTAAGCTATTTTGATGCATTGTAAAAGGGACATTTCAAATTGGTAGATGGTCAGCCCCACTATCTGTTCAGAATGAGCTACTCTATGCTCACAATACAGATTAATGAATTTTACTGTAGAATTTTAAAGTAATTGCTCTTCAAAATCACAAGATCTGTCAATACAGTTGAGCCAGGGGACACAATTTAATCCATTATAAAGTGGACATTTCAAATTAGTAGATGATCAAAACCACTAATATCAGTTCACAGTGACCTGTGCTCATAATAAAGAAGAAATAATTTTATTGTGGAACTGTAAAATAATTGTGCTTCAAAGTCACAAGATTTGTCAATATAATTGTGCCAGTAGGCACTTTTTAATCCATTATAAGATGGACATTTCCAATCTTCGATCAGTGATCAAACTTACTTATATCAGTCCACAGTAAGGTACTCTATGTGCCAAATAAAAATTTATTCATTTTATTCTAGAAAGTTAGCATAGTTCGACTTTAAAAGTCAAGTTTAAAAGATTAGTGAATCAAACTGAGCCATTGGCGTTGCCAAATGTAATAGGGTATTATAATCAGTAACAATGTTGCTAAACTAAATTTTAATTTTTAACAATTTAAGAATCCAGATTTTAAAAAAGCAATTATTCAGTATTTCAGTAGTATTATTTATTAATCATTTCTTATAAATTATTTAAGTTTTAACTACTTAAGTATTACATATAATGAATTAAGTATTAACCAATAGTCAATGTGTAATGCTAATATTAGTAAGATGTAATTTTTATTTTTTTTTAAATCACTTGTACCATTATACTATAGGGGAGTGCAGCACGTCACATTGGCACCTCACAGCCCCTGGGTCGGGGGTAGGTTCTTGAGCTTGGGTTATTTTGCTATGCTAAAGTGTGTGTATGTGTGTGACGTGTGTGTGCGTCGGGGTTGCTGTGACAAAGCCTCCAATAGGTCCTATCAATATAAGTGGTGTTAGGGGTGTCAGAAACAATATACCATGACATAGGAATGGGTTGACTGAATTTAGCATAGCCAATCCTCCTAACTGTTTTTGGACAGTGAGAAAACTGGATAACCCAAAGGAAAACCATATGAGCATGTGAAAATTTTTAGAAGAAAATAACCCAACTCAGGATCAAACTAGGACCAATGCACCCTTGTGAATCCCAATAGTTAATAATGTGAAATGAGCATTTTATAGTAGATTAAACTTGTCTTGGCTCAATTCAATGGACTGATCTTTTAAATTTAAAGGCAAAATATGGTAATGTTCTACAGTAAAATTCATCAATTTTTATAATGTTGATCATGACAAACTTATGTGGGTGGGTTTAATCATCTACCAATTTATGTGCATTTTATAATGAATTAAAATAGCTTCCTGGCTCTAATGAAATTGATGGATCTTTGTGAATTTGAATGGCAATTACTACAAAATTCTAAAGTATATTTTATTCATTTTTATTCTGAACAAGTAGCTCATTGTGAACTAATCTGTATGGGATTGATTATTTACCAATTTGAAATGTCCCTTTTATGATGCATCTAAATAACCAACTGGTTCAGTTATATTGACAGATCCAGTGACTTTGAACAACAATTACTTTAAAATTCTACAGTAAAATTAATTCATTTCTATTGTGAGCATAGAGTAGCTCACTGTGAACTAATTTGAGTGGGTTTGAGACTTGAAATGTCCAATTCATTTCATTAACATGGTTAATGATCATATGACTTACGCACATATTTCAGCCAATCTATTCCAGATGAGTGTGCAAAAATGTTCTGCAATGAGTGTTCACAGATTTTGCAAAGAACACAAGCTGAGAAGACGAGGCCAAGTTGGTGAAAACCAGCTAGAGCTGGCAGTGAGCAGCATGAGGTAAATTTGCAGACTAAACATAATGTTTATTGTTAATATTTAATCCTATGCCTATTTATAACTGGAGTAGGGTTTTTCCTTTATTGACTTTTTTGGCGGCCGCCAAAGCAAACGTTCAGCCCACCAAAGTAAACTTAATTACATTTGATTGATATATTTTCTCATCACTAAGATAACTGTGTCTTTCTTTCGCATTTGCTCTTAAATGGTGCATCTTAAATGCGTGCCTCAATGTACTGCATGCATGACTGACTGGGTAGAACGGAAACAGAACAGAGAGAGCTCCTGCGCGAGATAGGGAGGCAGAGACCACATAGAGGGGTTGAAAGGCTACAGATTAAAATAACTAATACAGTCCGTGTTAACATAATTGTAATGTTTTTATGATTAACAATGACTTTATAGCATGCATGCAATCAACTAACTTCATGTTTGGACAATCATTTGGAAAGCTACTAAGCAAGGGTATTTTTTGACCCAGGAAAAACCCTGATTAGGCTGCAAAGTAACAACATTAGATATCAGTAACATCATAACACATTCTATCAAAACGGATACTAGTAATTTATAATAACATGAAAACATACAACAATATTTCCTCCATTGGTTTTTAACAGGTGGGGCCAACTTTTGGCCACAAATTCATGATATGTTACCTGTCATCAAAAGGAATATGTGCAGGTAAAGTTCAGGTTGGAAAAGTGTTACGCCAAGATCATCCATATCATGAATTGTGATATAAGGTTGGCATTACACAGTCTTTAAGATCTTTACCAGAGTTATTCAGTCCAATAGGCCAATAATTTTAAATTAAAGTTTATTTTTCTTTATTATATTATTGTTTATTCCTGAATGATACTGTCAGTGCTGTTATAACCATTTCTTTTCTGGCTTATCAGGGTGCTCACAATCTAAATCCAATCATTACAATGCAGAATACATGGGATATATAAATCACACCTGGACCTGAGAAGCTGATGATGTTTGGAGTGATGCATGTTGTGGCAGTAGATGGCTTCAGCAGCCAAATAGTTGCTCATGCCACCAAGCCTGTTAAAAACAATTTAACAATCTATCAAAATGTTTACAGGTATATACAAGTCACATTAACTCTTACTCTGTTTCTTAGTGTGCTTTAGACCAGTGGTTACCTACCTAATATCCAATACATATCTTTTATTTATTTATCAGGTCATAGAGCCTGTATGTGATGATGTGATGATTTGAGTCAGGTGTGTTGAAAATGGGAGACATCAAAATATGACACCTGTGCTGTGGTCTTACAGGACCAGAATTGGGAGCCACTGCCTTTGATTATTTCAGCACTTTCTAAACATTTAAACTGCACTGTCACTTTCTTTTAAATTAACATTTTCTTTAAGAGATGCAGTGATCAACAACGGCATGTGGGATCAAGCACGGGTTGACCATGGAAAGGAGCTCTATATGTGCCTGTACATGCAGGAGCTGCTGTCCAGGCACAGACACAATATTAAGAGGCAACCATATGTCCAGACAACTTAAACGTGTGATCACGCGACACTTTGCAGCCACGCTTCTCAGACACGCCTCTCAGTGTGTGTTGAGCTACATTATGTTGTTCCATGCGCCACCTGGTGGATATTATGTGACGCACAACAAATGAATTTAAATTCTAAGAAGCGTGCCTTCAGAGTGGCGCATGATGAATCGCGTGAAACCATGTGAAAAAACGCGCATTCTTAAAGGCCAGATCTGTAAATATTTTTTATGTATGGTCTCTTTATTGTTCGTTGTACAGTGGCAAGGACTGGACTGGGGCGATGTTCACTAAGACTGCTTGGACCTAGCAGAGTGTGGCTATATTTATTATTATTATTATTATTATTATTATTATTATTATTATTATTATTATTAATTTTCTGCTTTAAAACGAATCGCGCAGACCAAACCGTTAGTGCTACAGACATGAAACATGGTCAACAGATAGTATTCCGTCTCACTTCTCAGGCAATGAGAACTAGTACGATAACTGTCTAAGGAACAGTATTTCACACTGAGCTGAAATTTGTTATGCTGCATCTATGTGCTAATGTGTAAGTGATATTTGATGCTGATTCGGGGAATCAGTTTCCAGTAGGAATTTGGCAGAGTTAACATTGAGCTATTGTCATGAAACCTGAAAGGTACTTGTAATGGAGGTACATTGGCCCCTGGGGTGCGCTATTCGTGTTTTTGTACATTTAAAAAAGCATACAAAAATGGTGTCAAATTCCGATCTTTAAGAATAAGGGTGACGTGCAGAGTTGCAGCAACTATAGGGGGATAAAGTTGATGAGCCATACAATGAA
>CM075004.1:4428406-4438516 GCA_037576675.1 Pangasius sanitwongsei | reverse complement strand
TGGACATGTTCAGAGGAGGGAGAGTGAGTATATTGGTAGGAGAATGTTGGACATGGAACTGCCAGGCAGGAGGCGAATAGGAAGGCCAAAGAGGAGGTATATGGACATAATAAATGAGGATATGAAGCTAGTGGGTGCAAGTGTTGAGGATGCAAAAGATAGGGATAGGTGGAGAGTGCTGATTCGCTGTGGCGACCCCTGAATGGAAAAGTTCTCATCTGATTTTTGCTTTGACATAATTACTTAAAAAACATGGCTACTATTGGCCAATCAGATTTCTGCAGCCATTTGACAGGGTAAACATTGAGCTATCGTTATGAAACTTGAATGGTAGGTTCGGGTAGCTGCCCACTGCTATTTGGGTGCCCACTGAGGGGTGCTATTCATGTTTGTAAACACAAAAGAAGCATATCTCTTGAAAATTTTCTTCAGCTTAATTTGTTTGCACATACTCTACAAAATTGTCTGTGCCCACTAAAATTTATGATATTTTGCATAATATGCAACACCTACCTATGCGATCTAGTTCTAGGATTTTGACCAACCTTCACAAAAATGTTAAACTGCCTAGGACTATGAATGTCAATAATTATCAAAAACATGTTGGCATTTTTAAACAGTATGGCTGTGATATATATTAATCAATTTTATGGAGCATTTTCATACAAAGGAGAATGTTATTCATGTTTGTGCACTCAAAAAAAGCACATCTCTTGGAAAATTATTTTTTTATTTAAATGGGTTTGCTCCCATTCTAAAAAAAACACCTTTTGGACCCTTTAGTTCCACCCACTTAAATTTGTGATAATTTTTGATGATGACTTAATAACTTAAAAAACATGGCTGCCACTGGCCAATCAGATTTTGGTAGGCATTGAACAGAGTTAACCTATTGTCATGAAACTTGAATGCTAGGTTCCTCTAGGGATGCAGTAGTAAGCCAAGCAACTTCCTCAAGTTGGTCTTTAAGGGGCCCTATTTATGGTTTTTAGAGAAAAACAAGTATATCTCTGGAAAATTATGGTTAATAGTGAAATTTCTTTTTCTTCATAATCCTTTGGATGAACACATAAAAACTTTTTGGGACCATTTAGCCATACCTACTCAAATTTCTGAAAATTTGTGCATAGGAAATATATTTCTGCAAACTAGGCTTAGGATTTTTGGCCTATTGTAGAACCCTGGTATGTGTGGGTGGGAACGAGGACTTGGGAGACTTTTTTACAAAGCTTTCTTTTATTTTTAATTTTTCTGCAAGCGGTTTCTTACTTGCGGACACACACGTGTACAAACACACATCTGAGTTCAGCTCAGCGCTCTCTCTCAGGTTCATGGCCTTCCCTAAAAGACAAAACATGGTGAGATTTGCAAACAGCAAGGCCTCCAAATGCCAGTCAGTCCTAGAAAGTTGACATAAATGTTGATAGGGGGTGGCGTTGAGTTCAAAAAGCTGTTTCTCAGGAAATAAAAGTCCGATTGATCCAAAATTTGGTGTTCTGCTAATCTGTAACCGGATTTAAATTTTCTTTTGGGTTACTTTTAAAAATGGCTGCCTTCATCCGGCTGGGTTTCAGAAACATTTCAGTCAATTTCAGACATTTCGTACTTATCAAGTTTTTAGCAATCTTCACAAAACATGATAAGTGTGCTAACCGATGGACTCTTTATTGTTCTATTTAACTTGGCAAGAACTGTCCACTGGGGCAATATTTGCTGAAGGAGCTTGGACCCCAGTGATCACCGGTTATGGTATTATTAATATTAATATTAATATTAATATTAATATTAATAATAATAACATTAGTATTGTAGGAATCGAGACTATCAAATTGAAGAAATGACTGTCTCTCCAACGATACAAAGACAAAGACATTCCTTTACCCCCCAAAGGACATATGATGGCTCCAGCCAAACGACAGGCCGTTAAACATTAAGGGATGCTAACGGTCATCTGGATGCAGAAAACCCCATAAAAAGGGTGTAAATTACCCCTTGGTGGAGCTGACCTTGAATTGACCACCCTTAGAGAGACCTTTTGTTTGGATTAGGGAACTGGCTGAGATTTACCACTCCACATCCTTCTGAGGTTGGAATGACCTTTTGGTACCTCACTGAATCAACAAATGGACTCCATGCCTAAGACTTCTACACTTTTAAGCATGTTCTTTTCTTTCTTAGTATCTGCCTCATCTTATTTCAGTGTAGTCACTGGGTTTCATATTAAATCTGCATGGGGAACATGCCTTCACAGATGTTGTACCAAGCCCAAGGGCAAGAGTTTGCAACCAAAGAAACTGACCTACAATAACAGCTACAGCGACTTCTCACATGGTGGGAAGTCCGGTGCTACCTCCAAAATCACACATCCCGCCCAGCATCATACTGCAACCCCACTATTATTGAAAGTATAAGATTAAACCTGTGGCATTCTGTAAACATGCCATTTTACCCAGTAGCCAATGATCATATGTATGTATGTCGTGTTTGGTATCTGTATGTCTGTCTTCATGTGTTGAATCTGTTGATAATTGACAATTTTCAGTATCTCATATCATGCGGTAACCATAAGTATCAAAGGTAAATAAGACCATATTACAATGGAAATTGAGAAAGAGGCGACCTGGAAGGGGGCCACTTGCAAAGTAGCTGGAGGGCCAGCCAAGCCGCTCTCCAATCACCTCCAAGCTGACCTGCAGCTGGTCGAAGACCTTAAGAGGTCGGATCATCTAAACTTGCATAAAAACCTCATGCCCAAGCCACCAAAAAGGAAGCTAAAACTGAACTGAAACCGAGCTAGATCTGAGCTGGAGACGGAGATGGAGACGGAGACGGAGCTGGAGCGGGAACCCGAACAGAGCTGAAACAAGAAGAGAGCTTGCATCAGAAGGGCCCACAGAACAGCGTTCGAATCAACCTTTCTCCCAGCCGTCCAGACTCCCTCCTCCCTCTCCGGCAACGATCCAGAACTTCTCTAACCTCCTCCAACTACTGATCCGACTAGAACCTGCTGACCAATACCACCTACTCCCATTCACCACCAGGGCAAAGCAAGCATTGATACCTCCCAACTTCATTTAAGCTGGTGCAGTAAACTTAAAACCCTTTTCTTTTCTCATCGAACAATGGCAATACATATATTGATGGATTCAATCAGGTCAGGGCCTAGTAATGTGTCATGTTCATGTTTCAAAACTCATCTCTCTGGTTATTATCACTGGTTCACGTCATGTCATATTCCCACCTGTATGAATGTGTATATCTGCGTGCGTGTTGACTGTGTGTGTGTAGTAGTTTAGGATTTGTGTGTGTTGAGTGTGTGTCATAGTTTAGGTTATGTGTGTGTTGGTTGTGTGTAGTATATATGTGTAGTAGTTTTAGGATATGTGTGTAGTAGTTTAGCCTGTGTCTGTATTAGGTAGTATAATAAAGTTCTTCTATTTTCAAGTTGATGTTGTACTGTGACTCTCTGCTCCCCATCTGAGTTCCTAAGGTGCCCGATCGCGTACCGTGCTCTATAAAAGTTGTCCTCAAGGGAGGTTATTACTGTTGACGGCCGCGATAGTAATGACTTACCAGACTTACCAATTTGACAATGACTGCATTTTTTTTAATAATTAAAGAACTACATGTTACACACACACACACACACTCAGACACTAACTCTCAGAAGGATCAAATTCAACAGAGTACCAACCTTAAAACTCTTTAAACAACTTTCTTTCAATGTCACCCTGAATTTAGGAATTTAGATCAAAATTACACAAAAACATAATTACTTATCAAGTGAGGCAAGGTTTGTGTGTAACTATACAAGTAGCGATGCAGTTTATGCATTGCAGTTAATGCAATGCATTTATTTCACCTTTTCTACTGATTTTACAAAACCAGTAGCTAGAAGGCAAGTGTACGAAAGCCCTAAGAGGCCATGAATTATTATTTTTTTCTGTCTTGTTTTCTTGTGATCACGACTTAATTTTCTCGTGATCTCAACATAACAAAAAGCTGTTTTCCCATTATGTAATTTTATCATGAGAAAATCTTGCACCTTGTGAATGGGACTAGTGTTGTATGCAAATTGGTGTCTTTGCCATCGCAATCATAAACTTAATAATTGTGATTGTTGTAGACCTGACAGCCTTGTTTTGAAGTGTCCGACACTAATATGGAAGACAATCACTGACTGACAAAGAACTATTTCAGCTTGAGTGAGTCCCTGATGAAAGTAAAAACAAATTTTGTACCATCCATGATGCTGCGGGATTGCACTAAGCTTTTGCTGCCTCCAGAACAATAAAAAACATGTTATGTCAGGTACACAGAAAACATAAATCATGATCAAGAGAAAACTGTTTGTTATGTCGAGATCACAACAAAATTAAGTCGTGATCAAGAGAATTGTGATCCTCTTTGCAATTTTTGCACACACCAGTATTCAATTTCTGCTGCTATAAATATTTATTATATACTGTATATTTATACTCTCCACCTGGCTGCTACTCCTTATGTTTACATCCATTAACTTATTTTGTCAATCTTTCACACTACTGACAGAAGATTCACTTTATTAATACTGTGTGCTAGTCGGCGCTGCACTGTAACTCACCGTGCCCATTGTCTTGTTTTGATTGTTTTTGTACTGTCTTGTGCCGTCTGCACATGTTTGCACTGTGCACTTTATGTAAATATATATAATGTCTACTGTAGTTCTGTGTTTTGTTTTATGTATCATCTTGGTCCTGGAGGAAAGTTGTTTCGTTTCACTGTGTACTAACTAGCTGTATATGGTTGAAATGACAATAAAGCCACTTGACTTGACTTGAGAAAACAACTTTTGTAGAGATCATGAGAAAATTAAGTCGTGATCATGGGAAAACAAGAAAGCAGAAATAATAACGCATGGCCTCTAAGGGCTTGGGTACAATTCAATTCAATTCAATTTTATTTGTATAGCGCTTTTAACAATGGACATTGTCACAAAGCAGCTTTATAGAAATAAATACATTCAAGATCTAAATTTTAAGTGCATAGATTTATCCCTGATGAGCAAGCCAGAGGCGACAATGGCAAGGAAAAACTCCCTGAGATGATATGAGGAAGAAACCTTGAGAGGAACCAGACTCAAAAGGGAACACATCCTCATCTGGGTGACAATGGATACTGCAATTATAAATAAATCCCTTCTATAACTGTTTACTATATGGTCAAATAGTGCAATTGTGTAACCAGGAAATTCATTACAATTTTCATATGAAGTCTGTTGAATTTATCCACTGTTCACTATTGGAGACTTGAGTGCAAAACTGTTCGTGGCAGTTGTAGTCCTAAGCTATCATAGCATAACTCTTCGTATGAACTGTGGTCCAAAGCCATCTTCATGGTTTTTAATTGGTACCATCCTCAGATCATCAGGCTGTCCATGTGGGACAGAGAGAGAGAGATTATTAGATATGCTTATTGTCCTGTAATGGTTAAGGACAATGTACATTGCATGCAGAGTGGAAGCAGGGACTCTGGCAAGACTAGCTAACTAAAAGGGAGAGCCAGAAGGTAACAGATATGAGGGCACCCTGGGACATAAAGCGGCTGCCACTCCACCGTCAACAAACCTGTGTGAACGTTTGAGAGTTGGGGGGCAACAGCATCTAAACATCCCAGCTCACCACAACACTCTATGCTGTGAACCCTCCAGACCTGCCCCTGTACCTAAGAAAAAAACTATTCACAAAAAGCTTGACTAAACAAGTATGTTTTCAGCCTAGACTTAAACACTGAGACTTAAACACTCTGTCTGAGCCCCAAACACTAATTGGAAGGCTGTTCCATAACTGTGGGGCTTTGTAAGAGAAAGCTCTACCCCCCTGCTGTAGCCTTCACTATTTGAGGTACCAACAAATAGCTTGTACCTTTTGATCGAAGTAGGCGTGGCAGATCATAAAAGACCAAAAGTTCACTCAGGTACTGTGGCGTGAGACCATTCAGTGCTTTATAGGTCAAAAGTAGTACGGTGTGTGTTCACGGTGTGTGTGTTCACTACTGTGTGTGTGTGCACGTGGATGGGTTAAATGCAGAGCACAAATTCCGAGTATGGGTCACCATACTTGGCTACACGTCACTTCACTTCACTTTACACTGTTTCTCATTCATCCATTCACACACTCACTGAGCCACAGCCACCCTGGCTGTAACCCAGTGTTCAATGCGAAATTTGATTGGGATCCAATGCAGTGTAGATAAGATGCAGATAAGGGGTGGTGTGGTCATATCTTATGGTTCTAGTAAGGGCTCTTGCAGCTGCATTCTAGACTAACTGGAGCTTGTTCATGCACCTACTGGAACAGCCAGACAGTAAGGCATTATTATAATCCAACCTAGAGGTAACAAAAGCCTGAACTAATTTTTCTGCATCGTGTGGTGACATTATATTTCTTATCTCAGCAATATTTCTGAGATGAAAGAAGCATATCCTAGCAATATTATCTACATAAGCTTCAAATGGAAGACTGGAGTCAATGATCACACCAAGGTCTTTTACTGCTGCACATGAAAGGCCATCTAGAGTTACTATGTATTCAGAAAGCTTACTTCTAGTTGCATGTGGTCCAATACATGTACTTCTGTCTTGTTAGAATTAATTAAAAGGAAGTTAATAAGCATCCAGTGTCTAATGTCCTTTACACATTTCTAACTTCATTAAGCTGGTGTCTGTCATCTGGCTTTGCTGAAACATACAACTGTGTGCCATCAGCATAACAGTGGAAGCCTTGTTTACGAATAATTTTGCCCAGAGGTAGCAGTATATAAAGAAAAGAGCAGCGGGCCTAAAATAGAACCTTGCCGAACACCAGACATTACCTTAGAACGCGTAAAGAAGTCACTATTTACCTCTACAAACTGATAACAATCAGTCAAATAAGACCTGAGCCAGGACAGGGCCATTCCCTTAACGCCAACAACATTTTCCAATCTATCAAGGAGAATAGTATGACCAAGGGTATCAAAAGCTATACTAAAGTCAAGCAATACAAGCAAGGAGACACAACCCTGATCAGAGGCCAGTACTGGATCACACTGATACATTTCATGAATGTTATTGCTATGTAGGTATGAGCATAGCTGCTGTGCTATAACCTTTTCTAAGATCTTGGAGATAAAGGAGAGGTTTGATCTTGGCCTATTGACAAAGGTCAAGTTCAGGTTTTTTTAATCAGGAGTTTGATAACTGCTAGTTTAAATGACTTTGGTACATAGCCAGTGCTAAGTGAAGAATTGATTTTATTTATAAAAATTTACATTTTATATATATTAAAAATTTATATTTTATTTAATTATTTTTAGAAGAGGTTCAATTGTTTCTGGAATTAACTGTTTGAAGAAACATATAGGTAAGGGATCTAGTATACAAGTTGATTTTTACAAGTTTTGATGAGGAAATTAGTGAAATTAGTTCAGTCTCTCAAAGGGGAGGAAAACATTCTAATCTTTGATCAGATATTTTTATATTATTATCTACAGGGTTAGGTATAAAAATGTCTGGTTGTAAATTAATAGTCTGAATTTTTTGCCTGATATTTTAAATTTTGCCATTGAAAAAATACATGAAGTCATCGCTGCTATATAATGACTGTGTGCATATTTCTGTTGTGGTCTTATTCCTAGTTAATTTTGCTGCAGTATTAAATAAGAATCTAGGATTATTTTTTGTTATTTTCAATTAGGGTGGAGAGATACATTGGTCTAACAACACGAAGAGATTGTATAGCTCAGGAGGCTCTCCTTCCATGCTGTTTGAAATACTATCAATTTAGTTTGACACCATTTACTTTCTAATCTTCAAGTGGTCTGTTTTAAGGTGTGTGATCGTTATACCAGGGTACGAGCTTTTTCTCTCTAATTACTTTTCTTTTAAGTGGAGCTACCTTATCTAGCGTGCAGCGGAACATTGACTCTAAACATTCAGTTGCCTGATCAAGTTCTGTGGGATCAGATGGTGATCATAGTTGATAATTCTGGGAGACTGATTGATTGATAGATTGATAAAACTCTGTGCAGTAGCTGATGTGAATGTACGTTTGACGTGGTAGGGTGGCAAGGTGCATATATTAAGGTGATTTAAGACAAATTTTAAATGAGATGAGATAATGATCTGAGATGGCTTCAGAATGCAGAAATGTGACTCTATCTTCTATATTTAATCCGAATGTTAGTGTTAGATCAAGAGTGTGACCACCATTATGAGTGTGTCCTATTACATTCTGATTGACCCCTACTGAATCTAGAATGGACACAACCACTGTTCTCAGAGAGTCTTCCGGGTTATCAAAATGAATATTAAAGTCTCCGAAAATTAATACTTTGTCTAAAGGAACAACCAGGTTAGAGATGAAATCCGCATATTCACAAAAGAATTCAGAATATGGCCCTGGGGTTCTGAAAAAATAATTGGTGGAATCGACTGGGTAGACTTATTTTTTTGTGGCTACATTTTTTAGGTTAGTGTAAAGTACTTCAAATGCGTGGAATTTATTACTAGGTTTTTGTGTGACATCTAGATTATCATTATAAATAAATGCGACACCTCCTACTCTGCCAGTTAAATGGGCTGATGTATATAACTGTATCCAGGAGGACCAGCTTCATTTAATCCTACATGCTCATATGGTTTAAACGTTTATGTTAAACACAGTACGTTAAACTCCTAATCAGTAATAGTGTTATTGACAGTAAGCGCTTTAGATGAGAGATCTAATATTTAACAGTCCTAGCTTCAGATCAAAGGTGCTGGCTATGCATTCAGTATTCAGCATGCATTTATGTTAATTAGGTTACTAAAACAAACTTTCTGAGTATTATTTTATTCATTTTTGTTTAGCTCAGGGAACAGACACACACTCAATATTTTGGAACCTAAGTGACAACTCAGTGCAGCTAGCAGGCAGTCGGTTTAGCCTGCTTGTCTCTTCCCTGGCCTTGGCTCTGGATTGTCACCTTTTAACCCTCTGGAGTCGACGGAGGCACCAGCGCCACCACTTGCAGTTTTTAATGATGAACAGCGAAATGAACTTTTAAATGAAGTGAGTCAAATCGAAAACAAATATTCTCAGTTTATGTAATCCATATGAATGACCTGAGGCAGGACACACCCACACGCTATTCACAGGAAAAATAGTACGGTGATTCCCGTACGAGGCACACGCCCCCCCGGACAATGCCATATAGTTCCACATAGTTTATTTCTTTGACTTTCCTACAGCGTTCGGAATATGGCCTATATAATTCCTATTCTGATAATATAAAAGAGAAATCATTTTTCAAAAAAGACTTTGTTTTGCCTAGTTTTGGCTAGCTTTTGGCAGCCTACGTGAAACATTGCCTTTCAATGTCAGTTACAAATGTCCGCAAATATCTGCTCAAGTATAAATTTTTGTAATGTGGTACATTCTAAACATTATTATTTCTAACAGTAGCTTGCTTCTACAAATATCTGCTAAAGTGTAAATGTTTCATATATTTATACAAATTATGTCCGTTTGACGGAGTTCGCTAATGTCTCAGGTGTAAATGTTTGAGATGCACTATATACGTACAGTCTATGGCCCATCAACAGATATTTGTCACCCATCAACAGATATACATTGTGCGTCCATACCCATTAATTGCCCACCTGTTTACTTTGAATAATGTATGCTAACAAATTTTTATTTATTTATTTTTTTAGGAATGTGGTTGCATCACCCTCGCCTTCACCGGCACCTCGCACCGGGGTACGCAGGTGTCATTCAGTTTTCAGTGCGATCGAAAATCATACTGAGTAAATGTACAGACATTATATTTTATAGATGTAATTTTGTTTATATCATCATAACACAAAAAGTATATATACTTGTATGATATTACTAAAACTTGTGTCTTTATGCATATACAGTAGTATAATTGATAATACTATAATAGTAGTATAATAAACAAAATACAATAGTTTCTTTTATTGTGTTATCAGCATGCTCATGTCTTTTTTTTTTTTTAAAACAGACATGAGAGTGAAAATGATCAGCAACCTGTTCTAAACAGAGCAAAGGCAAACAAACAGGCAAGATACAGGCAGTCCTCCATGGC
>CM075004.1:4402492-4416749 GCA_037576675.1 Pangasius sanitwongsei | reverse complement strand
TTTAATTCTGTAAAGCTGCTTTGTGACAATGTCCATTGTTAAAAGCGCTATACAAATAAAATTGAATTGAATTGAATGTTTTGAACAATATTTTGATGAAGAAACTGACTGAAAAGACTCCTTTGTCTGTATAATAAACAATGTAGAATAGTGTGCATTTTTGTCTGTATAAAATAAATAAAAAAATCCAAAATGGCTATGAACAGAGGTTTAATATTGTAAACAAAATGTACTACAGGTTCACCATATCTTAAAAATAAATATATCAATGTATAAATTCTCCCAAAAATTTCATTGAATAAACAAAGTCTCTAACCCTGGGAAAATATAATTGAAATTATAATTTAAATATAATGAGCTCCGTAGCAGAGTCTGAGGCATCATTTTAACCAGATATAGAGGTCCATAGTCAGATTAAAAAATAAAAAGTTTGACTTCCTTCTCAGGCACTGTAGATCGCAGCAGCCTTGGTGCAGGTGTTGTTTGAAAGCTACTGATTTTTTTTTTCACAGTTATATTGTGGCTATGTAACCATAGCTGTCTCTGTGATCCAGAACAGCTCTCTATATATTTTATGGTTAAGAGAGATTGGAATCTCTGGTGTTCAAACTGCAGTACAATTGGATTAGATGCATAATTAAATTAGAATGCTCATATAGATGTGAATCACATATTCCCATGATGTGCGTGGTCAAACTTTTGCACATGCCACAATTATTTTTTTTTCCCTACTTTTTAAGTTCATCAAAGTAACTGCATTAATATTTGAAGGAAAAAAAATTATAATAGTTTTTTTTGCAGAGGTTGTGTTGTTTATACTGTAAAAAGTTTTATTGTTAAAATAACAGCAAGCTGCTGTATGAATTACTGTAAACTCCAAAGTGCTGAAGCACTAATTACAGTAATTTTCCATGCTGTAAAAAAAATCTCAACTCTGAAATATACAGTGACAAACCATTTGATCTGACATCACTAGCTCACAGAAAATAATTCATCATATTCTAGTCACACTGATAAGACTTACTTTTTAGGATCATTGCTGTCAAACATTTTAAATCAACTGAGAATTCTTCCCAACCAGTACTGCCACAAAATAAAAAAAGCAAGTATAAAGCAATAGTACCTCTAACTAGTAATGCTTTCACACACTGAAATGGCCTTCACATGAATTTGGGCACAGGCAGGTGTCATGTAATGCGAGTGGAGACAGATGCAAATGCCGTTAAAGCATTTATTAGAGAGGCAGACAGACAAATCCAAAACGTGAGTCATTATCAGGAACAGGAAACAGGCAGAGGTAAGGCGATCTACAAACAACAATATCAGGGTAATCCAAAAACAAGTACAGACAGACAGACAGACAGACAGACAGACAGACAGTTAAACACTGAACAATACTTCACACAGGACAAAGACACATGTGGTTTAAATATACTAACTAATCAAAGGGCAAATGGAAACAGGTGCAAGCAATAAGGACACGTGAGAGGAACAACCAATGACAATACAGGGGAGGAGACAGGGCATGAACCAAAACAAAACACACGTGGCAATGCAAACGCACATGACAATGTAAACAAACATGGAAGCAGGGCCAACAGTACTGTCACAACAACAGATACCTGCAAAAAACGAAGAAGAAAATGATCAGCCATTCACCCATAGTTAGACCAAGTCCAATGTTAGTTCTAAATACATTTATAAAACTTCTTACCAGTCTTGTTTTACTTTAATAATCCTGTCAGCCTCATTGGCAAAAATCCCTAAGTCAAATTTGAACCGTAAGCGATCTACATTCTAAAATGTATCTTTTAGGGTACACACACTTGTCACTGGGGTGGTACCCTCAAGGAGACAGCTTTGTACCATTAGTTACAGAACATAATTTGTACCATTGTACCATCGCACCTTTTAAGAGAGAATATTGTACCCTAAGGAACAATTATGTGCCCTACTCTAATGGAACAAAACATTTTGACTTATTAGGATATTACACCAGTGAGAAAGCCATTTTGTTCCTTTAGGTGGCAAAACATATTCCTTTTGGGCATTTAAATAAACAGACAGGTTGACAGACAGGTTGTATATATGCATACTGATTTGCAATGGATTGACTCATTAATACCTTTTAAGTAAGAAAATTATTTGGAGTTCATCAATTGTTTTGTTGTACAATTTGTACAAAATACATCATGCAGAATTTTAGCTACAGAAATTGGGATTAAATCAGTGTTAAACAGACATTAATTAGGCAACTGCACAAAATTTGTTTTTTAACATTGTTTTATCTTGATCTGAGTTGCTAATCATTAAAAAAACACTTTTCTTTATCATTAAACAGGAGCTACAATATAGAATTTTGCAAAACATTCCTGAAAAGTTTTAATTAATGTTTACATTTATGTTGACTAATGTTTTCCTTAATAACAATTATTCAGCATACAAGCTACTGAACTGGAGTTAGATTAATGTCAGAATTTCATATAAATTCAAGTCATACACATACAGCACACATTTTAACATTGCTACACTGCAGTCATTTATTAAACAAGTCCTACTTTGACAGAAACTTTTCATGAAGATTGAGCAGTACATTTTTTTTTTTTTGTTTTTCAGGAGGAATGTCTAGTATTAACAAATACTTTGTCATTGACTGTGTATGTATCAAGTGCGTGGTAGTCAACCTCCTCACCTGGGGAAAGGAGAGTGCAGTCCTCCTCACATTTCACCCAATATTAATAATAGTGATAACGAAAGGCAGCTGGAATTAACAGCTTCCCTAACAATACCCAGTCTGTGTTAAAAATATACTTAATTTTGAAAAAATAAAAAATTTCTCCTGAATGCATATGACCCTCAGCAAACATGTCTTTCACATGGTACTTCACATTGTTAATCAATACTTCTGTTACACGCTGGAGTGTTATCTCTTCAAAATTGACATGATTATACTTCTCACTTACACTAAGAGAATGCTGTAGAGCGGAAGGCATCAATAGCTAGATCCTGTGTGCTACCAAGAAGGGAAGCCAAAGAAGGCAAAATAAACATCACTTCTGTGACGCAGATCCTGCAACACTGGAATTCTGCTTAAAATTTTCCTAAAGAGTCACAGGTTTATTTGTCCTATAATTTTGTCCAAATGACATTTTTTTCACCAAAAAAGTGGTCCTTAAAACAAAATTTGATTAACTGAAGTTTGTTTTCATGTCAATATGGATAGCATGACTTAGGTTTGCAAAACTGCATCTGAAGAAACCACAAAAGTTCTGGAACAATATCCTTTGGACTGATGAGACCAAGGGTGGAGATGTTTGGTCATCATGAAAAGCTCCATGTTTGGTGATAACCAAACACAGCATATCACCACAAACACCCCATTCCAACTGTCAAGCATGGTAATGGAGGGGTGATGATTTAGACTTGTTTTGCTGCCACAGGGCCTGGGAAACCTGCAGTCATTGAGACAACAATGAACTCCACTTTATACTAGAATATTCTTGAGACAAATGTGTGGCCATCTGTCCAGCAGCATATGGGTCATGCAACAGGACAATGATCCCAAGCACAGCAGCAAATTGACACCTGAATGGCTAAAGGAAAAAAAATCAAGGTGGTGGAATAGCCGAGTCAAAGTCCAGACCTCATCCCCAGTGAGATGCATAAAATGCCCTCAAACATCAATGAACTGAAGCATTGTTATAAAGAAGAGTGGGCCAAGTCACTGATAAACTCCTACAAAAAACATTTACTTCAAGTTATTGTTACTAAAGGTGGTTCTACATGTTACTGAATTATAGGATGTACTTATTTTTTCCCACCTGGTTTCTGAATGTTGGTTTACTTTTTAGGAAAAAATGACATGTTGAAATCTGATGTGGTTATCACCTGAGGTTATTCGTTTGTTTATAAAAGTTGGTGAGGACCACACAATTGTTGACCCAGTCCAGGGCTGCACAGCATAAGTTAAGACAAGGGGTTATATGTAAGGTGGAGTGAAATGAGTTTTGGTTGCCCTAAGAGTTAGCCT
This sequence comes from Pangasius sanitwongsei, assembly GCA_037576675.1. NCBI lineage: Eukaryota > Metazoa > Chordata > Actinopteri > Siluriformes > Pangasiidae > Pangasius > Pangasius sanitwongsei. The sequence continues at coordinate 4,412,719 of CM075004.1, read as the reverse complement.
GGAATGAGACATACACACACACACACTCAGGAGTTAGCTCAAATATGATATATTGATATATATTATAGAAAATATGTTTTGTGAGTTGCTGTACAAAACAAAAACTCCCTGGAAAAAACTCCCTGAGATGATATGAGGAAGAAACTTTGAGAGGAACCAGACTCAAAAGGGAATCCATCCTCATCTGGGTGACAGCGAATAGTGCAGTTATAAATAAATCTCTTCTATAACTGTGTACTACATGGACAAATGGTGCAATTGTGCAACCAGTAAATTCATTACAGTTTTCATATTAGAGTATTCAATATTATAATATTTAAATAATTTATAATATCTAAAACAAAAGCTGTGTTTTATGAATGTCCCAATCAGTTGAGCCACATGGTAATATGTTAGCCACAATCTAACATGCTAGGCTTAATCGTACAATATGATATGATTTTTTTTCTTGTTCACTGAACCATTTTTAATCTCTGTTAATTTCAACTCTCATAAGTACAAAGAGCTTGTTTTTCTGCAGCATGAGTTTGGGAGAAGAGTTGTGGTGTGTAAAGGCTAAAGTTCTGACATTGACATTCTGTGATGGAAGTTGCTTACAGGGTTCCCAACTCTCACGCACTGGCGTGAGACACACGCTTTCAGCCTCTGTCTCACGCTCACGCTGCCCAAGTAAATCTCATGCCAAATTAAATAACAAGCCAACACAAAAATACAACATAGTCACACATCTGCTTATATGATTTTTTTCTGTCAGTATTGAGAAGGCGTGGGGTCTAATTAGACCAGTGAAGCCATGCAACTTCTTGATTGGACCAGTCTGAAGTGGCTGGGTTCTGTACCAATCACATTTCTTCCCACGCTGTGCAAGGTCACTGTATATAAACCACTAACCGCTGCCTGTGCAACAATTGTCTGAGATGGAGATGTTGAGACGTCATAGTTTGTGCACACAAATCATTTGATTCACATGTTAAAATAGCTATTATTCATTCATTCTTTACTGAAAATGTAGCCTGTGTCAGCCAGTTTTATTGAGATTTGAAAAACAGTTGTGATCACTACGATTGAAGATGAGTATTCTAAAGTCTTTTGAGAAGAGAGGGTAAAGACATTGGAGATGACAGGGATGATAAGTAATGAAAAGTAGTGATGGCAATGGAGAGCAAAGAAGGGCATTCTCAAATGGAAAAAAAAGTCATATATGACAATAAGGAAAGAGAGAAGAAAAATGAAGATGGTGCTGGAGAAAAGACAGAGGATGGTGGATTGGGCAAGACCCCCTGAGGTAATATGAGGTAACTAGGTAACTAACGTGCTATTATGATTAAGTTTCTAAAAGTGCGTCTAGTAAGCTTTAAGCAGGCATTAAGCTTAAGCATTTTAGTAGTTTGCAATATTAAGATAAATTTACAAAAATTATATGCTTTTTGACTACCAGTTAATGTTGTAGCCTGTAAATGTTTTTTACAAGTGTATTTATAAGTATTATTCATGTACTAACCTAATTCTCTCTCTCTCTTTGAAGAATGTAAGTATAGAAAAGCAATCCCTAAATATAGCTGCAAGCAGCAATTATGGGGCCAAGCACAACAGAGGCAAAGAAAGAAACTAAGCGCACATCAGTGCATGGTCATTATTTTACATATCAAGTTTCAGTGCAACAGGTAGCAGTGTTGTCAAGATATTGCATAAAACACTATGCAGTGCTTATGTCAACTTTGACGATGCGTTATATGGAAACAGTTTGAGATATCAAAAGTTTTTTTTGCTAGCATGCTCTGATGATGATCTATGTGAAATTTGGTGAAGATTGGATAAATGGTCTAGGAGGATTCAGATAAAGTAGTTTTGACAGACAAAATGGCCTACTGTGGAAAAATGTACATCACTGGTTTCTGTAGGACCTGAGGAATTGAAAGAGGTGAGATTCATGAACACAACTTAAAAGATAAACTTTCATCACATTACATCAAAAAGTTGCACAGATACAGCTTCAGATCCTTGTGTTTCTTTGAAAAACTACATTATATAAAACAATTAACACACATGTAAAATGACAGCACCACTTGGTGACCAATTTTATTATTATTATTTTTTTTCAAATTTACAAATTTGAGATGTTTGACAAGATGTTTACAAACATCTCAGCTCAGCAAAGTTGTCCACAGTGTTTCGTTTTGTTCATTCTTTGGTAACTTTGTTTAAAAAACTGCTGAAATGTGACTGGCAGATGGCAGCAGTGTTGGGGAGTAGTTAACTAAAAGTAGCGATACTACTTTTCATAACATTCCTTTGTACGGTTCTATGGGCTGCCATAGACTTCAAGAGCGGAATACTACTGCTACTACTACTAATAATAATAATGAATACAATAGGTGTCTATGCACCTTTCTGCCAGCTGTTTTGTGTTCAGTAAGTGAAAGGTATGCTCAATTGGGTTGAGTTCATCTGAAATTTAAGAATATTTAATTTTTTTGCCTTAAAGAAGGGAAAAAAAACCCTTGGTTTGCTTTCACGGTATGTTTTGGGTCATTATCCATTTGTACTGTGAAGCGCCTTCTTATCAGTTATGCAGCATTTGACTGAATCTGAGAGGAAAGTATAGCTCTATATGCTTCAGAATTCATCCTGCTACTTCTATCAGCAGTCACATCATCAATAAATACCAGTGACCCAGTTCCATTGGCAGCCATACAAACCCATGCCATAACACTTCAGAATCCAGAATATGTGCATATGTCACTTAACATTTTGAACTGTTAGCAATACTAATTCAACAAAAGATTATTAACGCCAGTTAGCGCCAAAGCACGGTTAACCCTTTATTGCTCATAGGGGATCCCCTTTAGGAGAAATGTCCCACCCCCAGCTGAATTGGAAGTTTTAATTGGTTTTTCAAGTGAGCCTGTTATTGCCTGTAGTGCTGGGTCACCGCCCCAGTAGTTTGAAAAGTGCCATGTCAAATGCCAACTCGCCCCTGGCCCTGCTCCTGTGGCCCTATCAAGAGTGTTCTTGACTTGGCTAGATGTTGTGAAGGGGTTTTTCTTCAACAAGGAAAGAATTTTTGCATTCACCCACTTTAGCTGTCTTCCGTGGTCTTCCAGGCCTTTTGGTATTGCTGAGCTCGGCAGTGCATTCCTTCTTTTTAGAATGTACCAGATTGTTTATTTGGCCACTCTTAAAGTTTCTGATATCTATAGTTTTTTTTTTCAGCCTAATGATGGCCTCCTTCACTTGCATCAACACCCCTTTGGACCGCAAATTGAGAGTTCCCATGAAGAGCTACCAAATGCAAATTCAACACTTTGAATCATCTCCAGACCTTTTATCTCCTTAAGTGTCATGAAATAATGAGGAAACAGGCCACACCTGTGCATGAAACTGCTTATCAGTCAATTGTCCAATTACTTCTGAGCCTGTGAAAATGGAGGCTGTAATGGCTTTAATTCCTAAATGGTTAATACAGTATTTTTGTTAAACCCCTTGAATTAAAGCTGAAAGTCTACACTTCAATCACATCTCGATTGCTTCATTTCAGATCCATTGTGGTGGTGGTGTACAGAGGCAAAATTACGAAAATTGTGTCACTGTCCAGATACTTATGGACCTGACTGTAGCTTAATAGTGATTGGTTGGGTCACTCTTCAGTCAGTCCAAAATAACCAATACCCCAACATGCTATTCATGTAAAATTTGTGAGATTTGTGATTGTCTATCACAGGCTAAATTCATGGCATGTAAACGTGCACAGAGTTGCGGGAGACAGAACCACTTGCCCGCAGACTGAGGGGGAAAAGTGCGCGTGTGTCCCGTGGCTGGTATGCTTCTGCCTACAGCGACCGTGAGGAAACGAAGCCGCTTGCGCGCATTTTTGGATTGACCCAGATGCGCGCGCTCCTCTCGGGATGTGTTATGATGTCAGCGCTACATGAGCCCCGATTGGACACCGAGCAGAGCCCAAGTTGTTGTACCTCACCTGTCTGCGAGCGCGCTTCTGTCGCCACTTTTCTTTACCTGAAACCGACGGAAGAGCGGTGCAAGAGACGCAGTTACAATGTCGTACGTGCTGCTGGAGCTGCTGCTGTTGGTGGCGTTTGCGGACGCCGTACGTGCCGAGCTCGTGTTCCGCTGCCCAAGCTGCAGCGCCGAGCGCCAGGCGGCATGTCCCTCTCTCACTGCCGAGAGCTGCGGCGAGATCGTGCGTGAGCCGGGCTGCGGCTGCTGCCCCGTATGTGCACGCCGGGCCGGAGAACTGTGTGGTGTGTACACACCGCGCTGCGCCAGCGGCCTTCGCTGTTACCCCGAGCCGGACTCAGAGCTGCCGCTCGAGCAGCTAGTGCGCGGCCTCGGTCGCTGCGCGCTCAAAGCGGACGCGGAGCCCAGCACGGGAAGCGCTGAACTGAGCGGTGAGTGATCCATCCATCCATCAATTCGACATAAATTCGGGATGTACGCATGGATTCGCTGATTTTGCGCCAAGCTTCACTGCACGACTTTAATAGTGCGTGCAAAAGAGTCGCATTGTTTTCTAAAACTGACGTTGTTACATATTTTTTATTAAAAAAATTTAGCGGATAGGTCGAAAGTACAAAATAACCATCCTTAGCTTGCTGACATCTTAGCTAACATTATATGTAGAGTGGTGGCTAATGGCCAAAATTCCCGAAATTGGGGCCACCAACTATATAATTAAAAAATAATCAATAAGCTATATTCTCTTCAGAAAATTGTATTAATTAAAAGCTATAATGAGATTTTCATGTAAGTTTGTCGCCTAACTTCTATTCTTGAATACTTGTGAGTATTTGGGCATTTCACGCCCTGTACCGAAAGAATGGCGATGTCAGCAGTTTAGTCCGGTGATAAGCAAAGCATTGATTTGACCTGAATTTTCTGGCCATTTTCAGGCAAGGCACATTCAGCTCAACAACTTAAATGCAGAAATTGTAGTTGTAACATTTATACGTGTATTTAGGCTATACGTCTTCTGCAAGTGTCTGAAAATTGTCTACTGTTACCTTTTGCTGTTTGAATATATTCTTGCTTATTTCTATAGCAAAACATAGAGATTGATTAGCAAGGTGGACTTTGTACTTTGGCCCTGTCTTGTAAATTTTTCACAGTGGGTGTTAAAGGAGTGTGGTTTGTGAGAAATCCCTACCAATGTGCCCTGTAGTATATGTTCTGTAGAGGACATGTCAGAGTAAGAAAGGAAAAAAGCACACTTCCTGGGAATGACAGACTGGATCAAATTAATGTTGGAGCTGACATTTGGTACGAACATGGTGCGACAGAGCATTATTGCACACTCAGGTCTTATTCTGCATCTCATGATTGTAACAGAACTGACATCCTGCTGAGTTTCTCTGTAGTTGTTTGCCCTTCAAATTAGACTCTTACAGTCCAGTGTACTAGGAGAGAATAGTACTCATATGCCTCATATGGAACAAAGCTGTGAAGTATTATATCATTGTACCATTTAATTACATGAGGTTTCTAAGGGAAACAAACGCCTATTCTTATAAAAGAATTGTGATGTAAAGAACAAGATTTATATGTCAGTGCTGTTTATATGACTTTCTTCAGTTTGACAACACTTTGTAATTGTGTTCAGTTATTGTAGTAAAAAATTTTTACCTCATCACTTTACACATAATATACAAAGCAAGACTTGCTCTCAGTATAACACTATTGTGTTGCTGTGATCACTGAAGAATTGAAAGTGCTTTGTTAAAAACACCTGGTCAAAAAATGTTTATTGTGCTTGTTGGGTTGTTCTTGTAAACAGGTCTCATCTTCATATAAAGAGGACCCAATGGTCATCATTGGACCAAAAAAACAAAACAAAAAACAAAACAGGCCTCACGCAGCCTCTGGCCACCTGGGAGAGCAGCTGAAAAATACTGTATATGACCCGCTTAGGAGGTATATTCAGATGTCTGGCGAGAAAGGTTGGACTGAAAATAGTCCAAAATAATCCCCCTGCTTTCTTTAAGAGAAGGTATGGCTGGCATCCCCACTGGGTGTTTCAGCAACTTGGATGCCAAAAATCTCACTGCACTGGGCTCCAAAATAAACTTGCAAGCTCCCTGCAGCAGCTTGGAGATAACACAAGCAATGTCACAAATGTTATTGAGCTGTGTAAGGCTGGGGGTGAACTGTGTGTGTACAGCAGAACCGAGGGGCTCAACAGAATTTGCAGAGGTCTTTTTGTGTGATCCCCTTGCATGGCTATTTGCATGACCAGGCTTAAGATGACAGCCATTTTCAAGTGTGTAGACCATTAGTGCAGAGAAAAGAGTGTTTTGCATATCAGGTAGTAACAAGTGTTCCTCCTGCATTCATATAGTGGCATGATTTATCATTTAGCTCTCAGTAAGCCTCAGATGGCTCATAGCAACAAGTCTGAGCTATGTTGTCAGCATGCTTACTTACTCTTTCTGTTTGGGACAAAATGACAAAATAATGTAGAACAATACTAAAAAGATTTTGCAAGTTTTTAAGGATTTTAAAGATTCTACACTCAGTGGTCAGTAATCTGGGGTCCAAGCACCAAAGATTGCTCCAAACACAGGTAGTTCCCTGTTGTTTTTGTTAGGATTTTTAAGGAACCGAGCATGTAGTGCTTGGAGCCCTATTGTTATTATATTTTTTAAATATTTTACAGTGAAAATTCTTTTTGCTACTTATTCCTTGGATTCTCTCAAACAAAAAGCCCCTAGAACTATTTAGCTCCACCTACTTAGATTTTTTAAAGCTAATTTGCATAATGTACCTTTATAATATAAAATACCTACTTTTGAGAACTTGAGGGTCCCTGGAGGATTAGTGGTTAGGCCTCAGCGCTCTCACTGCCACGGCCCATATTGACATTTGACATAAAGAATATGGCCCCCACATGTCAGTCAATTCTAATGAAGTAGAGCATAATTGACTCATACAGTGCTAACTCATGACTTTTTGCATGGATTTGCACTTTGTATACAGGACGAGATTCTGAGGTCATGTGCAAAGTTTGGGACATGATCATGCATAAGGAGCAGATCTAAGGTTAGATAACTTGGTATTCTGCATCTATATGCTAATCTGCAAGTGGATCTTTGACAGTGACCTGGTTACTTAAGAAACTTGGCTGTCATCGGTCAATCAGCTTTCAGCAGGCATTTGACAAGGTAAACATTGAGCTACTGTCATGAAACCTGCAATTATTGTCCCTCTAAGGACCCCCTAATAAATAATATCGATCTTGGCCTCTGGGGGTGCTATTTGTTTTTGCACATAAAAACAAGCATATTTAAACTTTGAAACTTCTTTTTTTTCCCATGTTTAGTCTCCTTACTCCCTTTTATGCCTTTTGTACCATTTAGTTCTGCCCATGCACATTTTTTATAATTTGTTAATATGCAAAACCTACTTTTGAGAACTTATCCTAGGATTTTTCACAATTTTGGTGTCGAACTACTCAGTAGAGTGTGAAACTCAATAATTATCAATTATCAAAAACATCCCTGCTCAGCCAAATGAAATGACACATATCCACCAGAAGGGTATGCTAAGTATGTACTAAAAGAGCTGTTTCTTCTAAATGCAAATGTAATTTTTACGAACTTTACAATACATAGTCAATAGGGCACTCTGTATCCACACCTCAGATTTCATTGGCCCATAAGGGGCGCTATAAAAAGGCCTAAATTTCTTCAACCATTTGACATACAAATATGAAATTTGCTCTGTTTTTGCTTGGTAAAAATGGAAAACTTTATGTCAAGTTACTTTTCTAATGAATATATTTGGGGATGAAAAATAGCCTACCAAAAACTGTATACTCAGAAATGGCAGACTTTTGGACCCTGGTGTGTGTGTGTGTGTGTGTGTGTGTGTGCGTGTGCATCACCAGGAGAGAGATGGGAGTCTGTTGACATATTTGTTCTTAGGACAGATTTTGAGTTTAACACCTCTGGTTTAAACTGGATCCTAATCTCGACATTCTGTCTAAACTCTTTTTTTTGATATGTGAAGGTATCCAAAACTATGTGCATGCATAGAGCAAGGTTTAGGGATATTTATATCTGAATTGATTAACACCAATAACCCACTCTGAATGTAACATAGGATGTTTCTAGGAAAAAGAAGGGCAAATAGTGCCTATTCTGCTTGAGTCTGGTTAGTGTGTTCAGTTTTTAATCCATACTAATGTTTGAATGGGTTGTAAATTGTTTCCCATCTTATGAAACATTATACTAGTGTGATTATTAAATTGACAGGCATGTAAAACTTTGCATCAAATTCTTTTCATAATTCTAATCCACATGTGTGTCCTGCACATGTGTGTTTGAATCACGATGCTCTCCTACCATATAAGTAAACACAGTTCATTTTACAAATTTTAATAGGCGGCAGGATTAGATTCAAATAGCTGTTTCTTACGCCTTAAGTCAAGCTAAAATCTGTTGTACTGCATAGTTGTACTAATCTGTGAAAGGATTTTTACTGTTAACTAGGTTACTGTAAAAACCTAAAAAAAAGTAGTGGCCATAAGTCAATCACATTGCAGCACACACATGACTGTTTTAGCACTACGCTACCGTCATGAAATTTTAATAGTATATTCATCTATGTTTGCTTTATTGTTCTGTGCAAATTAGGGAGAACTAGGTACCTGTGGTGTGGTCTGCACATGTTGCTTGGGCCTGGGAGATTGCCATCTGCAGCTATATTTCTTATTATTAAGTTATTATTCTTATTCTTATTCTTCTTAGTATTAATATTATTATTACTGTACAAGCACAGCCTACTGTAATATGCGAACTAGTTCTACACGAAGTAGTCCTACATGAACTAGCCACACGTCAATCAAGTTTAAAGAGACAGATCCTAATTTACTCAAACAGCTGTAACTCATGATTGCTTGTGTGGATTCGAATGAAAAGTGAAAGGCATGTAAAGGACAACATTCTGAGGTCTCTGCAAAGGTTGGGGTATGGTCATACATAGGGGCGGGGCTAAGGTCGGATAACTGTTTCTCAGGAACCATAAGTCTAAGTCTGATTGAGCTGAAATTTGGTATACTGCATATGTGATGCCATTGGCCAATCAGTTTTCAGCAGGAATTTGACAGGTTTAACATTGAGTTATTGTCATGAAACTTGAAGAGTAGGCTCACTGAGCGACAGTTCTGTGGGTGAAAATGCCTTGTTGATGAGAGGTCAGAAGAAGATCGCAAAAGACCACATCAGGTTTCGCTCCTGTATCTGCATGATTTTATGCATTGTGCTGCATGATTTTATGCATTGTTCCTAAAACTACAGAAAACTGTATTTTGGCACATTTAGCTATACCCACTCAAATTTATGATAATGTGCATAATATCTGAAATGTACTTTTGCAAACTGGTCCTAGGATTTTTGTGCAATCTTCACAATATAGATCTACTCAGGAGAGTGTAACCCTCAATAATTATCAGTAATTATAATAATTACCACTACTATCTGATCTCACTCACCTTGGATAATGGGGGGTGGTGCTATTCATGTTTTCGCACACAAAACCAAGCATATGTTGGTTGGAAATATGGAAAATAATGTGTACAGTGAAATTTCTCTTTTAGTCAGTCCATACAAAATTGCCTTCTCAAGCATTTACTGTAACTCTGACCATTCAAATTTGTGATAATATGTGATAATATAATATATGTGCAACCTAATTTTTGCAAACTAGTACTAGGATCTCACAATATTGGTGTTATACTACTCAGGACAGTGTTACTCTCAATAATAACAGAAAAGTGCTGCGATTTGCAATCTGGATGCCCGTGTAACCCCATCTGTTATTTCATCAACGAGTTCCAGAAGGAATACACAGGGATGGCATGTTGAGCTCGTGATAGCAGTGCAGTGAGTTTACTGGAATATAGTAGGAAACACCACAACAGATAAAATTATCATCTCTCTGGTCATAGCAGTAAATAAAATATAAATAAAATAAAACACTTGCATTTGCATCCGCCAAGTTCTCCCGCCATGTGCGAGTTATACTAACAAACAATATACTTAAACTTCAAACTTTACAAATTACACAGGCTTTGATAAATTCTAACATGAAATAACATGAATTACATCAGTCTCAAAAATACCTTCAATTAAAATGAAAAAAAAAAAATATATATATATATACACTGCCCTCCAAAAGTTTGGAAACGCCTGAACAAAATAGGGTTTTTGGGCAATA
>CM075004.1:4377466-4402392 GCA_037576675.1 Pangasius sanitwongsei | reverse complement strand
AAAACCCTATTTTGTTCAGGCGTTTCCAAACTTTTGGAGGGCAGTGTATATATATATATATATATATATATATATATTACAGCATATTAGCCAGAGAGATAAAATTACATACCATTCACCTTGACAGTGAACTCTTGACTGACGAGAAAATGGCCGACCTCCCTTGTTACACTCATTACCTGTATGTGTCCCACCCCCTTTTCCCAATATCTCGTATGCTATAGGTTGAACGAACATAATGTATAAGCAGCCATTTTGGCAAGATTCATAACCTATTTCCTTTCTCTGTTACACCCACACCTCAATCAGTTTTAAGAAGGTGGAGTTGGTTTCCTCAGATGACTGTAATTCATGATTTTTCATATGAATTTGAACCAAACTTGGAAGACATGTTTACTACAATGGTCTGAGGATGTCTGCAAAGGTCATCCTTAGATTTAAGTCCAAATAACTGTGTCTCAGAAACCAAAAGTCCAGTTGAGCTGAAATTCAGTGTGCTGCCTTCTTGTGCTAATCTCTAAATACATTTTATTTACCACTGGATTACTTCAAGAACACAGAGTAATGCAAATTGGTACCAAATTACTCAGCAGGCTCTGACCGTCACAAAAACATTTTGAGATTTTTTAACCAGTTTGGTCGCCAAATGCTATTGGGCTCGGGCTTGTATTACTCAAGCAGCTGTTGCAGTACTGGTTGCATGCATTTACATGAATTTGAAAGCCATATTCAAGGCAAGATTCTGAATCATTTTGCATAGATTGTGGCATAATCATTGTTATGGGGTGGAGTTAAATTTCTTTCATTTTAAAATTGCTTATTGATTCTATTCTGAATGTATCCAAATGTTTAAACACCTGTTTAACAGGTGATGATGACATGCCATGTCTCTTTGATGTATTTTCACCGACAGGAAACCCAGTTCAATTCTATAGTCAACAGCATTTATATCATGTCCTTTTTATTGTTACTTTAATATAATGTGTAATATCATATTACACCATGAGATGGCAACATCTGTCTATAAATCTGACCTTAGTTCTGTTTCACATTGCGGATTTTCAGCAGCCCAGCTTTATTGTGATGAATTGATGTTTTATATGTATGCGGTGCTGTAGTTTAGTTTAGTTAATTAAAATTATTTTGTAATGAGGCATTATAGTGGAGATTTTATTATTATTATTATTATTATTATTATTATTGTTGTTGTTGTGAAGTAATATAGTGCAGATATGTATGAGATGTAGTTTGTACATTTAATTTATCATTATACATTGCTGGATGTAATTTTCTTTTCTTTCTTTTTTTTTGTAGTGATGTTTATTTCTCAAATGTGATTTGTAGTTTAATTTAAAACTATTTTGTTTAATAAAAACAAAAAATATATAATGTGCAGTATCTGGTTACATGATAAGATGGTGGTTGTATGGCAAAGATCAGTGTTACATGTTTTTGTAAAGAAATTCAAAGCCAGAATACCAACACATTTAACTGATTATCAGTTAGCTTTATTGTACTTTCACATTTTATACTTTTATACTACTTCGATTAGCTTTATTGTACTTTCACTCTTTATAATTTTATACTATGTATTACAAGTGGAATATTTATATTCATTAAACAGATTATAATTAACATAATTAACATGTGGGTTTACAAGTAAATAATTATCTTATTTATATAATTAAAATACCCGTTTAACACAGAAAATACTGAATACAATGAATGACATATGGACTGCAAATTGATAGAAAAAAACAGCTTTGTACATGCTCGTGATTAGATAATAAACACATTAAAATCACATACTGTGTAAGAGAAATCAGTAGCATTGTAGGACATAAACCGACCGTAAAAAGTGTTTCAGTATTGTCACAAGAATTTAACTTTACAACAACTTTAGATGATGGACATATGATCCATATGTTTAGATTTATGTTGTTTTCCCTTCCACGGAACTGAAGTCATTGCAGTAATTTCTCTGTGAGTGTGGACATTGTGTGTGGTTTCTGGAGGCCTTCAAATATATGGTGTCCCTATAGTAACTTCTTTGTTGAAAATGGAACTATGGATAACATTCTTTGTCCTTAGTACTAAATAAATACAAGGAAAAAAATGTTTTCTTAATGTTTTTTTCTACTTTGAAAATATAATCAAATACAGGTCAAATTTTTGTGCTGTAAATAAAAATAAGGAAACAATGAGCATGTCAGACACAAAGCTGATATGTGAAATCCATCAACTGAACTTCAGATTTAAGCTATATTTAAGAAACTTTAAAGCAACTTGAACCAGTAGCCACACTAGTAACAATTTTTAGAATACATATGCTGAATATAAATCTTAAAATAGAAATGTATTTTTTTTCTGTCAGTTTGTAAGTCTAATCCAGAGTGGAAAATTTTCACTATATAATATTATTACACTAGAAATATAGATTTGCCTGGAAAGAAGCAATACACATTACTGATAAACAGTTTTTACCTAGTGTTTACCTCAGCATGAACCCAAGTTCTGTCGGTGTTGAAAGGCTGAATACATTTGAATAGATAGCTATAGGTGAAGATGATGGCCAGGGTACCATGAAAGTGGGTTTTCACACAATTTCCAATATTTGGTCGGAACCATTCTCCTGTAAATTGAATAAGACAGTCATTATGACATTACATTTACAATATGTTTGTTTTTGTTTGTTATTTTAGAATACATTAAGAGTACATTTTCAACACTCAAAACAGATATTTTACTTAGCATGACACTTATGTGAGTACTGGGAAGGAAGAACTGCTAACTATGTAGTTAAGGTGGTTTGGCTAAATGAACACAAACATAACAAGTATTTACAGTTACTTGTACATTATGAAACATTCTGTGAAGGCATAATGTCAATTATATGAACATTCATTATAAATATAAGAGTCTGAAATTTATATCATATACACTGCTGACATTAAAACCTATACCCAATGAAAAGTTAAATGAATAACATTGATTATCTCAGTACAATAGCACCTGTCAAAGGATGGGATATATTAGGCAGCAAGTGAACAGACAGTTCTTGAAGTGGATGTGTTGGAAGTAGGAAAAATGGGCAAGTGTAAGGATCTGAGTGGCTTTGACAAGGACCAAATTGTGATGGCTAGACGACTGGGTCAAAGCATCTACAAAACAGTAGGTCTGTATATGACTATAATGGTGTATATAGTCAAGTTTTCCCAGATATAAAGTAAGGTAAAGTCAGGAATCGACTTAATGTTGCAATGCTGCAGGAAGTAAGCAATCTTGATCTACATTCTGGTAGTTTTCTTACACTAGATTGTGAGGAAAAATTCATTAATATAGGTAAAAAAAAAATAAAATAAAAAAAATAAAAAAGGGGGGTTGGGGGGTTGGCTAATGGTTAGAGAGTCCGACTTGTAACCCAAAGGTCGTGCGCTCGAGTCTCAGGACCGGCAGGGATTGTAGGTGGGGGGAGTGAATGACCAGCGCTCTCTTCCACCCTCAGTACCACGACTGAGATGAGACCCTTGAGCAAGGCACCAAACCCCCAACTGCTCCCCGGGCGCCGCAGCAAAAAAGGCTGTCCACTGCTCCGGGTGTGTGTTCACGGTGTGTGTGTGTGTTCACTACTGTGTGTGTGTGCACTTGGATGGGTTAAATGCAGAGCACAAATTCCGAGTATGGGTCACCATACTTGGCCACAAGTCACTTCACTTCACAAAAGAAAGTAGAAGCAGTTTTCCTGTAGGAAAGGCTGGGTCTTTGGGCCATGTGGGACTCCACTGGAGGGTGGATGCAAGCAAGACTTAATTCCACAAATTCAGAATTTGCTTTTTGGGTCAATATATGGCTAATAAAGTGGTCACATTTTCCATGCATCCTTACTCGGTAGAGGTTTCACTGATGACACTGTACCTATTGGCATGAAAAAAGTCCACAGAATCCTCTTGTAGTAACTTCAGAGTGTAGAGTTAATTTCCAGTTTTACAGAAGTACAAGCTGGCTGACATATTCTTCTGTTTTGTGATTGGACATGGAGTAGGTGTTTTCTGTTTTCAATAGTTTGTAACATAAAAGACTGGAAAAGTTTTGTCAGACAATGATTAATGCTTAGTTTGTGTTCGCCATTCTATTATGCATCACAGAGGATGATTGCAGTCCTTTTAACAGTATTACTATTTTTTTACTTTTTAATGTTATAGTATAAACCAAAACAAATAATTAATAGACTCATAATGAGTCAACAATTCATACCTCTCCACAATAACATTGGTACAGAGATACTGTCACTGTGTGATGTCACACAGTATCTCCACAATAACATTGGTACATTGGTATTTGGTACAAATTCAGTGCTGAACTTATTTGTGATGTCACACAGTATCTCTGTACCAATGTTATTGTGGAGAGGTATGAATTGTTTGCCCAGCAGGGGGCTCACACCCCTCCCCTTTCACATCGCTCTGCTTATCAGCAGCTAAACACTGTCACGATACTCCACACGCAGAAACCCAACAATGTCCTGACTAATCTTATAAGAGACTTGTGGCAATAAAATTCATTTTCATTTGTTTATACTGATTGAAAATGTCCAATAAGTCAATTTCCATTCTGCCGGTAGTCTACAGTCTAATTCAACCACAATGCAGAACGTTTCTGTATCAGGTGTGTCACAGAACATAAGCTATACGTGTTACATAATCAGTTTAAATACATATCCAGAGAATGACTATAAATGGAAGACTTTTTGAATTATTAGAAAACAGAATCTATCAATCACTAATCAATTATCACTTCTCTGGTTATACTATGAATGAAGATGAGACAGTTAACTAAATGTCTTTTATATTTTAACAATAATTTTGGAATCCATCCATCCATTTTCCGTACCAATTATCCTTCACAGGGTCACGGGGTAGCCTGGAGCCTATCCCAGGGGACACGGCACAAGGCGGGGGACACCCTGGACAGGGTGCCAACCCATCGCAGGGCACAATCGCCCATTCACACAGTATGGACAATTTGGAAATGCCAGCCTACAACGCATGTCTTTGGACTGGGGGAGGATACCATGCTAACCACACGGACAACTTAACACATCTACTGAGCAATAGACTTTGGGATTTGCCAACCATGACTATTGTACATTCATGTAGCAAAAATTGGGATTGATTTTTTATGATTATGTTGTTAGATTTCTTTGGTCTTCTTTTTCCTTACCACTTAAAAGTTCTATGTTTTTGTGCTGTGGCCCAGATAGAATCACCCATTCCTGTCTGTATAACCTGGTGTGTCTGTATGTGCAGGATTCAGGACTCAGGAAGGAGACAGGTGAATTTTTGCAGAGCTTCATTTTTCTTTTATTTTCCTTTTCAACTGAGCATTTTTCAGCACATCTTCAGCACAAGTTTAAATTCAAACCAAAAGAAAGCAAACAGTTTATAAATAGTTTGCAGCCTTGTAGCGTTCAAGTTCATATTTCGTGTTGGGTATGCTGTTGCTGACAGCGCCGTCTCTTGCTCTGGTCACAGCATCTCTAAAAGGACAAACAAAGAACACATAAACAAACTTGCCTGATCACATAGGTGGGAATCATCATGCCTCCTTTCCATCCACAGCTGATGGTTGACTGTGCCACACAGCAAGGCCAATTCTTTTATTTTTGCTATAAACTGAAGACATTTGGGTTTCAGATCAGAAGATAAATGAGACAATAGATCATGACTTCAGTTTTCATTTTGTGATATTTACATTTAGATGTGTTAAACAACTTAAAACATGGCACCTTTTGTTTGATCCCAGCCATTTTTCAAGTGTTCACAAATAGCGGAACATGTGACTGACAGGTGTTTCTTGTTTAAACAGTTAATAGCTCTGAATGTCTACACTTGGTTTGAGCCGTGGGTTTTGCCTGTGAAGATTGCATTTGTCGCTAAAAAGGATAAACCAACATGAAGAACAGAGAGCTGTCTATGGGAGAAAAGCAAGCAATTTTGAAGGTGAGAAAAGAGGGATAATCAATCAGAGCCATTGCACAAACATTGGGCATAGCCAGTACAATAATTTGGAATCCCCTGAAAAAGAAAGAAAACCATTGATATACTGACAACCAGACATTGAACAGGCCAGCAAAGGAAAATAACAGCAGTTGATGATAGAAACATTGTGAGAGCTGTGAAGAAAAACTCAAAAACAACAGTCAGTGACATAATCAACAACCTCTGCAGGGTAAGGATGAAGGTATCACAATCAACCCTTCAAAGAGCAGAAATACATTTATGACATTTGGCAGGCACCCTTATCCAGAGCAACTTACTTTAATCTTATATACCTGAGCAGTTGAGGGATAAGGGCTTTGCTCAAGGGCCCAGCAGTGGCAGCTTGGCATTGGTGGGATTTGAACTCACAACCTTCCAACCAGTAGTCTTCACCACTGAGCTATGACTACCCAAGATTAACTGCAACCAAAGTGATGGAATAGCCAAAGTGTGGAGAAAGAAAGAAGCTGTTCATGAGCCAAAACATACAAGCTCATTGGTCAAGCACAGTGGAGGTAGTGTCGTGGCTGCTTCTAGAAATGGGCTCACTAATCCTTATTGATGATATAACTCCTAATGGTAGCAGCAAAATGAATTTAGAAGTCTACAGAAACATCTTTCTGCCAATTTACAGAGAAATGCATCCAATCTAATTGGGAATGCATCCAATCTAATTGGGAGAAATGCATCCAGTCTAATTGGGATGAACTTTATCATACAGCAAGACAATGGCCCAAAACACACTGCCAACACAACAAAGGACTTCATTAGGGGAGAAAAGTAGAAGGTTTTAGACTGGCCAAGTCAAACACCAGACCTTAACTTACTTGAGCATGCATTTCACCTCCTGAAGTGGAGGCCGAATCGAGAGTCCCCCAAAACAAGCAACTGAAAAAAGCTGTGGAACAAGACTGGAAAAGCATCACAAAAGGAGAATACAACGGTTTGGTGATGTCAGTGGGTTGCAGACCTCATGCACTTATTGCAAGCAAGGCGTATGCAAATATTAAGTCTTATTTACTGTAATTTACTTTAAGATAATCTGTGGTCCCTGGAGGACTTTTAGTTAGGCCACAGCACTCTCGCTGCTGTGGCCCAGGTTCTATTCCTGGCCAGAGAACCAACCCCAGCATGCAACAGTGCACTCCCAGTGCTAGTCATGAGGGAGGGTTGTGTCATGAGGGGCATCTGGTGTAAACACTGTGCCAAATCAAATACATGGACCAATGATCTGTGGTGGCATCCCCTAACAGGGGCAGCTGAAAGAGGAACAACAACTTTAAGACTATCTGTTACTATACTTTTGTTCATCAAAAAATTAGGTGGTGTGCCACCAAAGGTGACATGTGCTAAGATGTTTAACACATCGATACATAAATATCAGTAAATGAAAGCTGAATTTCTGACCTATCATGTCATAGTAATCTTTAGATCTCAAACCCAAATGTCTTCAATAGCAGAAAATAAAAAAAAATTGGCTTTTCTGCAGGGATTTGGAATCTAAGATTAATAATAAACACAGCCAATCAGTTTTCTAAAATCAGATCAGCATTAGCAGTTTCTGCCATTTCAACCCAAAAAAGCATGCTAGATGAAGATGAGACAGCTAGCTAGCTAGACTTATAAACAACAAATTTCAGAAATGAAAGCAAATAATCAAACAGAACTTTTTACTTATAGTTTATTTAGGATATTTCCAAATTACATCTTTATTTTTGATATTTACAAATTACACTCCAAGCAATTCCAACTGGCGTGGATGTATTTAAATTGTCAGTCATGTTCATTCCTGATTTGCTGATTGGCAGGTGGTTATGAGGTTCTGCCCTTTGAGAGGTCTACCAGTCATCATAAGGAGAAGCAGCCAAGCAGGACATACGAAGAGTGCACTGTCCAATAAGCATTCAGATGTTTTTTTCTGTGCAAAACTCACCCGCCACACTACATTCACTCCCAGTAAAGCCATGACTCAAAATGACACATTAAAATTCTGTTGTCCAATGAGCATTAATTTTTCGTCCCTTTAAACCTGAACATATAATACACACTAATTGATGCACGTGTTTCAATAGTTGTCTGTTTGTACTGTGTCGGGATTTCAAAAGAGATTTTCACACAGGCTGCGCTGTCCACTGAAAAGAGTTCAAGTTTAATGGATGAACAGTGTGATATACAGTGAGATATTTAATCGTTTGATTTGCTAAAATATTGAAATCTCTCAGAATTGATTAATACACACACTTTGGATTTCATTGCCTCATTTCATTTCATTTGGATTTCGTTGCCTCAACATTGCATTGCCTCATTTTAATGAAATTTTAGGGGAAGCCAGCTTCCTGTGTAGTTTTAAAGCAATTGCCTGTGCTACTCTTAACAAAATTTTAAAAAATTCAGGGTAATACATTCGTGGTAGCTAAAATATGTTAGCATTACTCTTTTACTAACATTTAAGTTGCCAAATTCGTGACATAGACATGATGTATTAAAGTAACATTTTCAGTAGTTGCTTCCTGTACAAGATGAGAGAACCCAAATTCTTGCATTAAACTGCAAACAGAATTTCAATATCTGCTTCTCAAGTTTCTCAAAAAGATTTTCATTAAAATCTCCCATGACAGTTTTACCTCCATTAATACTATCACACAAAATGATCAACTCAGTAAGCTTGTTTTGAAATGGTGCAAGATCCCAGCAAACATGCCCACATTTGCCCCACGGGCAAGTTGTGGGCAGTGTGGGCCAGGGCTAACCCATACAATTTGGCATGCCCACACAAATCCCATGTGGGACCACTGTGGGCTAGCCAACATTGGGCCAACACCTATTTTACCCACATTGGCCAAACACTGTTTTTCTGTGGGCAGCCCACACTTTGGCATGCCCACACGAATCCCAAGTGGGACCACTGCAGGCTAGTCCACATTGCTCCAGCACCTATTCTACCCACATTGGTTCAACACAGGTTTTCTGTCATACCTGGTCATGTGGTATGGACTCATCAACAGGCCTTCAGAGTTCCAGGCCTTCATAAATGAGGTACTCTGGGAATTCTTGTCATCACTTACAATAGATAATATCCTGATTATTACCAAAATGAAACAGAACACATCTTCCAGTTACATGTGGGGTTGCAAAAACTCTTGAAGAATAATCTGTTTGTTACACTGAAAAAAATGCAAATTTCACCAGAAATCTGTTAGGTTTTTAGGCTACATTCCCGACCAAAGAGGAGTGGAGATAAAATGGAGGCCATAACCTCCTGGTCCCAACAAAAAACTGTCAAGGAGATGCAAAGATTCCTGTAGTTCACCAACTTTTATCAAAAGTTCATTCAGGGTTTCAACACTGTGGCAGCTCCAATAACATCCCTCCTTAAAGGAAAGCCCAAGATTATCAACTTGAACCCTTAGGAACTTGAAACAATAGTTCACAACTGCTCCCATCCTGCACCATCCTGATCCTGACCTGCAATTCACAGGGGAGGTGGACACTTCAGAAAGGGAGTTGGAGTTGTCCTCTTGCAATGACAAGGTAACTCAGCTAAACTCTATCCATGTGCGTGGACTCACCCCTGCATAGCTATGCTGTGAGGAACTGGAAGTTGCTGGCAATCAAAGCAGCCTTGGAAGAGTGCAGACTTTGGTTGGACAGAGCCAAATACACAGTCGTTATCATCAGTCATCACAAAAACCTTGAATATATGCCAAGGCAGCAAAGAGACTAAACCCATGCCAAGCCAGGTGGGCACTATTCTTCATATGCTTCAAATTTGTGCTCACCTATCAAGTTCCAAGACTAGTAAGGCTGACACCCTCTCAAGAATTCATGACACTTCATGCACCAGGACACTCGGGCATCACAAGGACTCAGAGACTAGTAGAGAACAAGTTCTGGTAGGAAACATTGAGACAAAAGATATGTTAATGCTTGGTTTGTCTGTGCCCATACCTGTACCTCATGACAGTTACCCACAGGTCTTCTGCAACCTCTTCCGATTTCACAAGGACCTTGGTCACACATTGCAATTGATTTTTATCACTGATCTGAGTTATTCACAGGGTCACACCACCATACTGATCATCAGTGACTGCTTCTCCAAGGCCTACCACCTCATTCCCCTGACCAAGCTGCCCACAGCCCTTGAAACTGCTGAGATCTTGTTCTGAGAAGTCTACAGGCTATATGGACCGCCTGAAGACATAGTCTCAGATTGTGGTATTCATTTCACCTCTCAGGTATGGCAAGGCTTTTGCAAAAGACTTAGTATAAATGTCAGTCTGATTACCAGCCCCAATCTAATCGCCAAACAGAAAGACTCAATCAGAATATAGGGAGGTTCCTCAGGGTGTACTGCCACAGTCATCAGAATGACTGGAACAAGTTTCTTCCCTGGGCTGAATATACCTGGAATTTCCTCATCCGCACGTCCACAGGCCTCACCCACTTCCAGTATGTGCTGGGATACCAACAGCCACTGTTTCCATGGTTTGGAGAGCCATCTAAAGTGCTAGTGGTAGACAATTGGATAAGATGTAGCGAACACACTTGGGAGGCAGTGCACGTCTGTCTACAAAGAGCCATCCAATGACAGAAGAGGGTAGCAGACAGACTAAGGTCTGTCATCAGTCCCTTACAACCTGGTCAGAGGGTCTGGCTATTCACCCGAGAACTCTGACTAAAACCCCAAAAAGTACCTTCAAAGTGATAAAACGATTGAATCAAGTATTGTACAAACTAGAATTACCCCTGCAATATAGAATAGCACTGACATTCCATATATCATTACTCAAACCGTGTGTCTCTGTACCTACCCACCAGGTGATTGGAGTTGAACCATCCCCTCCACTGGAGATCGAGGAGACTCCTGTGTACACAATCAAGATGCTCTTCAACTCCAAGCAGCAGGGTAACACCTTCTATAGCCTGGTGGACTGGGAAAGCCCAAGGAACACTCCTGGGTTCTGGTGAAAGATATTTTTGACCTGTCTCTGGTCACTTCCATGTCCACAAGGAGCACTCTGAATGTCCTGTGCCTGGACCAAGAGGAATACTCCACCACAGGGGGAGTTCAGCTTTGGGAGCCGCCCACTGGGGGGAGCAGGATTCTGTAACATCTAGCACAGACTTTTCCACTCCAGACTGCCAGAGGGTGCGTTCTTCTGAATACTAAACCCACTTCTTTGGTGGTATTTCCTAACTTGAACTCAAGAATGAAGCCTTACAGTTTGCCTGCATTCTTGTGAGTTCTGAGCCATGTTTTTGTGGATTGATTCTCTGTGTTTGACTTTGCCTTGTCTTGTATCAATTTTGCCTTTAGCCTTGCCCCTTTGATAGCATGCTATTGTTCTATTTTTGGTATCTCAATCACAAACAAATTTGCAACTCAAAGATGCAATTTAAAAAGTAGTCAGGCTCTAAGAATGGATGAAAAGTAAAGTAGTTAGAAATATTCTAGAGGGAGAGATCCCACCTAGGAGCAGTAATAGATTTGTGAATGATTAGTCTGTGTCCTTTCTCGGTTTAATGCAGGCCAAAAGTACATACAGGAGGGCACCAGCTTCCACAGTGTAAACTAATCAGATGACTCACATTTCAGAGAAGTTGCATAAGTCACCTCTCTCCTGCTCAATGTTTGGTCAAATATGTTAATATAGAAAAGCATGAAAAAAGTTAGTTTTTTAGGGTTTGCAATAATAGCTCTTTCTCTCTTATGTGCTTCCCATGGCCAGTTTTGTTTCTCCTGGAGTTTTGTGTTTGTGTAATAAAGAAATAACCTTATGGCTGCCAGTTATGTGCGCACTGTGGCCAGTCCTGTTTTTCCTCCTTAATGTTCATAGAAGAGCCAACACCTAAAGCTAGGTTATGGTTCCTGTCCTTTTTCATCTCCATTTAGTGGAAACCTCAAATCAGACAGATAATTCAGTGTGGTATTCCTCCACTTTCTCATGATACTTGTTAAATGTTTGTAAGACATTGGTAGGCTAGCTAGACTTACAAACAAATTTCAGAAATGAATGCAAATAATTGGTACATTGGTAGGCTGTATTTATTTATTTAGATGTAAGACCACTTACATCTAAATCACTTACTCTCCTTAAAACACTTGTTTTGGCTCTTTTTGTGGGCAGGTGAGGTGTTGGAGATTCCAGAAGCAGAACAAACTGAAGTCCCTCCGATCAGAAGGCCCACAAAGGACAGTCAGTGGATGGGCCCTAAAGAGAGTGCTGTCATCCATCACCGGCAGCAGATGAAGACCAAGATGAAGTATAAAGCAGAGGAGCCCAAGGCATCACGCACCAAGCTGGTAAGTGATGAAAAATGCAACTGAAACTGATTAATTGCAAAGTAATGGATAGGCTGTGGTCAGGAACTGAATATTTAAAAAAAGAATATGTAAATTTTATGGTAGGTCTACCTAAAAATGTCCATGAAGTATACATACAGTACATAGCCAAAGGTTTGTGGACACCTGACAATCACACCCATATGTGGGCCTTCCCTAAACCATTTCCAAAAAGTTGGAAGCACATAATTGATGGCTTTGTAGGCTGCGTATTTATGCAGTTATCCAATCAGCCAATCATGTGGCAGCAACACAATCCATAAACTCATGCAGATACACATCAAGAGCTTCAGTTAATGTTCACATCAAATATCAGAGTGGGGAAAAAGTGTGATCTCTGTGACTTTAACCATGGCATAACTTGTTGGTGCCAGATGGGCTGGTTTGGGTATTTTAGAAACTGCTGATCTCCTGGGATTTTCACAGACAACAATCCCTAGTGTTTACACAGAATGGTGAGTGAAAAAAAACATTGAGTCAGTGACAGTTCTGTGGGTGGACAGTTCTGTTTATTATCAATGTTTTTGAGGAGTATCATGTCCATGTCTGGAAACCACTATCTCCATTTGCCTCTCACACACAGTCACACATAGTCAACCAAGTATACAGCTAGCTTGCTCAGTTGTGTTCAGTAACAAGTATTTCTACTTTATTTCATTTCGGACTGCCCTGACAGTTTCCCTTTGAGCTAGAGGATTATTCCCATTTTTCCATCCCCTTGTATTTCAGGGCAGGATGGAGAGCTGTTTGTTCTTCCAGGCCCAAATGGAGTTGGATGATGGACAATAATCAAAGCACAAATTCTTTGGGACTGGAACATCTTCAGCAAGCATGTACAAAGCCTTCTCCTAACTGCAGCATAATGCCAGTAGTGATGCATGAAGCTCGCAGGCTTTGTAAATAATGCTGTCTATTCATTATCCTTTCTCAGACATTGCATTGCCACAGTAGGCAGTTAAGTAGGGCTGCAGCTATCAATTATTTTAGTAATCGAGTATTCTACTGTTTATTCCATCGACTAATCGAGTAATCGGATAAGAAGTAATTTTTCTTTATTAAAGAGCAATACTAAATATGCAAGAGAAAATAAGATAGGTCGCTTAAAATAAACAACTAATTTGTTTCCTTTTTAGAAAAATGAACATTTTTATTGCTGAAATTGCATACATTAATAACATTGAAAACTAAACCCATTTAGTGAATTTAATTGCCATATTACATTCAAAATGAAAACGCAAATATATAAATTAAAAAAATTTAATAAAAATATAAATAAAATAAATAAATAAAAATAAAAAAATCAATTTCATGTTACTTTAAAAAAGGTAAACAGTACAACCTAAAACTAAGGCATAAATCAAGAAATATAAAAATCAATTTCACATTACTTTAAAAAAGGTAAACAGTACAAACTAAAACTAAGGCATAAATCAAAATAATAGTAATAAAAATAATAATAATACCTAAACATTGCATTTACGTCATCCAACTTAACTTTCAAGTTTCAGCCTAACTACAGCTCAAGCATGACATATGCCTTTACTGTCTTCTTGGAAGGGGTTGTGGCTTTTGTAAGAGGCAAAAATCAGTGGACAGGAAGGTAACTTGGAACAAGAACAGGAGTCCATTAGAAAATTTCTTAACACATTTTTCTGCAACATGAAATTAGAGTTATTTGGAGAATAAACCCTCTTAAATGTCTTTCCACGTACTGTGGCGTGTGTGTGTGTCATCCTTTAAAGAAGCATGTGGATTTGATGCGAGGACTGGGTGTTTTCGGATGAGATGTTGAAGCACCGAACTTGTACTGTTGTGGTATGCCAGTTCAGTCTTACAGTAAACACACTGTACGGAGTTTTCTTATGGTTTTAGTTTGAAATGATCCCAAACTTTGGAAACTTTCTGCTGTTTTCTTTGGCCTGAATCTTCTCCTCGCCCCTCACTGTTTTCTCGCCGTTCCTCCATTTTTCATTCTGCTGCGTCTTCTGTGTTTACATCACATGTCCAGCTTTTATCAGGTTGTCCGTCAGTAATAATGGTCCATGGGGAAACACAGTGTTCCGTGTGTAGTTACAGTAAATGGACTAAACGAAGCCTCGAGGCACATAATTTGCCTCGATGATTTTTTTGTATTCGAGTTACTCGAGTTACTTGAGGAATCATTTCAGCCCTACAGTTAAGTGAACAACACACACAGCTGTGGATACCTCTGGGACAAAAAAAGGGAAGCTATCCTTTACTGCATTGTTGTGGCAGGAGGCTTGGCTGCTCAGACCCTGGAATGGGAAGAGTGAGCACTTTTACAACATTGAGGCGAGTGTCACGAAGAGTGAAGGAGTTGGCAGCAGGCATGAGACAAATTCAATAGCTATTGGTAGCATATATGTATAAGAGACACTGGCCCTGATGTACTCTCATTAGCTGTACTAAGCTCCTCTGAATTCTCAAGTTTAGAGAATGAAAAGCAGCTACTGAGAGTACGTCAGGGCCTGTCTCATATATGCATAAGAGACACTGGCCCTGATGTACTCTCATTAGCTGTACTAAGCTCCTCTGAATTCTCAAGTTTAGAGAATGAAAAGCAGCTACTGAGAGTACGTCAGGGCCTGTCTCATATATGCATCAGAGACACAGGCCCTGGTGTACTCTCAGTAGCTGCTTCTCATTCTCTAAACTTGAAAAATGAGCCCACTCTGGCAGATAGTGCTGATAGCCCACCATCAGAGAATTCTGAAGATCAGAGTGAATGCAGCGAATGTACTAGTGACTGCTATTAATTGAAGCAGGATCTTCCACTTGACAAAGCTAATTGAGTGCCTCACCTATTTTGTGGTGTCAGTCCCAGATGAATTCGAAATTTGGAGGCAGCAGGTTACCCTTGTCTGACATCATTAAAGTGAAAGAATTCTTGAGTTTATTCAGTGACTTGATATAATTGAGTCCATTTGGTTAAATGATTTGTTGCAAGTCATTTGCCAGCACACTATTACTGAAAGGTCACATTGGTGCCACTGCGAACCCAGAACACTAAATGATTTGTTGTAGATCAGAGGTTGACTACATTTCCAGGACATAATTGACTGAAAATGCTGAGGCATCTTAGCAGTGTGTCTGAAAAAAACATAATCACTTACAGTTCATTGTCTGCTACCACTCAACAGGAGTCTACCCCACAAAGTTGTAAGACTGACTGACTGTTGCCAAATGATTCAAAATATTTTCTGATTAAAAAAATGGAGACAGAATTCCCCCCAAGTTAAAATGTCTTCTTAAGATTGACAATCATGATGGTACACAGATATGAAAGATATTTTCCAAATTTAAATTGCTCAGGAATACAGACAGTTTCTCTACGTTCAGAGGACTGATGTACCATTGGGTTAGCTTTTTCAATCTGGGTGTTCACAAAGAGCTTAGCAGGTGCCGTAGAGCCCCTGAAACATCCATGTCTGTGCATACTCTATTATCTGGATGATTGGCTACTAGGCAGACCATCCCAACAGCAAGTGTTGAGCCAAACAAGTGTCCTGCACCTAGTTGCACCAGCATAATGTAAATTCTGTTCTAGCCTAGTTTGAACAGAAATGGTAATTACATTTGATTTTACAAAAAATTTAAAATAACAGTTGCACCAAGTGGCATAATTTTACCATAGACTTAAGTAAAACCTACACCTACCCCCTAGTAGCCATAAATACAACTACTCAGTCATTCTGTTCAAGGTAAATAATGATTCCATGTGCAGAATTAATCAAGCATTTGTATAGGTAAATCCATTTTTTCTTTGTATTTTGTTAAGCGGATTTCTTAATGGGAATAGTCATTGTCAATGAAAACTGTATGTGGACACCTCACAGAAATATAGTGGTTCAATTCAATTCAATTTTATTTGTATAGCGCTTTTAACAATGGACATTGTCACAAAGCAGCTTTACAGAAAAGTGGTTAACAGAACATACAGTATAAATGGGAGGGAATAGACTACAACCAGGCTATTTTTATATCAATCAGTGTAGCAAGCTCTTTCCTCGGCAGTACAACATGTCATCAAATTGAAATATTAGCAAGATATTATATGCCACAAAATATTTTTAGTTTATCATTACAGTAATATTGTATTGTCATTCATATTTAAATGTGGATTAAGTTTGCAGGTGTTACCTAATTTTTGTTGCTATATGGTTTGTTACTAAACTGGCATTAAATTTGTTGCATGAGAGCCCAATGAACAGTAATGCCAATTTTATTTCAATTTTTTGACAGTAATGTCAATTTTATTTATATAGCACCATTAAAAACAGCACAGGTTGACCGAAGTGCTTTACAACAATAATTACAAAATCTAAAATAGTAATAATAGTAGTATAATAATATCAGTAAAAAAAAACACACATTATAACTGTTACATTTCTCTACAGCTGGCCAAATGCCAAGTTTTTTACTTGGATTTGAAAATAGTTAAGGTAGGATCAGTAGGATCAGTTGTAAGTTGTGTAGAGGCAGGCTATTCCAAAGTTTAGGGCAAGCCAAAGCAAAAGCACAATCACCCCTAAGCTTCAATCTAGATCTGGGTACTGTTAGTAGCGCTTGATCACATGAGCTGAGAGGGGGCAATAATGGAAACGAGCCACAGTATGTAGGGGGGCACAAGTTACTATGGAGGCTTTACAATTGGGCTTTGTTCTGGTCAGTGGCACCCAGTTTAGCTGTGTCCACATAGACCAAGGAGTTATCATCAGTAATTACAACAAATTCAGCACCCCATATGTAGTCTTTGAACTTCTCCATTATTGCCCATTTCAAAGCGAGCGGTTCTAACTTGAGGGAGCTATATTTGGTGTCATTACACTCAGCTGGGTGAGGACTCCTAATAGCATACGCTATGAGAAACTCCAACCCCCTCTTGCTGTTGTCCTAATATGGCTCCTGACCCAGAATTTCTGTAATTGGTGTAAACAACAAAGGGCAAAGCGTAAAGTCAGCATCAGTTAGAATGGTTGCTTGGATGAATTTCTGCTTTAGTCATTGGAAACCAGACTTACACTCAAGGGTTTAAGTAATCTAGGGACTTGTGGCTTCTGTGACAGCCATCACCAACCAGCAGTACATTCAAGGGTTTGGTAATCTTAGAAAAGTCTTTAACAAATCATCTATAATACTCCACAAATCCTAAAAAGGACAACAGTGCACCCATAATCCTTCTCATAGGCAGAAAAAATGTCGTAGGACATTTGAGGGTCATAGTGATTTTGAGGAGTGTGTTGAATTCCATGGCTTAAAGAGTTGGCAGTGGCAGCAACTCGTCACTTGAGACTGGAAGAACAGGGGATATAAGAGGTAACATTAATAGAGCACCAGAACTACCCACCTTACTCTGTGAGCGCTGTCTTTTATGCTCCATAGCACGATTTGGAGAGAGGGAGCAGCTGGGGCAATCATTCTCTGCCAGTCATGTCTCTTTGTTGGCCTCCACAAACCCAAATATGAATACAGATTCGAACAACAAAGTATTCGTTTGTTTACTCATAGCAGCACTGTAAGTGTGGCCCAGTTTTATAATAGATATTGATAGGGTATCCAGCAAACTTTTCTGATATTTTTGAAATGTAACAAACCCAAAAAATTCCCTGCACTGTCGTCGATGTGTGCCCATCTGTCTTTTTCCCGTTATACTTCCGGGTCCAGGTGCACATTAGTAGTACTTAGTACTACTGCAGTTGTAACCCCAGCTCCCAATTAATCACATTCACACTGAAAGCAAAGCAAGATTGCGAGTGACTTAAACCAATTAATAGACCCTGTAGAAATGTCAGTCTGTGACACCTGTACTGGTGCTATAGTTTTTGTTGGATAAAAATTTATTTGTAAATATATGTATTACCTTTGTTTAACCCAAAAATACTAAAAGGGTTATGGAAAATGTCAATTTGCTTAATCTAACAAAGAAAATCAAGTTTATAATTGAAGTAAATTTATTCAAAATTGTAGTTCAAAAATTTTATTTTGTCTATAATTTGCTGTTTCACTTGGGTATAAATATAAGGTGAGACTCAGGTCAAATTCCCTTAGTCTATGATTAATGTGAAGACAATTAGGGAATACGTGGGTCAAATGAGACAAGTGTGTATTGACCTTCATAAATCAGGCAATGGCTATAAAAAGGAGCTACATATCAGAAAATACCCATGTCCAATGTTAGGGCAATAATTAAGTAGTTTAAAGCAACTGGGGTGGATATTAACCTTCCTTGAAGAGGATACATGTGTATTTTACCCAAATACACAGTGAGGAGGATTGTTTAAAAAAATTCTCCAAGGATCACGGTTAGGGATTTGCAGAATATTTTAGGATGTTGGAGTCTCCAAATCTACTAGGAATTAGGATACATGGTATCATGGACATCGTGAAATATCAGTAGATTTTAAAATGAAAATCTGGCTGCCAAGAGACTGCAGCTGGATCATGGTTGGATCTTACAGCAGGATAGTGATCCAAAACATGTGTCCAAACCCACATAAAAATGGCTCAGAATGGCTTAAGTTTTTCAGAAAATGGCCACAGAATCAAGTTTTTGAGATCCCAGTCCCCTCACACATTCAAAATCTATGGGGTGAACTGAAGAGGAGAGTGTACAAGAGATGATTTCGTAGCCTGAAGCATCTGTAGTGATTCTGTATTGAGGAATAGTCTCATATGCTGTGGTCTATATTCTCCAATTTCATCAAGCATTATCCGAAAAGATTCCTATAATGTGCTATTATGTTGGGAAAGGGTGAAATGTATTAAATGCAGGAGTGCCAATAATTGTGACCCATCCTAATCTCAGTATTATTATAAGTACACTTAAAAATACTAGTTTACTGGTCACCTAGGGTCACTTCAACTTGATTAGAAATACTAGTATATCAAAAGCTAGTTTACTTCTTTTAAAGTATACTTAGAATGCCAATATCAAATACACTAATTGTATTTATACCTATATACTTACTTATACACTATACACAGTGTGCTTCTCTGCACCCAAATGATATAGTATACCCAAATGACTTTGTCATAAATTTGAATACATTTATAGTAGGTTATACCTACCTATTCTGTGTCATTTGCATAGCTCACTATTTCATCATGCCATGTGCCCTTGGCTTACCTGGAAGGAAAAGATTTTAAATGCCAAGGCATCTCATGTAAAACTAAGAAAACTAAGTCCTTTGGGTTGTGTACGACAGAGTCAGTGTCAGCAGGAGCTGGAGCAGGTACTTGAGAGGATCTCCAAAATGCCTTTCCGAGACAATCGTGGCCCTCTGGAGGACCTCTACTCTGTGCACATACCCAACTGCGACAAGAGGGGCCAGTACAACTTGAAACAGGTAAGAACAAATAATGGACAATTATTGAAACCAAATTGATTCGTTGACCAAAATGCATTCAAATTTGAATGCATGCTAATGTATAATAAGGTATATTAATTGTATACCAATAATGTATACAATGTATTTCGAACATGCCTGCTCATTTATGAATGTATTTACACCCACAGGCAGCTGATTTACATTTTTTTGTTCAATTTAAATGATTTATTAAATATTTTAAAACAATAAATAGAAAACAACTGAATTTTGCTGATGCTTGGTTAGCAGTGGAACAAAACCCTTGGGGGAGGGGTTGTAAACCCCAAGACAGTGATCACTGTAACTTACCAGGACTCAGGAGATTGTTGAGAATCCATATACAGGAGGTTTATTGACAATATTAAAACACAATCCACAAGCAAAGTCATTAGCATAATCAAACGTCAAAACACAGTAGCCATGATATTTCAGAACAATGAGTATAATCCAAAGAGTAGTCGGAAGAGTAGAGCAAGGGTCAAAACACAAAAGTATCAGTAACAGTATACAAAGGCTCAGAACTTATTCAGATGCTAAGGTATTCCAAGACTTTGCAATGGCATTATGTATGTGTAGGCCTTTTGTACTCTGAGGAACAGGAAGTAATCAGGAAATGTCAGTTCAACTCAGTTAAATTTTATTTGTGTAGTGCTTTTAACAATGGACATTGTAACAAAGAAGATTTACAGAAGTCTTTATATAAAATTTAGATTCAGCTTTACCTCTAATGGTAAGGAAAAATTCCCTGAGGTGACATGAGGAAGAAACCTTGAGAGGAACCAGACTCAAAAGGGAACCCATCCTCATCTGGGTGACACCGGATATGTGATTATAAATCATTCCACTTCTATAACTGTATATTATAAAGTCAGGATCACTGGCATGTGTAGCTCGAAATGTGTAGCTCGACATGGCGGGGGGGGGATAACAGATTATTAGGTATGCTATTGTACTGTTATGGATTAAGAAGATGTACACTGCGCACAGAGTGCAAGCAGGGACTCTGGCAAGACTAGCTATGACAGCATAAATAAAAGGGAGAGCCAGAACACAGACATGAAGGTGCCCTGGGACATAAAACAGCCAGCCACTCCACAGTCAACAAACCTGAGTGAACATGTGAGAGTGGGGGGAGAGCATCCAAACATCCCAGTTCACCACAATACTCTATGCCCATGAACCCTCTAGATCTGTGGCTTTACCTAAGAAAAAACAAAAGGCTTGACTAAACAAATAGGTTTTCAGCCTAGACGTAAAGACTGAGACCATGTCTAAGTCCCAAACACTAATTCGAAGGCTATTCCTCAACTGTGGGGCTTTGTAAGAGAAATCTCTGCCCCCTGCTGTAGCTTTCATTATTCAAAGAGCCTGCACCTTTTGTTTGAAGCAGGCATGGTGGATCATAAAAGGCTAAAAATTTGCTCTGGTACTGTGGCATGAGACCATTCAATACTTTATATGTCAACAGTAGTATTTTTTAATCATTGTGAAATTTTATTGCAGTGTGGATAAGATAGGGGTAATGTGGTCATATTTTCTGGTTCTAGTAAGGACTCTGGCTGCTGCATTCTGGACTAACTGGAGCTTGTTAATGCACTTACTGGAGCATCTGGACGGCAGGGCATTACAGTAATCCAGTACAGATGTAACAAATGCAGAACTCAGGGGAATGGGACATCTGCTAGGGGGGAAGTGTAGTGGCTTGGGCTGATGTGACAATCACTTTATTAAATGATCAATGTCACTGCTTATGTGTTTCAGTGTAAGATGTCAGTGAATGGACACCGGGGTGAGTGTTGGTGTGTGAACCCCCACACAGGCAGACACATCCAGACCTCCCCAGTGGTGAGAGGTGACCCCAACTGCAGTCAGTACATCAATGCCTTAGAGATGGAGCCACCTTCAGCACCGCAAAACTAAAAGCATCAAAGAGAATCGGTACCTGTAGAGTCAGTATTTTAACTTCCTGAACAAGCTACCCTTAAACTTATGTATGTGTGTGTTCATGTTTTTCTAGGATTTAAATGGTATAAAATATAACTTGTAGAAGTGTCAGTGATTTTAGTAGAGTGAAACCCAGCATACAACAGGGTGTTATGTGATGGGTAATGTGTGATACAGAAAATGGCAAGCTGGTTTTATAATCACAGGTTTTAGATATTGAATTCATCAGATAGAAAACTTATGGGTAATTCTTTTCCACACACTTTATATGGACCAAGATGTGTTTACGATAATTAGTTCCCTATTTCTGGTGCTATTTTTCAAAATTGATAAAAAAAATTATCACCCCTCACAGTGACTTTATCCCTATTGAAAAATATAAGATTTAGACTATATTTACAGAGGGCTACACAATATGCTCAAAATAATTATACATATCATATTGATTGTATTGCTATAGTCAGGTCCATAAAGATTTGGACACTGACAAAGTTATTGTTATTTTAGGTGTCTACCTATATTGGAGCTGAAATGAAATAATAAATATTATCAAAATGCAGATGTTCAGCTTTAATTTGAGGGTGAACATCCAAATCAGGTGAACTCTCTGTGATTTATAACACTTTTTATATGTGGTCCCCTCTTTTTAAGGGGCCAAATGTGTGGCCAAGTGTGTGTTAGTCCCTTATTATTTCACGTACAAGTAAGCACATAAAAGTCTAGAATTGATTTCAAGTGTGGCACTTGCATTTGAATCTGAATCAAATTCAAATTTGAATCTGTTGCTGTTAACGCTCAATATGTAGTCCAAAGAGCTGTCACGGTCAGACAGATGGCAAAAACATTAGGTGCGGCCAAATTAACTATTTGGTACCTTCTTAAAAAGAAAGAATGCACTGGTGAGCTCAGAAACACCAAAAGGCCCAGAAGACCACAGAAAACAGCTGTGGTAGATGACAGAATAATTCCTTTCCTGGTGAAGAAAAAAACATTCATAACATTTGGCCAGATCAAGAACACTCTCCACGACATTGTCGTATCTGTATCAAAGTCAACAATCAAGAAAAGACTTCACCAGAGTAAATAGTAGAACAGCATCTTATAGATAGATGAGATAAAGATCAACTTGTACCAGAATAATGGGAAGAGAAGAGTATGAAGAAGGGAAGGAACTGCTCATTATCCGAAGCATACCACCTCATCTTATGGTGAGGGCATGAATGGCTGCCACTGGAACTGATTCCTTTGTATTTAATGATGTGACTGCTGACACTTCAGGATGACTTCTGAAGTGTACAGGGCTATATTCTGCTCAGATTTGGCCAAATACTTCAAAACCCATTGGATGGCACTTCATAGCTCAGATGGACAATGACCCGTAGCATACTTTGAAAGCAACCCAACACTTATTTAAAGCAAAGAAGTGGAATGTTCTGCAATGGACAAGTCAATCACCAGATCTGAATCCAATTAAGCATGCTTTCACTTGCTAAGGGCAACACCCCCCAAAAACAAGCAGGAACTGAAGACAGCTACAGTAAAGGCCTGGCAGAGCATCATCAGGGAAGAAACCCAGCATGTGGTATCTATGGGTTTCAGACTTCAGACTTCAGACAGGGGGGGTCCACATATAAGAAGTGCTATAATTCCTACACTGTGAATTATATTTATTTATTCAATTAGTTAATTTCAATTCCAATATACTGTAGTATGCAGCTAAAATAACAACAGTTATTTTATGTAATATACAGGATGTCCCAAAGGTCTCCATACATTGGGGAAATTAACACTTTTTAGCAAAATGTCTTACAAAATTTTTCATACTTACTTAAAAATTTTTCAGCTAGCCTTTAAGAATGTCTTTGACAAAGGATGAACGTATTGAAATCATTCTCATGGCTGGATCAGGAAGCTGTTGCAAAGTTGCGATGAACATGCAATTACATGCAGAACACCAGATGTGTCAACACAAGTTCATCATGCATGGGAGAGACAACTCCGTGTGTGTTTACAAAGAACTGGCAATCATGTAGAGGATGTTTTGTACATAAAGTTGCATTTTGCTAAAAGTGTTAATTTCCCCTATGTATGGACTTTTGGGGCACTCTGTATTTTATTACAGTAAGAATGTTTTGTGGTAACCTGAGATTATTATATTATTACAGATTAGAAAAGATTAGAAAAGATTATTTATATTACACTATAAATATAATTTAGTATATCATAGATTATAATAGACTAAACCCACTTTGGTCTGATGTTGGGTCTTCTAAGATATTAGTGTTGCTGTGGCCAAGATCATTATATCATATGATGTATTGTACAGCCCAAAAATCAGGCATTCTAGTGCTTTTTGTTCTAATCGTTAATTCATCTGTCAGGAGTTCATAGGGAACTCACTGATATAGTGCCTTACCAAATCAGATAGTACTCTCTGATTTTAATATTTAGTCTCCTTTCAGATCCTGTGGGACTCCAACTTCAAATCTGAGAACCACTCTAAAAATATTACATCTAGTAGGACCATATGCAGAAACACCGCTACATTGTTGCAAACATGTTACAAAGGTTTGACCCATTTATATTACACCATACGTGTAGATCTTAAAGGACTCAAATGGTATAAAGGTCACTGAAGAAAAAGTCTGTACACTTGTACTGAAACATAGTGGCCATATCTTTGGAAAGAAAATGTAATTACAACTTTGTTAGTGATATATTAATGGTGTCACATCCTTATTTCATCTGCTTTAAGAATATTTTACATATTCATTCTGTTTTCTGAATGTACAAGTAAAACAAAATGAATAATGTTCAGTATTTTAAGTATTTCATGGTATCATTTGAAGGATGACATTAAAACTGGTATTAAACTCTGATTTCTGATTTAATTGTTACTCATAAATCACATCAGTTTTCAGGACAGCCAGTTTCTCAGTCTGAAATAATGTTTTTAGATTAAAAGTAATTTTGAATACTCTATTTATTTACTTAGTTACTTACATATTTTAAAAAGAAAGATTTTTCTAAAAATGTCTGTGGAGATCTATCTGTAGTAGATCCTTTTTATCCACGAGTTTCAGAATTTTGTCCATAAGTTGAGACATACAGTACTTCATGAAAGCAAGCATTTAATATAAGATAAACTTTATTGATCCCACAGTGGGGAAATTCACTTATCACAGCAGCTCACAGACAGTTAAAGTGCAGGTA
>CM075004.1:4344250-4358106 GCA_037576675.1 Pangasius sanitwongsei | reverse complement strand
GTAAAGCTGCTTTGGGACAATGTCCATTGTTAAAAGCGCTATACAAATAAAACTGAATTGAATTGAATTGAATATGATTATGATTTATAGATATTATTACTAACTACTACAATCACAGAAAAATATTTTCTACAGGAAGACAACAGAAGAAAAAGAACAAATTAGTTTTGAATCCATCACTGTAGGAGGGGAAGTGTGCAAAAATCATATGCAGTAATAATATTAATAATTAATGGTAGCAATGTGAGTGTAGAGAGGCATATGAGAATTAAATTTTTTCAAGTCTATTATTGTAGTATTATCATCATCAATGTGTAGTACATGGGGAATCTAGCAACACTTTAACAACCTGGGTTAGCCAATCAAACATTTAGCAACACCCTAGCAACCAACTGGGTTAGCCTAGCAAGCACCTAGCAACACACTCACAACCAACTTGGTTAGCCCAGCAACCACCTAATACCACCTAGCAACCAACTGGGTTAGCATAGCAACCACCTAGAAACACCCTTTCAACCAATTTAAATATGCTACGAACATTTTAACATTTTAACATAGCCTTTAGCCTTTTAACCTTTACATGCATAACCTTTCATAGCAACCAAGTAGCAACACCCTAGCAACCAGCTGGGTTAGCATAACAACCACCACTTTAGCAACCACCTGGAATAGCACAACAGTGTATTAGCATTTATAACCTTTAAGCTTGTTTCAGCATTTTTAACATTTTACCCTTTACATATTAGAAACTTGTAGCCTTTTAAGCACTACACACTTAGCTGTTAAATGTTTTAACATTTTAAAATCACTGACAACAAATCACTGTAATATCGTTTTACTCTTTTAGCATATTTAGCAGGCTCTTTCAAGCCAACATCAAAGTTGATTCACCAACTTTAGCCTTTTAGTTATACTTATTACTGTACTCGAACATTTTCACAGGTCGTAATTTTTGCAGAATGCAGAAACCCAGATGCAGAAACCCGAAATTCAGCACAGACATACAGTCCCCTCTGAAAGTATTGGAACAGTAAGGACAATTCTATTGTTTTTGCTATACACTGAAAACATTTGCGCAACAGATCAGAATTTCAGCTTTCATTTCCTGATATATAAATCTAGATGTGTTAAACAACTTAGAACATGGACACTTTGGTGGCAGTCCACTCAATTTTTAGGTGAGCAAAAATATAGGAACAGATGGTCTTAAAGTAAATGAAATTAGGTAGCACTTAATATTTGGTTGCATATCCCTTGCTTGCAAACTGGCGACCCACTGACATCACCAAACTGTTGTGTTCTTCTTTTGTGATGCTCTTCCAGGCTTGTACCACAGTTTCTTTCAGTTGTTGTTTATTTTGGGGGTTTCTCCCTTCAGTCTTCACAGGCCTGTTTCACAAAGCCGGTTTCAGTGGCTACCCAGGTAAGTTTGCGTTTAGTTTAAGCAAACTCTGGTTTTTCAGTCTCAACAAGGTGGATTGGTTTCTAGCGGTTTTCTTTGCCATGGTAACCTCCAGAGCAGGTTTTATTCTGGGTAAGAGAATTCAAACCCAAATTGGACCAAAGTGATATAAATCTGACGCATGAAAGTGAACCCTTTAGTGTTTGTAGCGATGGCTTCACCGTTTGTGGAGAATCCTCTGGAGCTCGGAGCACAAATAATAAGAAGGGCACTTCGAAGGGAAAAAATATTTAGGGACAACCACATCACCTGGATTTTCCCAATATCTGTATGAAAGATATTGATATTCAGCAGATGGTATAGTTTATCTATGCCAGTTTCTTGAGCCGCACATTAAAACTCTGACACGCGGAATCCATTCTCTTACTGTACCACAAACT
This sequence comes from Pangasius sanitwongsei, assembly GCA_037576675.1. Taxonomy (NCBI): domain Eukaryota; kingdom Metazoa; phylum Chordata; class Actinopteri; order Siluriformes; family Pangasiidae; genus Pangasius; species Pangasius sanitwongsei. The sequence goes on along the minus strand of CM075004.1, from coordinate 4,356,264 downwards.
GTGTATTGCTTTGCTGTTGTTTGCAAGTGGTACATATTTTCATGCAGTGGCATTATTTTTGTCCTAATATATTTTCACAAATTGATATATATTTTATTAACATTTAATTTAAAAAGATATTTATATTAAACAAATTACATCGGGGTATATGTTTTCAATCCTTTTATTCTCATTGTGAGCCTATAAAAGTAAACACAATCAGCAATTTACCCAAGCTTTGGCAGCCGCAACGGTGTTGCTTTTTTGCAGTTAGTGTAGGTTTAAATTCCTCATATTCCCGCATAATAATTTCTTGCTCTTCAGTCAGAAGTATGCTCACCTGCTTTTTTCCATGTTGAATGCTATATTGGCTGTTTGCTGCAAACGGCTTTATGTGCACACGCACGCTGAATAAACATTGATTCAGGGTTAAAACCTGGGTTGACTCTGAAAGTTGATAACCAGCGTTATGAAACCTGTTAACCCGGGTTGGATTAATTTGGTTTTGTCAACTCAAACTCTGCAACTCAACTCACTTTGTGCAACAGGCCTCAGGAGGTTGAAATACATGCTTGAATGGGTTAGGTCCAGTGACATAATTAATCACAATTAGATGCATTTCTCTGTAATTTAGCAGACAGAATGTTTCTGTGGACTTCTGAATTCATTCTGCTGCTACCACCATGAGATCATCAATAAACAGCTATGCAAGCCCAAGCCATGACACTATTGAGCAACTGTGTTTGACCCATGAGCTTTTATGTTTTGGATCTTTCTTTCTCCAACCTTTGGCCTTTACATGACTTTGGTAAAGGTTAATCTTGGTTCCAGAACTTTTGAGGGTCATCTCAAAATTCCAGTCTGGCCTTCCAGTTCCTACTGCTGTTGGGAAAATGGTTCTGTTTATACAGGAAGCACTGGAACTGCAAGGTACATACCAGCAATATAGGTGCTTCACTGTAAATTTAATTAATCAGTCTCATTAGTTAATCATTCTCATAGAATAACCCATTTTTAAGTTTGAAATTTTAATTAGAAATTAAAATCATTATGCAACACCCTAGCAATTAACTAACACCATAGCAACCAACAGGATTAGCATAGCAACCACCTAGCAACGCCCTTGGATAGCATAATAACCACCTAGCAACACACAAGGAGCCGACTGGGATAGCGCTGGAACAACTTAGCATCACCCTAGTGTTAAATGAAGCATTATACTAAATATAGTTCAGTGAAATTCATGCAAATGGGTTCAGCACCACCTGCTGGTCAGTAGCTGAAAGGAATTAATTATGAATTTCAATGTATTATTCTGGAAAAACACAGCAGATTGAGCTGCTCCTTGCTGTGGGAAGTTCGATTTTCAGTCCCCCAGGAAATTGCAATTTTGTAATATTAGCATGTGCCATCTAAATATATTTCCTTTATAATCTGAATTAATAACAATGTACGTGTGCATGTCATTTGTTGACTAATTAGCAAAAGGCACATGTAAAATTACTAAAATGAGCATGTCCTAGTTAGGCTGGCTACACTGACTATCCGTTCACTTATGCACTCGTGTGTGGTTGCTGAACTCGTTACAGGCTGGTATTGATGCAATATGGCAACAGATCATTCCACATGCTAAGAATAAAAGCTACCCATCATCCACCAAACTACTGTGGACGTGATTTGAGAGAGAGTGAGGGGCGGAATGCAGAGCACAGACCAGACGGAGTGACACTAGCAACCACCTGGGATAGCACAGCAATCGCATAGCAACACCCCAGCAACCAACCGAGACAGCACAGCAGCCACCTAGCAACCCCCTACCACCCAACCGGCTTAGCATAGCAACCGCCTACTAACTAACTGGGTTAGCAAAGGATTGTTTTAACATTTTAATGTGTTTTTAACCTTTTAACGTATTAAACTTTAAATATAACGTTTCAACATTTTTTTAAATGTATTATTTTACAATGACTCATTAGCAATTTATTTAGAAGTATGTGTACAACTATGCTTGACACTTAACCTTATAAATCTGAGTAGCAGTGCGTCAGGAGAGCTTTGGTAATTTCTCTAGGCTAGCAGCTAAGCTAATTTAATAAAGGACGGCAATTAGCATTAACTACCAAGTTCGCGTTAGCTTAGCGACAATCAAGCTAGCATTAATTGGCATTCACAAATGAACTGAAACTATATTCTTTGTCAGTCAAAATATCACTTACCTTAAATAACATACTTCTGAATGTCAGGTCCTGTAAAATCCTGTCCAATGGGCCCAAAAAAATCCAATTTACCAACCAGAAAGAACCCAACAGTACCGGTTTCCTGTGGGCTTCCCTCAGCATGGGCTGTGATTACTGCCTGATTTATGAGGCTTCTGCATGTGGTAGATTTTACTTGAAATTTTCTGCTTCATAATGTGCAGTGTTGTAACTTTTAATGGCTTTTATGAAGTTGAACTTAAGCAGCTGAACTCAATTGTTTTAAGTAAATGTTATGCAAGTCATGTGTATTATATTTTTGACACCAGAAATAATGTTTTACACTGTACGTCACCAGGGGTGGATTTAGTGATTTGGGGGCCCTAGGCAAAATATGTTAGGAATGGGGCCCTATTTCAGTGCTTTAACATCAATATTTAAATTTTCAGCATACATTATTTAGCATTAATAATTAGAATATATATCAGTTGCATTTTTAGGGGGCCCTTGGCTTCTGGGGACCCAGGGCTGTTGCCTACCTTTGCTTAGTGCCAAGTCCACTCCTGCATGTCACCCATAATAAAATGTTCAAATGTTACAGTAGTCCTACATTGTAAATATGGAATTTTAAAAATGTAGGGTGGTTGAAGAAAATTCATAATTTTTCCCAATTTAATAACTAAAAGAAAAAAAAGTTAAGTTTAAAATATTATCAAAAAAGCTACAGCCCTTTAATTGAAGATAAAGGTGGCGGATGCCCAGGTAAATTATCTGAATGTCTTTCACCATGTTTTTCACCATCAAGTGAAAGGGTTATTGTACCATATAAGCTTACCACATAATCAAATCTCTTGACACCATCACTGGCAAATCAGATGGCAAATCACAGTGACTCCCACAATTCCAGAAAAAAAACAGTGCAATACTTCATCCAGGGGCTTTCAGTTAGGAGGCCTTGATAGGATATCATCATGCTATCTCCTAATCTTGGAGAACTGTTCTTGGAATTTATGATGCTCTTTTCTAGAGGTGAGTTGATCTGTTTAAGAACATGTACACTGCAGCCCAAAGCCTAATATAAGCAGATTTTGCTGAATCACCATAGAGCAAATCTCAACCTTGCATAATGTGCAATCATCACATGGAGAGAGACAGCGTAAAAGAGAATTCAGAGGCAGTATGGATCAAGATTAGAAAGAGAATCCTGAGATATCCAAATACTATGACACTGCTGCATATAAAAAACACAAAGATGTTGTGTTATGATGTAATAAAAGCATGTACACACATAAAAACATTAGAAAAATGACCTTATAGTATATATAATCTTGTTCCTCAAATGTTCTTTAGATTATTAGTGTGTCTAGTAATCTGGAACCTTGCTAGATGGAGATAGGTTTCCCCTAAAAGGACAAAACTAAGACCCTTTTAGGGTGCAAGATTGTGATAGTCTGGTCTAATTGTCTACAGTATAAGAAGAGTTAATTACACAATCCTTGATCCTGTAGGTAGCATGCAGAAGTAGACTGATTTTATATAATCATGGTAAGTGGTGTTTCCTATAAATATTATTGTGTAATCATTTAGCAGCGGGGGACTGGCAGTGCATGAGCTACACGCATTTACAAATTAAAAATGCTTCCATACACGTATAACCATCTCATTACTGCCGCGAGTCAGTGTAGGAACTCACCCCGGGCCGGCTTGTAGCCCTTCTCGTTCATGCACACCCCCCTGCCGTGTAGCAGCGCATGCAGCGGCTTCTCCTCCCCTGCGCGCGGTAGGCAGCGCAGACCCGTGGCGCACGTGCCCGTGTAGACGCCGCACTCGTGTCCTTCCCGCACCGCGCAGGTGAAGCAGCAGCCGCAGCCCGGCTCCTTCACCGCCTGGCAGCCCGTGGGAACGGGTGGACACATGGACAGCGCCTTCGGATCGCACGGCTCGCACGGCACGTAGGAGGTGAAACAGACGGGCACGAGCGCGATCAGGGCGCACGCGCTAAATAGTGTCTTCCTCCCCTCCAGACCCATGGAGCAGTTAGCTGATGGGGGGGAATAAATTGACTGAATAGAATCAGTTCGGAGTACGAATCATGCGTCAGTCTCACAATGTCCAGTTTAAACGTTATGGAACGTTGGACTGATCCAAATACAAATGCACCGATGATACGATTGCGGCAGGTTCGTGCTCCGTCTCGCGCCTGAATGAAAAAATTCCGGAGTTCATCAACTGAAAACGCGGCTTTGGGAGACGCTGGCTGCTCTCCACTCGATGATCTCTGTGCTTCTTTTCCAGATGAGACCAATGAGCCGGAGAATTCCGAGAATCCACTTTCGGATGCAAAGAGCTCAGCACATGTTCAGCTTGGTGAAGGGGAGGCGCGCTGCACTCCATTTAAACCTCCCCGACACCAGAGGCGGGTCCTGCCGAGCTGCGCTCCACTGCCGTGCAAGCGCTGACTCTTATTTAAAGGCATAGTTTGGCAGACAGTTAGTTTTACACACATTTATTATTACTTGCCTGAAATGCAGTGGATTTCTCGGTGAATGTTTGGTGTACAGATATTGCCTCTTTAGTTTTGCTATGGAGCTACGAGTCCAAATAGCTAAGTAATAGAAGCATGAGACCACCGATATTAAAGTCTAATAGATTGCCAGAAAATGTTTTGTTTTCACTGATTTCAAAATGTAAAAGAATTTAACAGTTAAGAGTGCAAAGGTTAAAAGTCTAAAAGGTTATAAGACTCATGATTATAGAGAACAGTATGTTGGCTCTGTCAAGCCAACATAATGAGATGTAATAGAAATTGGATAACAATAGTTTTGTGCATTGTGCAATGTCTGATAACTAAAACAATGCATCTCCTAAAGAGAATGCAGAGTAATTTTGCAGCTTAAACAAGTTCTTAATGTTGCTAATATTTAAGTACGGCATTGCCAGGCAGCTGCCATTGTATCGCAGCTGGTAGGGTGTTTCAGCTCAGTCAGATTTGTGACTTTACCCACCCCCCAGGGGGTATCCACACCCCTACCTTAGGAGATAGCTTCGTAATCTAGTCCTAAACATGTCTTTCAAGTTTTGCGCAAATCCATCCAATACATGAGTAAACTAAGCCCCACCTTGCGATGACTGATCGGTAGGAGACAATTTTTTTAATAAATATTAGCGTTTTTGATTAATTATTGACAAACCAACAGTTATGAGTAATTTGACACTACAGTTTTTAAGATATGGCAAATATCCTGGGAATAATTTGCAAAGGTTTGGTTTGCATATAAGTCAAATTATCAGACATTGTGGGCAGGGCTAAATAGTCCACAAGATCAATATTTGTGGAATAAGCCAATGAATCAGGACAAAAGCAGAATCTTCACTATACACCTTATTTTACATGATATTTGGCTTGTTTATACATGAAAACACTTGAATAGCACTAGAGTGACCAGGTCCTCATTAACAGTACATATACACATTAGGCTAAAGATGCAGAAGTTCCAGTGCAATTGGACTTACAGTTCCTGAGAAACAGTTTTGTCAGCTCCACCCCCTGTTGATGATAACACCCCAAAATTGGCAGAACCTTGTTCTGAAGTTTCATTTGAATGCATGTAAAGAATCTGTTTGAATGAGTTATGCCCCGCCCCATTAGAATTGATTGGCAGGTGGTGGCCATATTGTTCATAAATCTCATAAAACGTTTTTGACAAGTATAAAGCAGGAAACTCTCCTGAGCCATTTGATACCAATTTTCTGAAGATGGACAAAAAATCCTAGGTTTAATTACCAAATGTAGGGTTTGCTTGACAGTGTAAGTATGTATACCAATGTAGTTGTTAGTCAAACATCCACAGTAGGAAAAGTCCATTGTTTATGAACATATGAAATATGGTTGGTTAAGACAATTGTTATGGTCATTTCTGTCCTCAACTTTAATGAATTGGCTTTGTCTTGTGACAACCAAAAAAAACTACAATAGACAAATCAAGTGGGAGCTGTTTTGTTCTAGGTTTAAATCATGGGTCATAATGTTCTTTTGTTTACAGTGCTAAGCTCTTTTTAACCCATACCACACATGAACCTTAACCTCAAGTCTGTCTTCCCTTAAGGCTATGAGTAATTCTCATGCCTTACAGCGTCAATGAAGTTTGGCAAGTTTCACTTGGATGAGTAGATAGTATGTTATGAGCTATGTTGGCATGAGTCAAGCATGCCAGTTTGACTCTGGGCTCTCCCTTTTGACTATTCTCTCCAAATATGGAGACTAATTTATTCAGGGAAGTCTCAATAAAGCAAGGATGGGGGCAGCTCTTTCATTCTTCATTCAATAACCAATTTATCCTGGTAAGGGTCATGGTGGATCCAGAGTCTGTCCCACGAACACTGGGCCAGAGGTGAAAATACACCCAAGATGGAGTGCTAGTCCACCTCAGGGTACCATACATTTGAACATAAGGGCACACACCTAGGGGCAATTTATCCACACAGACACAGAGAGAACTTGCAAACTCTGCACAGACACTGAGAACAGATCCACACAAAGTCAACAAGTCATCAAGCATTTGTCTTACAGTCTGTATGTGAGATATGAAATGAAAATGCTTAAATCAAGAATAAAGACTCAAAAGACCCAAGATATGTTTCTTGAAATTTTATATTCTAACACTCCATTTTCCAAAACTGTGACATCTGTAATTTATTTCCTTTTAAAGGTCATAGCAGTTTAAATCCTGTCTGTGCCTGAATTTGACGGCTTTTCCAACAGACGAGAGAGAGAAGCAATGGCTCAAGAGAGGGAGAAAGAAAGATTGAAGAGAAAACAGCCCATGTGAAGTGGAGAAGTCAAACTGTTCTTTTGGTATTTTCCTGCTGGCAACATTATCACATGTGCTGAGTAATGGGGCATTTATGGAAATATTTCTCAGAATCTCTCTCTTTTTTCATGTTGAATGATGACATCTTTTAGAGTACATATAAACACCAACTGGTTTTGCTAATTACGAACGATAACAGAGCTGATGCACCTTTTTGTAGCATTTTAGTCTGCACAGTGTTTTAGATATTTAACTCAATTATCAAGCACAGTGATGGGACTTTTCCTCACACAAAAAAATCACATGTTCTGTGAATGTGATAATGTTAAGCATGCTGTGAGAGAACAAACAGTGCTGCTAGTATATACTATGTGGCAAAAAGTATGTGGAAACCTGACAATCACACCCATATGCTTTTTGAACATCCTATTCCAGACTCTGTTCAGTGGGGTTGAAGTCAGGGCTCTGTGCAGGACACTCGAGTTCTTCCACACCAATCCTGGCAAACCATGTCTTTATGGATCTTGCTTTGGGGACACTGTCATGCCAGAACAGGTTGATAGGAACAGGTTGTGTGCCTTAACCTTTGTGGCAATAATTTGTGGAAGGTCCACATATGAGTATGATGGTCAGGTGTCCACATACATTTGGCCATACAATGTAGGCACTTTATATTAAATTAAGTGTACAATATTATATGTGATTCTAAATGGGTCAGATGGCTCCCCTTACCGTTCTTAGACCTACCAAGACACACAAAAGCACACACATACACATGCAAGCAAGAACAAGCAGGTACATTAGTTTGGTCTTACAATTTTCAAGCAATGCTGAAAGAAAAATTTCAGAAGGAAACATAACCTCTTTTTCCTAATGAACGTACCCAACTTCTCATATCTAAACATGATATAAACATGCTCCCCTGCCTTAGTTTACATCAGTATGCAGCAATAAGGGATGACACCCAGTTATTCGCATACAGTACATACAGCACATGGCAGATAGCTCAGTTGTTATTTCAAGCAAAAAGAAGCAACCTGCAATCATGGTAATAAATGTGTCACTGTGAACTCTTGTAAACATACACCTTTCATTATACAGGTTTGATTGTTTTTTTGTCTGTCAGCTATTTCACTGAGAAAATCACATGTTTCAATAATTTATTGGTTTTCTGTTATATGCTGGATGAGGAAGCATACCCAGGTGCACCCTGTAAAATTATGGAATGCTCTTTCACCTCAGTCCAAATGCACACATGATACTGTCCCAGCAGCAATATTATTATATCAATTTAATAGTAACCTGTAATTGGGTTTAATGCTAACCCAGATTCACCCATAATTTCTAAATTCTGTATTGCTTGTGGGCTTCTGCACATTATATGTAGCACATGCAGACAGGCTCTTTACAAACTTTATGTATACACTAAAAATTCTTGGGTTATATACTGTAGCCTGGATACATAAAATACTACAATAATAAAATAACAGTGCACCAAGACTTTCCCATGGCATTTGCTGATAGTATGTCAGCTGTTTTATCTGCCATCTGTATGTCAGTTAACCCTAACTAAGAAATCAAATGAAATAGGGCAGGGTTCAATCTGACCTTCAACTGTTAAACTGGTAGCAACCTTCAAATTTTGTTTCACAAATGTATTAGCTGGATTATTAGTTGGCTCTCTGTTTATTGCAGCATTAAATATCTAGAGTATTAACATTAACATTAAAAATCTAGAGACAATTAAAGAACAGCATGTGTTGTGATACATTTGGGTTTTGATTAACTGGAAAGTAGGAACCTAATGGAGAATTACTGTTTACTACCATTTAAATTTGTTTGTGTTACAGTTATCAGTAATTATGTTTAAATATAGAAATACAATTAAAAGTCTATCCTGTGTTCAATATGTATAGCTCAAAGAGTTCTTGCATAATGATCAAATACATGAAATGTGATCTTCTTGAAGACAGATACCTGTATTTTTGCATGACCTTGCTTTCAAGGTAGTGGGAAAGTAGGAAAGATACAAGGATATGCTACTACTTAAATAAGCAGTAATATGAGTAGGACATATAAGGGCCAAATTTCCACAGATTCAGCAGATCATTATCAGATTTGCTGAGAGAGAATAGAACATCTCTGGACCGTGAAGAGTGGGAAAAAACATGTGTTTACAACAAGATAGCCTCCACCATACATACACTTTATGGCCAAAAACTTGTGGACACCTGACCGTTACACCCATATGTGGGCCTTCTCCAAACTGTTTCCACAAAGTTGGAAGCACACAATTGTATAGGATGTCGTTGTATGCAGTACAATTTCCCTTCACTGGAATTAAGGATCCTAGCCTATACCTGTTCCAGCATGACAGTGAATGAACTTAAGGTCCCTTCACAGGGTCCTGCCCTTTACCCCATTGAACAACTTTTTGTTGGATTTGTGCGGACTGTGTCCTAGGGTTGCTTGCCCGATATTACTGCCTGACCTCACTAATGATCTTGTGGCTGAATGGGCAAATCCCCACAGGAACATTCCAAAATCTAGTGGAAAGCCTTCCCCGAAGAGTGGAACAACAAAGGGGGACTAAATGGGATGTTCAAAAAATCACATGTGGGTGTGATGGTCATGGTGTTCACAAACTTTTATCCATATAGTGTACGTTGTTGTAATGTTGTGTAAAGCCATATTTGGTCATATATACTGTAAGCACTAACATGATGCTAAAAAAACGTTTACCTATAGAGTGCTTTCTCAGCTAGCCACTTGCTCTGGGCCAAATTGTGATTGGTATTGACATGACAAGGTCACACTGAACATGGTCAAATGAATTACCTGCAATTAATTCCTTATGAAAAAGCACCTCCAAGGAGGTGAAGCGGTGCTACTGTAGGAAACTAGAGTCACAGTTCCAAGAGGGTGTCTCTAGGAGCCTGTGGCAGGGACTGAGAACAATAACAGACTATAAAACTCCATCCTCTAGAATGGTGAGTACGGACACTTCTCGGAAGGACGAGCTGAACACTTTTTACCCTCACTTTGAGACTGCAGCTAACATTGCTAACTATGCTAGCAATGCTCACAGTGCTAACAGTGCTAGTGGCAGTATGCATGCGGAGAATGTCAGAGTATGAAATGATTTCATCATCTCGGAGCATAATGTGAGGAAGTCTTTCAGGAGAGTTAATGCCAGGAAGGCAGTAGGACAGCATCTCAGGTCAGGTCCTTAGAGCCTGCACTGACCAGCTAGCCCCAGTGTCCACAGAGATATTTCATCTCCCTGACACAGTAGGTAATGCCTACATGCTTCAAACAGTCCATTATCATTCCTGTCCCAAAGAAACCTCAGCCTGCCTGCCTCAATGACTATTGCCCAGTAGCCCTGACCTCAGCTGTGATGAAGTGCTTTGAAATGGTGGTCAGAGACTGCATCATCTCTTCATTACCTGACATCCTGGACCCATTACAATTAGCATACAGCCCCAATCGCTCTACCAAGGACACCATCACACACCTCCTACACACAGGCCTGAGACATCTGGACATCAGGAAGGGAAATTATGTTAAAATGCTGTTTGCTAACTACAGTTCAGTATTTAATACTATAATTCCCTCCAAACTCAACACCAAGCTGGAGGACCTGGGACTTAGCCTGTCCCTGTGCCAGTGGATCTCCAACTTCCTGACAGACAGACCACAAAAAGTACAGGTGGTCAGACATGTCTCACCCTCCCTCACCCTCAGCAGTGGAGCCCCCCAGGGTTGTGTCTTGAGCCCTCTGCCATGCTCATTGTGCACTTATGACTGTGTGGCCACTTCCAACTCCACAACCACTGTCAAGTTTCCTGATGACACTGTTGTGGTGGGCCTGATATGTAATATCGACAAGAAGGCCTACCTAGAGGAGATTAAAAGCCTGGAGAAATGGTGCCAGGAAAACAACCCCCTGAATGTCAGCAAGACAAAGGATTTGATAGTGGACTTCAGCATGAAGCAGGAGAGGGGCTACCACCCCCTGAAACTGATAGTGGACTTCAGCATGAAGCAGGAGAGGGGCTACCACCCCCGGAAACTGTCCACTCTCTCCACTGGGATCAATGGGGCCCCAGTGGAGAGAGTGGACAGTTTCCGATACCTTGGTGTTCACATCACGCAGGACTTGTCATGGTCCTGTCACATTAACACCCTGGTCTTTACCACCTTAGACGATTAAGGAACTTTTACACCTGCACCATTAAGAGCAACCTGACGGGAAGCATCACAGCCTGGTTAGGATAACAGGATAGGCGGGCTCTCCAGAGGGTGGTGTGATCAGCTGAGCATACCATCTTCACTGAGCTCCCTGACCTGCATTCTAACAAGTGCTGCTGGATCCAGGACAGGAAGATAGTGAGGGACCTCAGCCATATGAACAATGGACTCTTCTCTCTGTTGCGGTCAGGGAAGTGCTTCCGTTCCCTGAAGGCCAACACAGAGAGAATGAGGAGGTGCTTTTTCCCACCAGCCATTCGGGCCCTCAAGCAGGACACCACATAGGACTAGAGCTTGAACTTGTTTGCACTACACCCACTACCTCAGCTTGATGTTGCACAGCATATACTACACAGTAAATATTGCACAAACAACTGAACATATCTGCACCTAATTCAAAATACAGTCGTACTGCTTCTGCCGCCAATGTTTGTATCGCTTATAACATATTTTTATATTATTCCTTTCCTACCTGTATAGAAGTAAATTCTGGTTTATGTAAATTCTATTTTTATATCACAGACGGTCAAAAAAAGCACTTCACTGCATGTCATACTGTGTATGGTTGTGTATGTGACCAATAAAATTTGAATTTGAATTATCTTGGATGTGAACATAAACTGCTTCCTCTGAAGTTCAAATCTAAGGGTTTGCACTTTGCTTTGTCCGGAAGTACTTGGACAATGATGGAGTTTTTCTGATTTTGCCTTTATACACCACCACAATGGATTTGAAATAAAACAATCAAGATGTGATCAAAGTGTAGACTTTCAGC
>CM075004.1:4327351-4338911 GCA_037576675.1 Pangasius sanitwongsei | reverse complement strand
GATTGTTTTATTTCAAATCCATTGTGGTGGTGTATAAAGGCAAAATCAGAAAAACTCCATCATTGTCCAAGTACTTCTGGACCTGGCTGTATATTGTATAATACAAAGCATTTAGTGTTTTTCTCTCTCTTGGTGTTCAGTGTTTGAACTTGTTCAAACAGGACACTTGCCTATATAGGAAGAAAGCACACAGTATTAAAAATGTGGTGGAGGACTTGAGGCCTGAGCTTGTGAGGCAGAATGCCGAGACTAAGGCCCTGAGGAGGGAGCTCCATGTCTGCAAGGATGCATATGCAGATGCAAAAGCAGCTCTTGCAGATTTAAAACCGACTGTGCACTACCCCCCACCAGCTGAAAATTGCCATCTCAAACTCTAGCTTTCTTGTCCCTCACCAGAGCAGCTAGAGATCCTATTGATGCAGAGTTGGGGACGGCCGTATTGATATGGTTGCTTGCTGTATAGAGCAGTGGTATAAAGAGTGAGATGGTTCCAACTGGGATGGTTCGAGGGGCAAATCTGCACTGCCTATGAACCTAAGGCACTTTATCTTGAAGTCCGTTTCCCAGAGGTTCCCCCACATGACCAGTGCTGACCGAAAGCACATCAAAGAGTCAAGGAGTTTTTACTCTCCCCAAGGAACACTGTTGCCCACAGGAGCCTACATTTGTAACCAACATGTAAATATTTTTACTTTGGAAAAAAATTTAGCTTGATTTAATGTTCCAATTTTCTTTGTATGAATAAATGTAATTCATAAAACCTAATTATGTCTTTCTTTCCTTAAGACACTTAAGAAATAAACATAGTTTATTGTCCAAGACTTTCTCTCTGTGATGGCAGCAGTAACAGGATTCTTTAATACAGAAAATACAAAAATTGTTTACATAAATGCCACATGAATTTAAAACCTGATTTTAAGGTATTTTTTAAACATCATTTATAACTTTCTAAATGTTTTTAATGTTTTGCTGTGTTCATTGTGGTTATCATCAGTGCTGGGAACATTCTTTCGTGCAGATGCGAACACATCTCATGTGCTGCCCTTCTCGCCACTCTCCAGTGAAATCACAGAACAAAAATGCAAACAAATGCCCCTCCGCGCTGATACACATCCACTGACGTACACCACTAATTGTGGTTTAATAAAACAAAATCTTTACAAGCGGCGCATCCCTTTGTGTCACCTGGCGGTGATTTCGCGAACAAGATTCACACGCTTATTTGCGAGTGCCGTGGCAGCAGCGGTCTCTGCAGTGATAAGGAGCATTTTGGTTGCCAACCTACTGTACAGCAACAGTAAAGGAGCTGCAGGAATATCTGACAAGCACTGAGTACTCTCTGCATGCGACATCAATCTTCAATATATTCTTCACATGTTTGGGCTATGGTGTAGGCTCGCTAGATGGAAGCCCTTTCTCAGAAAAACATCCAAGCTCAACTAAATCACCCCAAACTATGTGGCAAAATGTGTTATGGTCTGATAAGAATAATTCCAAAAGGTATAATAATTCCATCATTCCAAAAGGTATATTGGGTGCAAAAAAAATAAAAAATCACCAAAAGAACACCATCCCCAATGGTGAAGCACGGTGGTGGCAGCATCATGCTTTAGGGCTTTTATCAAGGTGGAGAGAATCATGAATAGCTACAAATACCAGGCAATTCTAGTACAAAACATTCAGGTGTTTGCTAGAAAGCTGAAGATAAAAAGTAATTTCACCTTTCAGCATGACAGTGACCCAAAGCATACATCTAAATCAAAGAAATGGCTTAACCAAAAGAAGATCAAAGTTTTTGAATGGCCTACCCAGACCCTAGACCTGAATCCAACTGAAAATCTGTGGGCTGACCTGAAGCAGGCTGTGCACAGGAGATGCCCTCAAAATTTGATGCATCTAGAATGTTTTTGCAAGAAAGAGTGGGGAAATATTGCCAAGTCAAGATTGACTCTTACCCAAAACTTACCACACTGATTGACTCTTACCTAAAAAGATCGAATGCTGTGGTAAAATTTAAAGGTGCTTCAACTAAGGATTAGTTTAGGCGGGTGTACACTTGTGCAACCAGGTTATTGTACATTTTTTTATATTTAATTTTTTTCCCTAAAATGATTTTTACTGTTTTTTACTTTAATTTATAGGTTGCAATTTCACAAAATTCTACCTTAAAGGTAGAAAAGATATTGAAATTGATATTGAAAGATCATTTCACAAAAATCACAAAAACCTGCCATTTTAACAGGAGTGTGTAGCCTTTTTATATCCATTGTACTAAAGTCGCAAAATTTCTACAAACTTATGCTTGAACTGGTTCAATAACTTATGAGCAACCTGTTGAACTTTGTGCTGTGCTAACTTACTAATCTTACATGCAAAATTTTAATACTGAATTTAATTCAATTAAATTTTATTTATATAGCACTACTAACAATGAACATTGTCACAAAGCAGCTTTACAGAAATCAGGATATAACATTTAAATTTTAAATTTATCCCTAATGAGCAGGACAGAGGTGATGGTGGCAAGGAAAAATTCCGTGAGATGACATAAGGAAGAAACCTTGAGAAGAACCAGACTCAAAAGCCAACCCATCCTCATCTGGGCAACACCTGAGAGTGTGATTTTAAATCATTTCTCTTCTATAATTGTACAGTATATTATAGTCATATACCTACAATACATAGAGTATGCAGTATGAAGCACATACAGTAATATAACTATGCCAATATTTTCGAACAATGTTTTGCAAAAAATATGCAATGTCTAGAAGTCATACTGACAACACAATGCATGCACTATTCTTTCTTCGGAGTCCCATGAGATAAGGAGTCCTGCCCTCTCTGACATCACCCTGAAAGATTAATGCCTTTGTAGCCTCAAGAAGAAACAAGAAGAAACACAGCTGTAGAGAACAACATTGCTATTTGAGTGGCCATGCCAAAACAAACTCACAGGGGATGCATGTTTTGCATGCACTTTTTCTGAAGGCTAACAACTGAGCAACTAATCAGGACAAAGAATGAAACTTGTAACAACTTACACATACTTGTAACAACTAGTAAGAAAGTTAAAACTTTGCAATGTAGGCTGACCTTAAATGATTGCCTTTTATACTGACAACCAACAACCAGGATTTTAAATTTTAATTACAAACGTTCCAAAACGGATGTGAGCTAATGTTGGATATTGTTTTTATATAATTGGTCAGCAATGTTTTTTCCCTGGAGTTACTTGCCATCTAAATTATTAATTATTCCTCCAACTTCTGAGTAAACTGATACATTTCCAGGCTCTTAAGGGTAAGCTCACCAATGCAAACACAAAAGGAAAAAAGAGGGGGTAACAGCTATAGTTAGACTTTACATATACTGAAAGATACAATCTAAAAGATACTCAACACATCTGAATGTCAGTTCAACCTCCCCCAGCATGATTCTACATGAAGGGATTCCCATCTTTTCACATTGATACCTTGTGCTGCTAAAGCTCATCCTTTTAGGCACATTTATTGGCATACTGTACTAGCAAATCTCAGAGTCAGTTTTTCAGTGATATGGGGTCACATTATCGTAAACATTTTCCAAGAGGCTGGAAAATCCAATAATGTTTGACCAGAAATAATATTTAAAAGACAGCACAGAACATGGTGCATAATTTCCAAATCTCTGTAATAAAAATCCAGCTGGGGGTATTTTTTAATGATAACATCAAACTTACTTTTCTTGCCAGTAAAAATCTTCCTTTTAAAAGTAAAACAATGCCCTCAACAAATTGCTGTTCAATTAAAAAGTCAGACATTCCACTTGAAATTCCACTTTCACCATAACCTGGGTGGGCTGCTTTATTCTGTGTTTTTATTCAGCTCTTTTTTAATTTAGAACAAACTGGCCCTCTTCTGAAAAACGATAGAGCAGGAATACTGGACAGATTGTCTGCCTTTCTGGAGCAGCTGAAACAAACTGTACAGTACAAACAATAAAAAAGTTGAATGTATCCAAAACAATTGAACATCCTCTGGATGAAATAATATCTCCAGGCATCGGTTTCTAACACAAACAAGCCACTGCTAAGGTTTCCTCACCATCAGAGATGAAAATGACCACTATATACCTAATGTATTAGCTTTCAGAACTTGAGTTAATGAAACAGACTAGAAAACAGACACAATTAAACTAGTACTCAATACCAACCAGAATATCCACTTTTCCCCTGTACAGTGACCATTTCATTCATCTCCATGAGCATGCATCTAGGGCAGACAATCAAAACTGATAAGATCAGAGAACTTGATTGATAGAACAAGATCATTATGGTAATGGCATTCTCTTGCAGTGTTTTACGTTTTGGCCCACACTGTAAACAGCTGCTGTAAATTTTACAGTAAATATTTACAATAAGATATTTTTTTTGTTTGTTTGTTTGTTTTAAATTAGTTATTGTATTTTGCTATGAATTCTGGGAGCATGACATTCTGTAGCATTTACTGCACAATCCTGTGTGCAATGAAAATTCTTTTTCTTTTTTTAAGGAGAAAAAAAAAGCAAAAATTTGCACTCTTCCTATAACAGGAAATCAAAGTATTTGGTACCCCACTACAAGAAGTTAACACCAAAACAATGGTGTAATTTGTAATAATAATTTTTTTTTATTATTATTATTATTTTTTTTATTTATTTTTTTTTATTTTTTTTTTTTACAAATGATACACCATTTAAGCTCTGGCAATTGGTTATATAATATACACATCTAGTAGTTTAAAACTGTTGGCTTTCAGACACAAACACATGGACGTCATTACGTCATCAGCAGCGGACCTTCAGCGCGCTGCCCGCGTTTTTCTTCGCACACGGTAAACGCATGCGCAGTATGCTCAGTGGGCGTGTCAGAGGGACACAGTAGTTAAGGTGGGTGCCAACAGTTGCTACTGCATTTGACACGTGAAATGTTAATAAAAAACTTTTTTCATCTAAGCATTCTTTTACTACTCATCAAGATCTTTCAGTTCATAACTATTATTTTTATTATGTAAAGTTGCGACAGTGGGAATCTAGGTTATCTGTCAACATTTATGCTAATGAGTTCCCCTAGTTAGTCCAAGGTCACAGATTTATTAACTGCACGGTTAGCTAGCTATTTATATATATAGATATATATCCTCCATCATGAAAGTGTAACCGGGCTGCAATTCACAAAACATTACTAATACATTTTTGATAACCGTTTGGTATAAAATTATTTCAGACTGAAACAGCACCCTTGTTGGTATTTTAGCATATAAAACGGTTTGTAAATTCTGAATGGAAAACAGATTAAATTGTGCGGGTGTTATGCTACTGGATAGTAGTTAACTTAGCTTACTAGACAGCCAAGCCGTTAGCTATGGGACCAGCTTAACTAATTAGCATGTGTTTGTTCCCAATGAGGGTGCTGTGATGAATATAAATAGCTTTTTGATATTTATTTTTTTTAAAATGCTTTTTTTTTTCTTTTTTTTCTTTTTACTGATATTGTTTTAGTTTAATATTACTTGTAAGGGTGCATGGTATCCATATTTGTACTTTAGCTAATCATTAGACACTGTATATTAATTGCTTGCATTCATTAATTAGCTTGTGAAGTCCTGATTTTTGCAGGGTTGTGTCATCCTGTTGAACAGGTTTATCTATTCTGTCACCAATTCTGCCCACGTTTTCAATAAGTTTTCTACATTAAAGTCCCACATATACAGACTGTGAATCTCGTTTTAGAAATTTAACCCTCTTCTATCTGAAAATGCAAGCTAAATTGTTATTACCTGAGCCTACCATTCAAGGCATTGTTGAAGAATTTAAAAATATTTTCTTACCAAACTGAGAGAAAAGCTTGCTTTGGTTGAATTACCGGAGGCGAGGGTTAAAGATGTGAAAGATGAGTTGCCTAGGGAGGAATAGCCTACAGCTTGTAATAGTGGGGTTCAAAGCACAGCTCAGAGGCGAAAGACTGCTTTCAAGTCTGATTTCCACTATGTTGAGCCAGTCCCTGCGTTTCTAGGAGTTAGTGAAAGAAATGGGAAAGAGTGTTTTGCTCAATATGTCCCTGTTAAGCAGACCATGAGTGCTCTGTTTCAGTGCCAGTCTGAAAGGGATCAGTACGAACAGCTGAAAATGCTCTGTTTCAGGATGTAAAGGATGGCAAGAACTCTTCTGAAAATTGTTTCAAACTGACCCATCATCTCGGGGTTTGATCATTTATCAGGATTTACTTGAGGTTGTAAATCTTTTGGGCTCAGCTAGGAAGAAATACAAATTGCTGGCAGTTTACCTTGTCTGATATTTTACCTCACAACAGGTCAAACATAACCACATGTGACTCATTCTTCTGTGTAATGAACAAGATTGTATGCACTTTGGACTAGCTCATGTTTTCAGATCATTGATTGAAACTCTCAAAGATCTTGAAGAGAATGGTGGTGTGAATGATGGCAAAACTTTGAAAGCTTCTTTGTGTTCCATCCTAGGCGACAGCCAGGGCTCACACACCATTGGTAGCTTTGTAGAGACGTTTCCAAAAGGTGTGACATTTCACGTCACACCATTGGAACCCACTATAAATCGAACTGTACAGTCTTATCAGAGAAACGTTCAGGAACATACTGCCAGTTGCGATAATATAGTAGATGGAGTCAAATTTAACTCTCCTTTCAATCAGCTATATTTTTTTCATGTTTGTCAGCCTGGCTTGCCCCCCTGCCTTGGTCATGACCTCTTTGAGGGCATTGTGGCATATGATCTTAAGCTGTACATAGATTCTTTAGTAACTCAAGAGAAATGCTTCAATTTCAAAGAGCTTAAACAGTTTGAATACTCAGGAAATGATGCTGCCAATAAACCAGATGAGATTTACTCTGGGAATGAGAAACTTTGTGGTCACGCTGTTCAGATCTGGTGTCTGCTAAGACTCCTACCAGTTATTGTTGGACACAGGATTAAGGATCCAGAATCAGCAGTGTGGCAGCTTGTTGTACTCCTCAGACATGTTGTAGACCTAATTTGTGCACTAGCGATACTGGAAGATCAGGTCACTTATCTGAAAGTGCTCATTGATGAGTACATTCATTTTAGGTATGTGACTTTCCCTTCTGAGCCTCTCAAGCTTAAACATCACTACCTGTACCATTACTCAGAGCTTATAACACAATTTGAACCACTTATTTGCTTATGGGCTATGCGGTTTGAGCACAAGCATACCTATTTCAAGCAGTGTGCTAGAAAATTGCACAACTTCAAAAACCTATGTGCAACACTTGCAGAAAGACACCAGCTTCTCCAGGCCCATTTAAGTGCTAGAATCTTATTTCAGCTTTCTGTGCATGTTGAGAAGGGCTCTGAATTGTATTCTTTTATAATTATAATGGAGTGATCAAGGAATCAGGTGCTCATTTTGATTTTTAGCCAGGAAATACTTTAGTAGCTACTGAAAGGAACAAAGTACAGGAAAGGCATAGTTGTTTTTCTGGCCAGTAATGATGAGGGCTTGGAGGTTGGCAAAATTAAACTAATTCTTGTTCACCAGAATTCCATGGTGCAGTTTGTGCCTGAGAAAGGGCATGCTGTGCAGTTGGTGAATTTAGGTGTGTACTGCACAACAGATGAGGACCCAAGATTTGTCTGTGTACATGCAGAGGAACTATTTGATTAATACCCTCTCCAGGACTACAAAACATGTGGCTTGTCAGTGATTGTGTTACACCACTCTTTTCCATCTTTTTAAGGTATGTCCAATTTAGAGGAGATAAACTTGCCATCTGCTCTTCGTTACCTGGTCTCTCTGATGAAATGCTCCAAAAGGTGATCCATGGGCTTACTGCTATTGGTGTTGAAACAAAATCTGACCTCCACTTTGTGAAGGAAGAAGACCTCATGGAATACCTCAGGCCTAGCCAATGTTGCAAACTACTAAATGCATGGAAATGTGAAGGTATTTACATTGCTCTCAGAATAGACAGAAAAATAGCCTAACTGAAATGTCCTTGTTACTAATGGTTTAGTGATTATATTCCATGTGCAAACTTCACTTTTCTATTGGTTATTTGTGTTATTACAAGCCAGCTGCTTGACCCCCCAATGCTCATCACATCAAGTTCTCTCTGATGCATCAAGCCCAAAAATCACAGAGTCTTTCCATCAACCCATCAAGGGCGCAGTGTCAAATTGTAGTCAAGAATGTTGTTAAACAGTACCTGGATAGTTTTGCTGATGTTGTGCCTGATTGAATGAAAATAGGTAGTGGGAATGGCTCTTTGCTCATGCAAGTTAAAACTTGTGTTGAAGATGTAAATAGAAACAATATATTGGCAGGTTGGAGAAAAGAACATCTTTGATCAGATGGAACCATAAGCCAGAGCTCAAGAAGGCTAGCTGATCAATATGGTTGTGTCAGCTGGCAGCCAGAGGAGCTTCCTGCAGGAGAAAATGATGCAAATGGTACTGCTTCATTCTACTGAAGGATTGTCTGGAACCAATAGGGGAGAACTTCACAAGTTGATGGAGGTCACATATTACCGTCAGCGCCGTGATATAAACGCCACTCCACCTCAGTCACTGTTTGAACTAAAGAACTCATGGCCTTACCTGTTTTGTCTTCGTTTTTGTCTTTGCTTACTGACATCTAATTGCTCTGAAGAATCGTGGTGAGCATTGAAGTGAAAGGGAAAAGAATTCTAAAATTTTTTTAAAAGAAAAGCCAATAAACAATGAGGTGCATGCCATTCTGCAAAGTGTCGAGAGGAAAATTCTCTGGTCCTGTGCATCTTGCAACTCTTAATTGCCCATTTTAAAGAGAGAACAGAATCCCCCCTAATCAAAGCTGATGTAAGTAACATCACTTGATTTTTCATGTCTGTCTTACAGGTTTAACTGTTAGTTGTTTATAAGCCTGTTGTTTGTGATTTTATGGATAAATGCACAATTAAGTTTTTTTTTTTTTTTTTTTTTTTTTTTTTAGGTAGCAGCAACTGCAGCAGATGGGGAAAGAGATGGATTACAAATTCACCAAGACTGATCATCGAAGGCAATTTGCTTTACTCTGCATTTCTCAATTCATTACACACACTATTCCCTGCTTTCTAGCTCTGTACATCCCTACCTCTTTGTTCCCTACCTTTTTCTTTCACTTTTATGATCTGTTTTAAAAAAATTTTTTTTTTGTAGTTGTTTGTTTTTTTTTTTTTTTGCCCTCTATGTGCCTGTATTCTCTCTCACGATTTTATTCTCACTCCTACGTTCCCGCCATAATTAGCTCTGTTTCTCTGTGCAACATTACTATCAGTGTCTCTCAACCTTTCTCTCCCTCCCTAATTAACTATCAGTAACAGTAATTTTCAATATGACATTTATTGGTAACACAAAGTTTGCTTTTTTGTTAACATTAACTCTATTATTTAACATGAGCTGTCCATGAACTATACTTTTATAGCACGTATTAATGTATGTTTGCTTTTCCAAATTTTTAGCAGGTGAATCAATGACACCATGGAGGTGGATGTTGTCAGTGGAAAGGGAAGTTGTCCTCGGCCCATTTGTTGAGGGCCTGGCAGCATTATTGCAACCTACTACAACTTCAACCTTGCTATCAGGATGAAGCTGCCTGCACACTGGAATTTATTCAGAGGTAAGTCAAAGCTTTAACTCTTTCTTGTAATTTATTCTAGACTTCCACATTTTCTTGACTTGTCCTTACTCATATGCCATGGTAAACATGTATTTCCAATTCAAATTGGACTTTTGGTTCTCATGTCCATTAGGGTCAAATTAATCCCAATCAAAAATGGCTTATTTTGCCATTAAAATGTTTGGGATTCCAGGTTTTTATTAGGATCAGATATTTTGTGGAAAGATATTTTTACAAATAGGGGAAAAGAAACTCATGATTTTTATGCAGGCAGGCAGCTAATATTGCTGGGTTCCCAGCTAACTATTTTTAAACGAAATTTAAATTTGAGGAAGATGATGTACAATTGCTCCAATATCACAAATACAGCTCTCCCCAATGCAGTACCTTAAGGAGATCATTCAACTGCTCCATCATCACAAGGTGGGCTCCCTTATAATGTGGATGATGCAGTGGATAGCAATGCGCATTTTCTTTAGCCAAATTTTTAGAAATGCACCTTTAAAAATGCTATACATTTGGATGGAAACCCAGCTTAGAGCTCTCCAAAAATCCACCAAATGCTCATCAGTTTCTAGGTATTGCCAAATTCTGCACATAATCTGTAAAATTTTTATATTGTTGTAAACATGGAAGAAGGTTAAATATTGCCAATATTTCTGATAACGTTTTAAAGATATCTGCTTTGGGATAATACACTGTAGGCCTTGGTCTTGTCGTGTCTGTGGTCTGAACTAAAATTTGACCGTAACTGGTCATTAAAGGAAATGAGATGTTTGTCCATCATACTAGTGATTAAGTGTTTAAAATCACACTTTTGCTGTGCTTCACAAATTTTATATTGTATGGTTTCATGAGTACATGCTTTTTCTTTTCTTTTTTTTTTTTTTGATAATTGGATGTTGTGGGTGTTTATTTTCACAGAGGAATTTTGGGAATTAACCCAGAAACTGGATCAAAGTTTGCTGCTGGAAAGCTAGACAAGAAAACACATGGAATAAACCCACATGTATGCACGCTGCTTCAAATGGTGATGGACTTTGAATGGCTTCCAGTGTATTCCAGTGTAATGGGAATGTAATCTATTCCAGTGTAATGGGAATAAAAAGGTAGGCACACAGACCAATATTTTAAGTTCATGTTCAAGTTAAAGTACGTGGAATGTCTTGGACTTTGAATGGCTTGCTGTTTAATGTATTGGCAGTTTAAAGGTAGACATGCAGTTCTGACCATTCTTGGTAGCAGAAGGAAGTCCTTTTCTTTTTTTTCTTTTTGTTCTATTTGCAAAGCTTAAGCATACATTCATTTATTATGAAATCACCACTCTCATTTCTTTTATTTATTTATTTTTTTTGACTACTGAGCCTGTTTTGGAAACTGGTGCTTATTAGTGTTAAATGTGCCATTATTGTACAATTAACAAATTTGGTCACATTACGAAAACTTGTGAGGCAGTTATTTTCATTATGTAAGTTTTGTTGTTCACATGACATACATTAGATTGACAAAAAAGGGAAAGACTAATGCAGTATGTGACTACTGAATGTACAGCAAAAGAAGGTTTATACAAATATACTATCACAACCCACTAAAAAAATCTCATCTGCAGTTATTTTGTGAAGGAAACTAAATTGAATTTCACAGCGAATGCTGTAATTTACTGTAAAATGCATGTACAGCAGTACATGTAAATTCACAGTTGCTGTTGTAATTTCAGTCACATATTTATAATAAACATACATTATTTTTAACTGTAATTTTACAGTGACGGCTGTAACGTGGATAAATTTACAGTATACATATACAGCAGTATGCTGTTCAAGTCAAGTGGAGTTTGTCATTTCAACCATATACAGCCAGTTAGTACACAGTGAAACGAAACAACGTTTCTCCAGGACCAAGGTGCTACAT
>CM075004.1:4306808-4317355 GCA_037576675.1 Pangasius sanitwongsei | reverse complement strand
GTTAACTAATGTTAACTAATGAAACCTTATTGTAAAGTGTTTCCAAAATATTGTTCAAATTGTTACTGCAATAATTGCTACTTTAGTTATTATTTTGGAATAAATGTAAAAATGCATAAAAACACTTATATGAAATAATAATAATAATAAAATAAAAAATAGAATTATATTTGTTCTCTCTTTTTTATGTAATGTTTATTTTATACATATATATTGCCTCCTCATTTTAAAACACCACCGCATGCCACTGAGATATATATATACATATTTCTGAAATAATTAATTTAATAAATCCAGCAAAGTTTTTTTTTCTATTTTCATTTTTTATAAATTTTAAGGGACATTTATATAACTTAATTTGAGTTATATTACCCTGGCATTAATTTACAAATACTAGTTAGCACTGCCGAGGGAATTGCTAATACAGCTGCTGAAGGAGTGACTGTACATTTGACATATTTCTCTCTTCTGATTGTCGTAATTCATCCCTCTCTGTTTTTCTGTGGCAGCAGCACAATGCATAAAATCATGCAAATACAGGTCAAGAGCTTCAGTTAATCTTCACATCAAACATCAGCATAGGGAAAAAATGTGATTTTAGTGACTTTAACTGGGGATGGTTGTTGGTGCCAGATGGGCTGGTTTGAGCATTTTAGAAACTGCTGATTTCTTGGGATTTTCACACACAATCTCTGGAGTTTACACAGATTGGAGAAAAAATGTGACGTATAACCAACGTTCACTAACGTATCATATGTACATTGCAGTGTAATGGGCTTTTTAACCTATGTGGGAGAAGGGCAGTATGTATTGGGCTGCATTGATTTAATTAGCTAATATCTGAATATGTGAACTTGAGGGCAAACGCTTTACAAGTGGACTGGCCCAGGGCAAATGTTTATCCAAATATCATCGGTTGGGTAATGTCATGAGAGTAGGCTATAATAGACTAGATGTCAGCAGAATTGATTAAAATGGACAAGCAAAATCAAAAGAAAAGGAAGGGAGAGATGTAAAATGTACATGAGGAAAAAGAACAAAAAGAAAAAGAAACTCAAGGCAGATGTAGGAACCTGTGTTAAATTAACGTGCATAATTTTGCCGGTGGATAAAGCTGATATGCCTGCTTCAATATGGGCTGTAAGGATTGGCCACTGTCATTATTTGACCTATCATCAGTGAATAGATTTACATTTACAATTACATTTATGGCATTTGGCAGACAGCCTTATCCAGAGCAAATTACGGAAGTGCTTTGAAGTCAATAAATACATCCTGATGCTGGTTCACTAGGTCACGGACTAAGAATACCATCAGTCGAAAACTCTGTTGGGGAGGTAATATAGTATGAAAAGCACACAGGCAACAATTTTTTTAATTAAAGTGCTAATTTAAGTACTTCCAGAAGAGGTAGGTCTTTAGACGTCGTTTGAAGACTGCCAGGAACTCAGCTCTTCGGACATCTAGGGGAAGTTCATTCCACCACCTAGGTGCCAGAACAGAGAAGAGTCTTGATGCATGCCTTCCTTGTACCCTGAGAGATGGTGGGACCAGTCGAGAAGTGCTATAGGATTGGAGGGAGAGTTGGGTGCTGGTCCATTTTTGGCTTATTAACACGCTGTGCAGAGAGAGAGAGAGAGAAACAACCACAACTTCCTCTCTTAAGCCATTCATATTAAAAGCAGTGCTGCATCATTCAAATCTTTCATTTAGCTTAGTATGCCCAGTTTGAATGTGATTAACTGGCAGACAGAATGATATGATTAAAGGGACCAATACATAAAATAGTTTAATTTATTAGGCCAAAGGTTTTGGTTAAAGACATTCAAACTCAATTTTTTTTTACAACTTCACACATTTCATGTTACCACACATTTCCTATGTTAAGTCAGATAGGTTATCTAATTTATTTCTATAAGTGGTAATTTCAAAATAATCCTCCTGACTAAGTGTAGGTTAGTCAGGTTTGTGGGCCTCTTTGCTCAGACATGCATTTTCAGTTCAGTCAACAAATTTTCTATGGGATTCCGGTCAGGGATTTGTGGTGGCCGCTCAAATACTCAAATTAAGCCATTTTGTTCCACTTTGGATATATGCTTAGGATCACTGTCCTGCTGGAAGACCCAGCTGCGACTAGGTTTTAACTTTCAAGATGATGTCTTGAGGTATTGCTTCAGTGCTTCTAGATAATCCTCCTTCCTCATGATGCAATCTATTTTCTGAGGTGCATTAGTCCATTTTCCAGCGTAACACCCACACAACATGATGCTGCCATGCCCCCATGCTTCACAATTGGGATAGTGTTCTTCAGATTAAAACCCTCACCCTTTTCCCTCCAAACATAGTGCTGATCATTATGGCCCAATAGTTTATGTTTTATCTGACCAGAGAACACTCCTCCAAAAGGCTTGGGCTTCTTCCTTGTACAACAGCCTTTTAGGCCAATGGTGGATGTATGTACTTATATGTACTTTATAGGTACCTGATGCCTCCAACTCCTTTATCAGTTGTTGTTGTCTTGGGATTTAGTTGAAAATTTCAGACCAAAGTTTGTTCAGTTACTTTGTGCCTCCTTCCTGAAGGTTTCAGTGTCTTTACTGTCTCAAGATTTTATATCTGCATACAATTGTTTGTACACTTGTTTGTACAATTGTTTGCTTGTGACACCTTCAGTTGTTTGAAAATTGCTCCTAAGCAGGAACCGAGGTCTTGGCTAGTTGCTTGGATTTTTCCATGGTATCAAGGGTGAAAAGGTACTGTCTCTAAAGGTAGGCCCTTTTTCCCAGTTAACTCCTAATTATGACAGTTGGCCTAGCAGAAGCTTCTAAAATTTATTACATCAGTTTCTAGGATTTTTTGGAATTCTTCTGCATTCTTCCAGACTGTTTAAAGAGACAGTCAACTTGGTGTATGTAAACTTTTGACCAAACCGGAATTCTGATATAGTGAATTAAATCTGAAATAAATCTGTCACTAATCAGTTGTTTTAAAATGACCCGATGTCAACAAAGTAGCTGCCCTAATTGACTTGCCAAAAGAAATGTTTTTTTCTTGCTGGCTTGCTCATTAGGGATAAATTTAAAATGTAAAATTTAGATCCAGATTTCTGTAAAGCTGCTTTGTAACAATGTCCATTGTTAAAAGTGCTATATAAATGAAATTTTATTAATTTAATTGAATATCTTTAGCATATGTGTATGTAAGCATTTGGCCTCAAATGTTGCTAGTGTCATAATTAGATTTAATCATTGTTTGGATTTAGGATGTAAATAAAAAGCACACAATGGAAAAAAAAATGTCTTGTCTACATTTAATTATTTCAATTAACAATCCATTAAGTAGTTAAAAAACTATTCCTTTATCATTATATCATACTTTACAATATTCAAAACTTCCCAAAAGTATAGTCAAAAATATTTTTGTGGTATATGTGTACAGATAGTAGGGGTGTGATGGGAAAAGCTTTCTCTTATCAAATGGAACTATCAGTTTATTGTTTATCCGTAAACATGGTATTAGCTTCCACTGTTGTGATGATGGTACTCAGCTGTATGTTTCAGCAAAACCAGATGAGGTTGGTTGAGGAATATCTAAAGGGCTTTAAACAGTGGATGCTGAGTAATTTAAAAGAGACACTGGATTTTTCCAGAATCCTACAAGACAGAAGTAATTCTACAAGGGCCACAGGCTCTTGTAGATTTAAACATTAATAGGAATGGTTTTTTTTTTCAGCTCAGAAACATTGCTAAGCTAAGAAATATAATGCAGTTACATGATGCAATAGAACTAGTTCATGCTTTTATTACCTCCAGGTTTGACTATTTTAATGGCTTGCAGTCTAGATATTCCAGTAGGTTCATAAACAAGGTGCAGGTAACACAGAATGCTGTCCAGGGGCTGTATTACAGAAAGTTCCTAACTTTACAATCCTATCTTCTCTGTTTGGTAACCATGTCAATTTCAGTTAGGTTCTCATTTAGGACAAAAGCTATTACAGAATTACATTTCTTAATTACAGAGGAAAAAAGTATTATAGAAGCATCCTAACTTGACAAAAACGTTTTTTGAAAGCCAACAGTAACAATCACATTACAATAGTCCTGTCTGAGAATGGTGTTACATTTATTAATGACACAAGATAAAGAACAGCGATGTTTGATAGTGGAAAAACTTTTGGAAGACCCAGATGATGTGCTGTGCATTGACGAAAAAAGACTGATAAATAATTACAGACTCCCACAAAATATGATAATGCAGTTAGCACAAGAATTGCGACCAAAAGGCCAACGAACCGTCACAGAGCATTACCGGTCAAAAACAGCCTTGTGTTTTTTGCAAAAGGCGATTTTCAAAGTGAGGTCACTTCTATAGCAAAAATGTCACTACCTGGTATATCAAAAAATGTAACAGAAGTGGCCAAGACAATCATTGCTTTAGCGCATACCTATATTTGGTTTCCAAGGGGAGAGGAGCTTTCAGCCGGCAAAACATAGTTTTTCCAAGCAAGTAGGATGCCGGAGATAATAGGACTAGTGGATGGCTCACTGTTTCCAATTAAGGCCCCTAGTGGAGCGGATGAGGTGGCGTATGTGTGTCAAAATGGGTATCATGCTATCAATGTACAGGCCATAGTAGATACAATACAATACAAGTAATATATTTTGTTATTAGTTGTTCCTGACAGTATACTATATACACCTCATAACCTTATGTGTTAACTAATATAATGTTTAACTCAGAAGCCTTTATTGCAGTGACATCAATGCATATCTGGAGGAAAGTGGGCAAAATGGTTGACTGCTAGATAATTCAGGATATACTTTAAAGCCATTCCTGATGACTCCTGTGATCAATGAGCAAACACCAGCAGAAATGCAGGATGACATACGGATGTAGATCTTTAATAAGGGGGTATTGGTGTGTACTATATTATACTGTACTGCACTCTATTATTCTATACCGTACTATATATATGAGCGATAATAAAGTAATGGCAGTGGGGATAGTAGATAAGCACTGTGGTTGCCTATTATATTACAATCAAGATATAACCAGGCACATAAAAGATGCGGGGCCAGACAGGAGCTTCTCTTTGGAGCTTGGGAGAGCAGGTATTCCAGAACAAAAGCATTTAAACTAAACCGACAACTCAACATGGCTAAAGTGAAAAAATGTATTTGAAAATTTTAGATGGAGATGCCATGACACTAGTGGAGGCTACCTCCAGTATTCCCAGAGAAGGTTGCTCTTTTCAGCAAAGCCACTGTTGTCTAGAATAACATGTGCAGAATGGCAAAAATGCCTGACCCAGAAGTGGATGTAGCAGAGATGTAGCAACCTTCTCTGGGGAAACAGGTGTAGAATGCCCCAAAATAATAAATGGTATGAAATATTCAGTTAAATGAACATTACAGAGTAGAATGCTCCAAAATTATAAATTATAATAGTAAATCACTTGTTGAATGATATATTTTATTTAGTTAAAAAAAAATTATTGCGTAAATAAGAAATTTGTGACCTATCAATCAAGAAGAAAAACTCATATCAAAAGAGTCTAAAACATGCAGGATCTACAATTCCTGCCTACACCTTTTGCACTGCAACTGTGCAGCATGGCTTGAAGAGGTGACTTTCTGTCTTTTTGCTGTAAAATACCAGCAGCTAAATTACATGCATAGCAATAAACATATAGACAAGTTGAGAATTGATGCATAACGACATACACTGGGGTGGTAATTGACGAGGCTCTACTGATGTTTCCTCCACTATATCTGACAGCTGTATTGTCGTCAGTTTATGCTGCTCCAACTCCAGTCCTACTTCGTAACCACCAGGGATGCCTGTGTCAACAATCACATGCTACATAAAATTTCATATTAGACCTAACGTTTATTAGCTACCTTCAGTCCAAACGTTACTAAAACAGCCAGCTCTGTTTTGCCTAACCTTCATAGTGCACCTTCTCAATGATACCCAACATTGTGTTTCCGAATGGGTTTACAGTCACTCGTTCCCCTTCCCGTTTTCTTTATCTCACTTGCCTATAGAGCAGCCTTCTTTTTTGTTTCACTTGCTAGAGTGGTAAATTTTTTCTTCACAGACACCACAGACACATTTTCGGGACTCTTGCCCACTTTCCAAATAGAATAGGCTTTGCCCTTTCTACCGAGCTTATCAAAACTTCAATCTCTGCAGCACTGAAATTAAAAGCACACTGATTTTGTTTCTACATTTGAATCAAATGTTTACTTCACAGCAGCCACTTGTATGTTGTTGGTTGCTTGGTAACAGACCTGAGAGTTGATTATCAAACTCAATGGTGAGGTTTAAGATTTCCTAACTAGAGATAAGATTTTGTAAGAGAAGATAAGAATCCTAAATTAAGATTTGCTTCTGTAATACAAATTTGTGAAAAATTCTAATTTAACTCATCAGATCTTAAGACTTAAGATTGAACATTTCAGTAATATGCTCCCTGACTCCTTACTACAACCATAAAGTTTGACCATATTAGCAGTGATTGCAATGAAAACCTATTTAAACTTTTGTAGGATAAAAGCATAATTACATATGTTCACATTCTTTCCATTGTGCTGCTGCCACATCACTGGCTGATTGGATAATTGCATGAATGAACTGGTTTATAGGTCCTATTTAGGTGGCCAGTGAGTGTACACACACAAAGTCACCGGCTATGTAATCTTTTTTGCCCCATCAGGTGTAATGGTGGTGTATATAAGGCAAGGATTTTGCATATACAAAATCTTACCAGGACTAATCTTATCACTAGTGTCTCAGATACTTTCATTATATGCCCTATAAGCTGCACCCTTGAAGAGGTACTGTACCTACAATTTGCCACTGTCTGCATTATCTCTTTTTATTCTTCCTCATCTTAGGTTCACTGTTTGGTTGAGCTGATTGAACAGAATTGTGTGACTGTTATACAATTGCTTCTTTGCCTCATCTTCTTTTGTTTGTTGCCAAGTGCAATGCTGAACTAAATGATTGTTTTAATTGCAGTGTATTAGTTAGAATCTCATCCTTACGTGCAGTACTTGAAAAAGTCATTCTGAGCTGAGGGGATTGTTGATATAAAACATTAGAGAGGGAGGGAAATCAGAGAGAGATTTGACACTGCCTGTATGTACTGTATGTTAGTTAGTTTTTACCTTTTCCAAAGAATTCTGAGCTTTGATTCCAAGCTGGAAGTTTCCATAAACATGTCCTTTTTATGAAAGTTCTTGAGCTTATTTCATTTAAATAAAAAAAGTTAAGGACCTTTATTGGGAAAATATATTTAAAAAACTAATCCAGTGCAAAGATAACCTGGTAGTTTTTATTGATAAAAACCTATCTGCTCTGAAGAATTGAAAATGTGACTCCTCTAAGTGTGTACATGGCATATTTCACAAGGTTGTGTCCTTTATAGAGGATACATGGGATTTAAATCACATTCCTCTTCAACTTATCCAATGAACTATTGTTTTCTTATGATTATTATAACTAGTGAAAAGATTAGTCCTGATGATAAATTTCATGAATTCCATATAACAACACATACATTGAATGACACAGTTCCCACATTGTTGAGTACAGTATCATTCAAAGAAGCCTCCCATACCTCATGAATCCCAATTTAACCCCTTGAGCACAGCCACTACAGGGGTGAAATTAAGCTTTAATTGGTAACACTTTACAATACAGGTACACAAAGAAGCATATATTAATAAGTGACTAATGCTTTTATGATGATTCATTAATACATGAGCTAATACTTCATCAAGAAATAATGAAATGTATACCTTTATACACAACTGAGTCATGTATAGCCATTAATAATTGTAATTGTTAAGTATTGATTACTTGTTCTGTTAATTAATATTATTAATTGCAGTAGTAATTATAATTACAATCATCTTCACTATAAAGGCTCTATTTGTTGACAGTGTAGGTTAACCCAAAGGATAGGCTATAAGGAAATTCATGGTAATTTTCCAGGTAATTTCTGATATTTTTGTATTTTTGATTTTTAATTTATACAGTATTCCAATGCCACATTTTTTCTCACATGCAAGTGTGGGAAAGCACTTTAGGTCTTTGGTTAATAATAGGTCAGATAATTTATTAAAAGTTAGGTCACAACAACTATTTTTTATTGCAGTTGCATAAGGTTATGCTATTTAACCAACTTCCTGTGATCACCATTTACATTATGCCAATGTGTCCTACAGTACACAGTAAATAGCGGCTAAATGATGTGTATGCAACAATATGGTCTGCTTAAAATGAATTTTGAATGAAGATGTGGTAATCTGTTTTCAGATCACAGTGTTATTAATGGCTATATTAATTAAACTTTGCCACATGAAGTAAAGATAGGATGCAGGATACAATGATACATTTGTTAGTGATTACTTATTATAATGAATCATTAGTTAATACATGTATATTGTGTAACTTGTCTACATTCAGCATGAATTGATGAAAATGTGTGCCCCCAAGTAAAGTCATGATGTAAGTATATGTATACAAATCATCAGTTAACTTATTTACGTATCATTAATTTATGGTTGATACAAGTTATCTAATTTATAAATCAATGACAAACAATATTATTTGAGAAGTGGCAATAATTTATTGAAACACACACCAGAAAGGAAAAATTGAGCATTGACTTTGTTTGTAGTCATATATTTTAAGTACTTGATAGAATTCCACAACAATCCTTAGGCATCAACTATAAGTAAGATTTAAATAGAATTTCTGTTACTTTCTTAGGCATTGTAAAGGTATCATTTGTATTAATTGCACATACACTACAAATGTGCTAGATTTTAGGTTTATATAATCTTCATATCATTTTATTGTTTTGGTTTTTTTTTTTTTTGTATTCTTACGTCTGTACTGCCATTGCCTTTTTTCATTCACTACATTTATCACTGAACTTAACAGTGTATTTTTTTAAATAAAGCTTGGAAAGCATACACGCTTTAACTGTGGCCATATAGAATGTGTTCAGGGAATACATATAAAAATGAAAAAGCATCATAATTATTAAACAGGAAACTGATAACTACTGTCTTTCAGCAAGTAAATCAAGGGTACCATGTGCATATTTATCAGCCAGCCAGTACATCCACTCAATGAGTGAAAGGGGTTACTTTAGCATTAATTTTGTCCAATTGCCTTGTAGCATCCAGATCCTTGTTTTAGAGCTCAACCATGCTCTGCCAAGATGCTGAGGATGGCTCCAGTGTGGGGATCTACAAACCACTGTGAATGATTCACAGTGAAATGGGTATAAGCGTGTAATACTAATCAGTGATAAAGCAAACACTAAACACTATTGGTAGTGTAATACTTGAACCCACTATCGGTACAAGATGATGACCTTCTCTTTACAAGCTGCAGAACTGGACACCATTGTGAGCCCTTTACACCAAGCATTGCAAATACCCACTTCTTTCTTCTCCAAATTGTGGAAACTCTCCCTCGACTATACTGTTGACATAGAATTATTGTTTAATTTTAGATCATTTATTAATATCAAAACTGAGTTCACTTGCCATTCATTATATCCAAGAAATCGCTTCAGAGAACAGGGGATATAATATCACTTGGAGTGATTACCACCACTGTAACATGAGTCCACCTTCTTGTAGGAAGTACATATTTTTTTGCCAAAGAAATCAAATGCATGCAGTGTGGTATAAAAATAAGGCAAATTTACTCACCTTTCATTTGTACTGAAAGTTACTTTCATCCAGAACTACATACTCTTTCATCTCCAATCATCTGCCCATTTCTTCTTGTATATCTTTTTATGGCATTTTGGCAAATTTTCCTTAGAACTGATGCCATCCTGGAGTGTCCTTGAGATTCTTGCAATCCTGCAATCCTAAAGTGCAAGCCCTGAGAGAATATGCAAAATTCAGTTTGATGATTTGTATTAGATATTTTAATCACTAAATAAGCATAATTACCTCTTTGCAGAATCAAATGCCAGAACAAGTTCAACTAATGATGAAACATGGCTGTTTAATAAGTGAACATTTAGTATACAGGTAAACATCACAAAACCCCAAACTTCAATATTCTTTCAAAATCATACTGTACCGTTGGAAAAATGAATCTCTAATTACAGATTACAGCCAATGAAGCCACACACTTTTTTGAATAAATATTTCAAAGAATTGGGCTAATAGGTTTACTAGGAGGACATTAGCCTGTAAGCCAGTTGCAGAATATAAAAATTAGATTAATTAATAATGAACCATTAAGATGTCTTTAGTTCATGTGTATGTCAGCAGCTATTATGAGACCTGTAGACATGCGTCTGTCATCCATGACAATAAGTCTCAAAAAAGGATCCCATTGTCACTGTCTTGCTGTTATTCTTGCCTCTGTGATTTTATGCTGGCATTCCTTGCTCGTGTGGGAAAGGTGGAATCTTCTGTGCCTGTGTGTTGTTATCTAAAATCGGCCAAAGAATTCATTGAGGCTGTTAAGCAGAGATATGTCACTGTCCGTGATAGGGGTTTATA
>CM075004.1:4293243-4305117 GCA_037576675.1 Pangasius sanitwongsei | reverse complement strand
GACGTGACACAAAGCAGTGATATCTAAGCGGGTGAGTTGTTTACTTACTTTATAATTAGTCAGTAACGCCATCATTTCGTCCATTCAGGCCGAGAGCTCGCACGAAAACAAGAGGCGGGATTTAACGAACCTATCACATCCAATCATAACCGATCACATCCAATTATAGCTGATCACATCCAATTATAGCTGACCACATCCAATCATAACCGATCACATCCAATTATAGCGTGATGGAGGCGTTGCCTCCTCTCACGTGACTTTCCCCCCATTCATTCTCAATGACCCCCCACTAAACCAATGGCATGTTATGGGGTCTCTGTTTTAAGTCAGTGGGCTGAGGGGAGGAAGCCTCCGCTGTAACTTTACCTGCGGGTGTCGCTGTTGGACAGTGTTACTTTATAAAACCGAGCGACTTTTATACTTTTAATGTCATTTTTAGTAATACTTGCGTCGTTTTATTTTTGCAATATCGATTAATTTCTCATCCAGTTTTTTGAGGAGACACTGCCTCCCTTGCCTCCTCGGAGGAAACGCCCATGATATATATAATGTGTGTGTGTGTGTGTGTGTGAACTTGTCAGATTTTTAGACCCAAAATGTGACTATTTCTGAAAACCCCACCATCGTTGAAGTTATTATATAGTTATCATGTATATATAAAAAGTAAATTATTTCATTCATTTATTTAATCATTCATCACTCTTATTATTACTCTTTTTTTCTAAAATATAAAAACCTCCAATTGCGAGAACTTTAGAATGGAATTTAAGGAAATCTTAAAGAATCAATATGGCATCTCATAGATACTGTATATTACTAGGTAGATGAGAGAAACATGAGATGCGTTTGCCATGACTTCTATTAGCATGAAGCAGGTTTGGAATGGCATTTCTAATGTTGCAAAATGGGCACTGTTTAAAAGTGGACTTCAGAAAACCTTTATGTTCTGTTTTAGTTAAGACAGTGTGGTAATAGATACAGTTAATCAGTAGTGGCTTGGAATCTTACATATTCTAAAGTAAAAAAACAAAACAAAACAAAACAAAGAACAGTCTAATTAAAAAAGTTGAAAGACACTGAGTTATGCCTTAGCAATTACGCCACATTCGTTTCTCAAACATCATATTAAATTTTGAAAATATAATTACCTAGCTTCACACCTGCCAGTTTGCTCATCTCGTGCAATCATCATGTTCCTCTACTACTACTATTATAAAAAGTATTTCGTTCCCCTAGTTTAAGTGCAAACTGCCCCCTACTGTGTTACAGTAAAAGGTGGGGAGAATGAAATATGGGCGGGGTGACACCTTTTTTTTTTTTTTCTTCCAAGATGGCACCGTGAATGGTTGTTGTTCTCTAAGCTGAGGAACAAAATTGGGTATTTCTCACAAATGAAAATAAAATTTTTGTAAAGTTGCAAACTAACACATACACGTCTATTACTGGTTAGCAAATCTTGACCAAACATTAACTTTGGTGCCAAGTCAAGTCATCTGCACTTCTGTTTGCTACCAAACCTACCAAAAGGCAAAAAAAAAAAAAAAAAAAAAAGTGAAGTGACGTGTGGCCAAGTATGGTGACCCGTACTTGGAACTTGTGCTCTGCATTTAATCCATCCAAGTGCGCACACACACACAGTAGTGAACACACACACACACCGTGAACACACACCTGGAGCAGTGGGTGAAAAAAACCCTGAAAAAAAACCCTGAATCTTAAAAAAATGCAAATGCACTCCTGGAAAAAAAAAAAAAAAAGGTCAAGGAAATGAATACAAAAATTCGTGACCAGGAAAGCTACAGCCACAGATGGGGTCTGCATTTATTTGGACTGTCCGAACAATCTGAAAATCTGAAAATGAGAGTCATGGAGGTATGCAGAGCGGTGGCTTTGGATACAGATAAACATATGGTAACAGATTCTTTGGATGTGGCACGTCATCTTGGCAGACTCAAAACTTCGAATGATGGCAGGAGGGTTAAACCAAGACCAGTGATCATGAGATTTATATCCTAGTACTGCCAGAGATTTAATCTAGAAGTATTCAAAAATGAGTATCTGAACACCAAGGGGCTGCGGTTTAAAGAAGACCTACCTACATTCAACGTAGCAGCATGGAATCATCTTTGGCCAACTGTGGAGAGAGCAAGGAGGCAAGGCAAAAGGGCATACTTCAGTGGAGCGAGGGCCTTCATTGATGGTAAAGCGATTCATCTAGAAGAAGGCAGTGGAACTATAGAGATTGATGGTTGTCTCGTTGTAGTCTGAAGTTGGTGGTATCTTGAAAGACAATACAATGCTGATCTCTGCATTAGATCTGTTGGTCTATAATAATTTGATGCACTTTAAGTATTATTTATTTTATTATTTAAATGTTTGCAGCAGTTATAAGTTGTCTTTGTGCTCGTTTGTGAGAAACCCATTGTGTTAAATCTATTGTGTTTAATCTTTTAGTAATCATTTTTGTACTTTGTCTTTTCTTTATTTTCTATCAATGCCAGAGGTATTTGTAATATTCAAAAGGAAAAATAATTTTTACAGTGTAACGGGAAAAGAGCAGATTTTTGTTTAATACAGGAAACAAAATGTTCTTCAGATGCTACATTTTGGAAAAATCAGTGGGGTTATCATTTGGCAGTAATCACTCAGCAGGGGTTGCTATTTTACAAGATAAATTTACCAGACAGATACTAAATTATGAAATAGATGATTGTGGTAGATGGATACTACTTGTGATAGATAAAGATAATGAACAATTTGTGTTAGTCAACTGTTATGCCACCAGTAACAAAGTGAATAACGAAATACCTTTTTTGAATCAAGAATTCAGCATTTCATTTTCTTATATCCTTTTGCCAAACTTATTTGGGGAGGAGATTTTAATAGTGTGCTTGATGAGACCATCGATAGATGGCCTCCTAAAAGTAGGCCTGGCCCTTCTAGTGAACTGGATAATGTGCGTTCAAGATTAGGCCTTATCTTGTGTGTGGAGATATAAGAATCCAGGCAAGAAGGCATATACATGGAGTAATAAGGACTCTTCTCTTCATTCTCATATTGGCCACAGTTATTTCATATGGAACAACAAAGATATACTATTTAAAAGCAAATCACTTTTCTATACTTGGTCCAATGAAGGGATTATTTTAGTAAGGCAGCTGATTAATTTGAATGGCTATTTCTTTTTATATACTGAATTTCTTCAAAAACTTCAATTACCAGTTAAACCAAGAGATTTCGCTATTGTTCTTGACACAATTCCTAAGAGTGCCATGTTACTTTTAAGGAACTCTAGTTCAGTAGAAATCAGCATTGATGATTTTTGTGAACATATGTATATTGATAATGTTGATGTCGATATAGCAATGTGGTTGATGTAGCAAATAAGGTCATAAGTAATGCAATAAAGTAATCTTTGTTCTGTTTCATTTCCTGCAGCAAGATTTTTTTGGTCTTCTTTATTTGGTAATATATATTGGGCAAAAGCTTGGAAAATACAAAATTAAAGAAGTATCTTACAAAATACTGCATAGGATTTATCCAGCGAAGCATGTTTTGGAAAGATTTAAGCTGAACATTTCATATAACTATGAATTTTGTGGATTGGAAAAAAAAATGTCCACATGGTGCAACTGCAACATAAATAGTGGGGACAGTATAGCACCATTTGTTTCCACAACTGACTAAACAAACTAGGGATGTGTCTTAAATTGTGTACTTACGCACTATTCCAAAACTTTAATGAGCACTAACACTAACTGGTTTTCCTATTACGGTTGGTGTTTAAATTTAAAAACCTCTCATGTAGCCTTCAAACTTACCGAAACGTATGTTTTGCCTACCAGTCTGAAGGTTGAAAGTTCTATTTCACATAAAACTCAAACTCAATTTTCCGGCCCGCTACATCATTTTATGTGGCCCGCGAGAGCAATCAATAAAAGTCTATGCTGCTTTATATCGTAAATTGACCATAAACTACATCTCCCACAATGCATGTCGATTTTGCGACCCGCGAAGTGACCGCATTCCGCCACTAGAATGCAGTGTTTCCACATTAGCGTTTAACTAAGCAGTATTGAGAAACATCTACAAATAATAACAACAAAATGTCCAAAAAAAAAAAAAAAAAAATGATGCAGAAGGAAGGCAATTTAATGAAAGATGGGAAAGTGAATACATGTTTGTGCTTCAAAGAGAAAAACCGATATGTCTTTTGTGCTGTGAGACAACCTGTATTGTTATTTTGAGTTAATTAGGCATACTACTCTGTATGTGTAGCAATGTATTCAGTGTGTTTACAGCTATATATTCATGCAGCCAAATGTTTATTGTGATCAAACCATTTGTTGAATGTACGCCCTCTGCAAGGCTGTGTACAGCATTTGTTTTTGTAAAAGCCACTACTGTCACACATGTTCTTAGCAGCTCACAATTATTTGTGGTATAGTTCTGCCCCTTTCAAATGGGACAAAGTTTTTAACAAAGTTAATGTACTGACTTGTTTGATTATATTTATCTTTATTTATTTTGATTGATGGAGTAATGTGGATTTCTTAGCCTGATAAATTAAAATGATTTATGTTAAAATAACACAGAGCAATAACATTTATTTTTTACGTCTATGCAAATTCATATACAATATTTGTAACTTAAGTAATAATCAAATAAAAAGACCGTTATTTAACAATATGTTAAAGAGTAGTAACATTTATACAGTCTTAGTTACATCCGGCCCTTTGAGGGCAGCCATAATACTGAAGTGGCCTAAGTAAAAATGAGTTTGACACCCCAGTTCTATTTGGTGACAAATTATAGGTTGTAAGGTAAATTCATTGTAATTTTTCAACAGATTTACATAGTGTTCAAATATCACCTGTTTTTCTTAATGATGATGCAGTAGTTTCCTTTCAGATTACAAAGTGTTATTAATGGTTACGTTAATTAAACTTATGTTAATTAACTTATGTTAATTATTATTATTATTATTATTATTATTATTATTATTATTATGCCCCATAAAGTCAGGATACAATGATACATTTGTTAGTTATTACTTATTATAATAAATCATTAGTTAATACATCTACACTGTGTAACTTGTCTATATTCAGCATGAATTGATGATGATGTGTCCCCCAAGTCATGATGTAAGTATGTGTATACAAATCATAGATAGTGTACAAATCAATATAGGGTACAAATCAATGGCAATAATAACATCACTGTTATCAACAAAGAGTATGTATTGAAATTATTTTCAGATATTTCTTGCAGCATACAAATGCTAAACGCACCCTCTCAAACTGAACATCTGAAAGTCATTGTAACAATTCAAAATTCTTTTTTTAAATTAAAAAAGAAAGAAAAGAGCGAGAGGCAAGCCCTCTACCCTAATTACGTTTTGTTTCCGTTATCATACATGGAACATATATCTGAACTAAACATTGTCTTTTTTTTCTTTTTATAATGTTTGGCAAACTCAGATGCATGCCTGCACACAAACTTTCTAGGGAATATCTGTGTGTATTAAAAAAAAACTACAAACAAATGGTTAATATTGCTAAGTAACATCCCAAGGATAAGGGCTATTTATGTGTTAAAAAAAACACATACCAGATCTGTTTTTCACAAGTAAAGCTTTTTTCCACAGCTTCAAACAAAAAATGTAAAATGTTAACTGCAAACAAAAAGAATGCAAATCTCCAGCTTCACTTTTTGTTAATGTCAAGGAGATCACTTTTTTTTTTTTTGATTGCACATATCACTGTTTGGTTTGGCTCGTTTAAACACAACTTGGAAAACTTTTGCAAGTTGCTGCAAGTTTTTGAAATTATTCCTTAGGGCTTGGAACAATTCAGGATTAACTGCTGCCAAGTCTGCTATAGGAGCTTGATTAACAATTGTGTTCCTATCTACATTTGTCCTGTAGTAGGCCTCCGCCTTTGAAGAGCCCTCTTTCACCAGTTCCAAGACCTTGTTTTACCTCTTGATCGACTCTTCAGGTGTTTTCACTGAAAGAACAAACAGACAACATCCAGTACGTACATGTATATAATACACACACACACGCAAAGTACTGTACGTTATACATATACTGTATATATTATGCAATGACATTTTGAATGTAAGGTGTTTTTCCACTCAGATAAACAACCTGCTAAGTAAATCTTTAAGCCAGCAGGTGCAAAATTTTGTAGTTCTTCCAAGTCACAAAAATGTAATATGGCAAGTATGCATGTGTGCTTTTGGGTAGTGGCAAATTTGTAGTTCAGCAGTAGAATTTTAAGGACACTACTTATGAGAGCAAGTTTAATACAAGGGATAAATCAAAATTTTTTAGAGTAAGTCAGTATGTGTAAAATAGATAAAAACTCATCCTAATGACTTAATGGAAGACTTTTAATATATCACATTAAAAACATCCGACCTAGCCTAATTATAGCTTGTTTTTTTTAATGAAGTTAACCTCTGCTGAAATGGTTGGTCTTTAATTAGTAACTTTAAAATGAATAATGCATATTAAATTTGATATAATGATGCACATTGCATAACATTAATAAAATGATCCTATCCTGAATCACCATTTGTCTTCAAGAGCAAAATGAACACACAGCTCTAAAAATGACACCTTTATCAGGTCTGTCCCATTGCTTGCTTCCCAGATTTTCCTGAGGCTGTGGATGGACCTAATATATAATAAATAATGCAATAAGTAGAAATATAATATCACACAAAAAAGTAATGTAAGCAACCCATTCTGTTTAATTTATTAGTAATTAATGTTAGATATACTGTATCAGTGATTGAATCCATGGAGGACTAGTGGTTAGGCCACAGCGCTCTGACCACTGAGGCCTAGGTTTGATTCCCGGCCAGGGAACCGGCGTGCAACAGTGCACTCTCAGTGCTGGTCTCAAGCCCAGATAAAAAATTGGGGAGGGTTGCATCAGGAAGGGCATCCGGTGTAAAAACTGTGCCAAATCAAATACATGGACCATTGATCCGCTGTGGCGACCCCTAACAGGAGCAGCTGAAAGAGGAACAACGTACTGTATTAGTGATTATTTGAATGCATCCCTGTGTGTGGAATAGATGTTTATGGCTTTGTAGTTAAGTTAGCTGAGTCATGACCCATGACCAAATTTGTAATATAGTTTGGTAAATTTGCAAATTACTTAATTAACCTACAAATCTGTAAGTAAATCAATGAACCTACCTTTTTCATCTTCTTTTCGAACACATTTGGTGACAGGTACCTCTGTGGTCATGGTTTGGAAGAGGTAGAGAAAAAATTAAGTTGTGATGCAATGCTAGCTAAACTAGCTAAGGTTAATTACCCCATCAGTAAAACAATAACAACAACAATAACAGCAACACTGAGGAGAGGCTTCCATCTGGCCACTCTGCCATAAAGTCTGATCTCTGGAGCTCAACAAGAGTGACCATCGGGTTCTTGGTCACCTCTCTTACCAAGGCCTTTCTCTCCTGATTGCTCAGTTTGGCTGGGCGGCCAGCTGAGCAATCGGGAGTCCTGGTCCTGGTTGTTCCAAACTTCTTCCATTTAAGAATTATGGAGGCCACTGTGCTTTTGGGAACCTTCAATGCAGCAGAAATTTTTTGTAGCCTTCCCCAGATCTGTGCCTTGACACAATCTTATCTCTGAGCTCTGCAGGCAGTTCCTTTGAACTCATGGCTGGGTTTGATATGCATTTTCAGCTGTTAGACCTTATATAGACAGGTGTGTACCTTTCCAAATCATGTCTAATCAGTTGAATTTACCACAGGTGGTCTCTGATGAAAGTGTAGAAACATCTGTAAGATGATCCAGAGAAATGGGATGCACCTGAGCTAAATTTAAATTTTTCAAAACAGAGAAATTGTAACCCTGCCTTTCAAATGAAAAACACTAAAGGTATGGTTCTGTCTGGGTTCTCCTGAACAAAACCTCAAAGGACCATTTAGCTCCACCCAGCTCCGTCCACTTCCTGCAGATTTTTAGCAAATAGTAGAAATGTAAGGAAGAGAGTAAAATTTGCAAAATACGTGAGTCCTCCTGCATCTTTCTGGCATATGCTTGAATTACTTTTGGCTGATATACTTTCTGCTATTTTTAGTTTTCTGAAAAACCTTTTTCAAACTAGTCCAAGGTCATTCATCTGATCAGCATAAAATATGAAATATATCAAGTAGAAAGTTTGATGACACAAACATACTAAAACAATTTTGATTGGCAAAACCGTTTGACTGCTACAGGTCAGTAAAATTTTAAGACATTGCATGTATGTACTAAATTAGCTATACCTTCTGAATGCAAAGTCAAATTATGACCTATACATACACAGTCCCTAGGACACTCTCTGGGCACCCCTTAAAGTTTGACATAGGAAGATGAAATTTTCTCTGCTTTTTCTTGGTCAAAATTGAAAACTTTGACAAGTTAATTTTCTAATTAAAACATTTGGGGAAGAAATATAGCCTACCAGATACTGCAGACTGTTTGTGTGTGTGTGGTGTATATACATGTGTACGTGTGTATACATGTGTGTGTGTGTGGGAGAGAGAGCGAGAGAGAGAGAGATGTGAGTCCATGGACATGTTTGTTCTTATCAGCACAGAATTTGACACCCTTGGTTTATATGGATCCCAATCTACACATTCTGTCTAAAAATCTGTGCATGTGAAGCTAACCAAAATTATGTGCATACGTAGAGTGAGGTGCATACTTGAGATACTTGAATCGAATAACACCAATAACCCACGCTGAAAGTCAAATAGGA
This sequence comes from Pangasius sanitwongsei, assembly GCA_037576675.1. NCBI lineage: Eukaryota > Metazoa > Chordata > Actinopteri > Siluriformes > Pangasiidae > Pangasius > Pangasius sanitwongsei. Next base: position 4,296,337 of record CM075004.1, on the reverse strand, counting down.
TGATTCTAGGAAAAAGAAGGACAAATAATGCATATTCTGCATGAGTCTGTTGAGTGTGTTCTGCTTTTTAACTATACCAATGTTTGAATGTTTGAAGTATTAAATTATTTCCCATCTCCTGAAACGTTATCCTAGTGTGATTATTAAATGGACAGGCATATAAAGCTGCATCAAGTTCTTATAAAATTCTAATCAGCATGTGTGTCCTGTGCATGTGTGTTTGTGTCATAATGCACTCCTACAATACAATGGCTGTATAAGAAAACACAGTTCATCTTACAGATTTTAATAGAGGACAAGATCAGATTCAAACAATTGTTTCTCAGGCCATAAATCCAATCAAGTTAAATCTGTTGTAGTGCATAGTTGTGCTAATCTGTAAAAGGATTTTTACTATTGACTAGGTTACTTCAAAAACAGCAGCCATTAGCCAGTCACATTGCAGAACACACGTCACAGTTTTAGCAGTAAGCTATCACCACGAAATTTTAATAGTGTTCTATGAAAGTTAGTGAGAACTAGCTACCTGTGGTGTGGTCTACACACACACCTGGAAAGAGAATCTCCTCTAAGTCTGGCTGGGAGTAACACTACCTTTATTTTGTAGCTATTCAATTTCTTGCTATATTGTTTTTTTTTTTTTACATAGTAGTTTTCCCTGATACTGATTAAATGTTCTTCTCTGTTCATGGTTTTTGTGAAGAACACAGGTGTTCCTGTCATGCCTAAACAGGTGAAGAAAAAATGGAACAACCTCAAAGAAAAATAAAAAGTAATTATTACCATCTTTTTGGATAGATCAGCCATATATAGTGCAGTGAAGTGAGAACAGTTTTTTCTTTTATTATTAGGAGTTCAAGGACCCACCAACAGGGAAAGGGGTAGAGGCAGGAGGGGTCACAGCTGCCACTTGGCATTGGTATGCCGACATGGATGCTGTGCTCCAGGGGTCTGCCCCTGGTAGTAGCAGCTAATATGTCTATCACTGCAGGTGGTGTTGTGGCTTCCTCCTCCTCTGCCCCCCTCCTGGCAGTGTAGCATCACAGAAGCCACCGAGGAAGGGGCAGAGTGAGGAGCTCATTGATCTCCTGAGGGAACAGGCAGGCAGCTGCTAAGGAGGAAGAGAGAGAGGGCAGACACTGAGAGGGCCAAGCGTTAACTTGCCCTTTCTTAGAGGCTTGTTAACAAGCATTAATAAAAGTTAATAAAAGTTATTTAATGTGACTATGATGGCTTGAATAGTTTATTATGCAGTTGCATAAAATTCAGTTCCAATTGCACCCACTAATATCTGTAACCCACCCAGTAATCATAACCTCTGTAATAAAACATGAATAATTGAGGACAACCATGTCTACCCGCTAATTAATAACAGAGTTTTATTTTTAAATTATGTCTAATAAATACTTGCATGAACATACATGCGACAACAGATGAAAGACACTCAAAGAGGCCTTAGTATTCATTACATTTGTATAACTGTTTATACTGTACACACACCTGCATGCATATATGCACGCATATGGGTAACTTTTCACTGATTTTCTAACTATAATCATGGACTTGCAGGCATGCAGGCAGCTCATCAGGGGCTGTAAGTTGTGCTGCAATCTGGCCCAGAAGTTGTTGCCAGTTTGCTACAGGTCCCCATCCATGTTTTCCTCATCCTCATCCCCATCCTCATCCTGAAAATGATCTTCCTGCAGGATGTCATCAGTGGACCGATAAAGGTTGTGTAGCATGCAGGCATGTGGCAACAACCTTTGAGGCAAATAGGGGACGGATCTCAAGAAGATAGCCCTCCAGAGGGTTTTTAGCATGCCAAAGGCATGCTCCATGACGCATTTGGCCTTGGTGTGGTGCTTGTTAAAGCGACCTTCAACATGACCTGGTAGGAGGTAGCATAGCCACTGATGATAGGTCAATTTAGGTCAAGATGTCTTCAGCACTTACAAAACACTTTATCCACTTAATGTTTAGTGTAATGCAATAACAATTAAGAAGTTACAGTGGTAGCACTACATTTCTAATAATTAAAAAAGAAATAAAACTATGAAAGTAATGATATAATCAAGCAGACATTTTTACCAACCACAGGCTGTCCAAAAAGCCCGCATCTCCAAAAAGAAAGTAGCCTTTTGGAGGGAAAAGTGATTACTTGTACATCGTGCATTGTTTCTGTGGTCCAGCAGGTGGGCAAAAACCGATATGGCATCCATCGATTGCACCAGCAACTTTCTTGAAGGCACTGTGCCCAAAGTCTGCTCTGACCTCCTCTATCTCCTGTGGCCCAGAAAAGTGAATAATTTGGTGTAGGACTGTCAATATGTCCTCTATCACATTATGTACAACCTGGCATACTGTGGATGTGGGCATTACAAATGTGTCTGCCATTACACGGTAAGATGCCCCACATGCCAGACAGTACAGGAAAACAAGGACCTCTACCTCGTGGGTTCAGCCGTGATCCTTTTTTCTGGGCAACACTGAGCCAACAGTCCAGTTGTTACCCTGCTGAATCTGAATGAAGGCACTGTGTTGTCTTCAGAAAAATAAACTCTCAAGATTGGGACTTGACAGTTCAGCTCTGCATAATTTTGAACGTGATGTTTTTCCTATAAATAGAATTATCATGTTTTATGTATGACCAGCCATTTTTGTTATTCTTATAATTCTGTTGTTATTATGTTTGCATAATATGTTTAACAAATTAATTTGAAGGTGTTCAGTAATCATTTGTTGAGATAGACAGACATAATTTAAATGAGTATTTTAATTGTCCAAGTTCCTCACTTCAATATTTAGCGTGGAAAAATGACAGTTGCCAGGGAACACCGCCTGGCTACCCTCCTCTTCCTAAATTTAAGGGGGAATTCTAAGAAAACGTCATAATTCTAAGAATCATTTTCTTGAATCATTTTTATCTTTAGTAAGATTTAGTCCTAAATTTAAGGGGAAATTCTAAGAAAACATTCATTAGGAGCAACTTTTAGGCTTAGGAAGCTTTGTGAATACGCCCAGGAGTGTAGCCCAACTCTCACCTCTGCTGCTCACACTCACACACACACACACACACAAACACAGCAGCTATTCT
>CM075004.1:4271882-4293143 GCA_037576675.1 Pangasius sanitwongsei | reverse complement strand
GCCAAGTGATTAGGACACCTGATTCTGATCATTTGGATGGGTGACCGAATACTTTTGGTAATATAGTGTATGTTGCGCGTCTCTGCAGCGGCACACAGCGGTGAATGAACTTGTGAGTGAACGATTCACTGACCTATTCATAAAAACAGTTTCTTACTTCGTTTCTGAATGAATTAGCCAATGTGACTTTTAAACATATTTTATTTAAAGTGTATTCTGACAGGTATGGATGTCTCTGGGCTAAGCCCTGGATATCCACTCACCCTAGAACCGCCCCTGCTTGAGTGATGGGCTTTAGCCCATGTACTCCCGTGCATCAATGCGCCCCTGGACATAACGAGTGATAAAAACGGTAGGTTAAGCTTACCAATATCTTTTTATCCACTTGGACATTGCTGTCCTCATTTTAAGACATTGTTTTTCTTTTTCTTTTTTACGTTTTCTGTTCTGCGCTCCACTACGCTTCCCTCTTCTCTCCATTTTGGACATGTGACTGTCTGTAACAGAGAAACGGCTCTTAAAGATGTCGGAGGGTTGGCGATTGATATCATTTTATTTAATAAGATCTATTTTTGTACTCATGTAAAATGCTCAACAAATATTATTTTTTAACAAACATTACTTTTTAAATTTATTTTAAAGACGATTTTCAAAAATATTTTGGCACAATGCCATTACAGTATTTCAACCTTAAACAGTTTGTCTGTGTGGAACACCACAGCTCCTCCCCTGTAAATCTTGACTTCCATACAATTCCCTTTTACATTTTCCTTTTTACACAATTTTTTTTACATTCACTTTTCTCTTCTTTCATTCACACATTTAATCTGGTGGACTGATATCCACATATCCACATCAGATGGACTGTCGGTTTCTTACTGGGCGATTTTTCTGTTCCACAACTGGCACTGATGTTGTCATTGATAAATCTTCCTCGGTGTTACACACAGGCTGTTCCTCGTCACTGTCCTTGTTCACATCATCAAAATCCCAGCAAGGATCTACACAAGCAGAACTTCCTCCCTGTGACCACTGAGTTTCAGTTTCATTACCTTTGCGGCTTTCCAGTTTTAGTGTGAGGTGTATTTCAAAACCAAAATGTGTAACCAAACAGAAAATCAGCTACACAGTGTTCCAGTGTCCTACCACCCATGGATCTATTCTTGGCTAGTGCTTTCTTGAGATTTTGCACTAATCTCTCTGCTTGCTTGCAGGATGATAAGCCAGAGATTTAATATGTTTCACCCCATTTTTGGTAAGAAATGACTCAAATTCCTGTGATATAAATTGAGGCCCATTATCTGTAACTACTTCTTTAGGTAACCCATAAGCAGCAAACAGATTTCTAAGCACTTCAATAGTTTTAGATGAGGTGGTTGTGCTCAGGTGAATGATTTCTGGAGATCTTGCATAAGCATCCATCACTACTAAGAACATTTGCTTGTTGTCCTAAGCAAAATCAAGGTGTATTCACTCCCACGGACCTGAAGCCCATTTCCATGTATGCACAGGTGCAGTGGCAGGCAAACTACGATGCTGTTGGCAAATAGTACACTCACTCACCTCCTGCTCAATACTAGCATCTAAGGTGGGCCACCAGCAAAGTCTTCTTGCCAAGTATTTCATCTTAACCAACCCTCAGTGGTGCTCATGCAACTCTGATAGTAGCCAGTCTCTCAATTTTTCAGGAACTACCACACGTAATCCCGTAAGAAAAAAAATTTTCTCTGAAAATAAGGCTTCAGCTCCTCACTCTGCACTTGTTTAGGCCACCCTGTCAATACCATCTGCTTTACTAACTGCAGAACAGGATCCTTGTCTGTTTCTTTTGCTATCTCATGAGCTGTTAAAGGTAAGTCATCCACATAAGAGATTCTGTACGCAGGGTTTGACACTACATCCACACTAGACTTCACAGGTAGTCTAGATAAAGCATCAGCATTGCTATGCTGCTTGGACCTTTTGTATTGAATTTCATAGGTATAAGCTGCATCCTTATACTTGTGGTCTGTCACTGACAGAAACTTCCTGCCATACAGGTATTCATGAAATTTCATAACTCCGAATACAAGACCAAGTGCCTCCTTCTCGATTTGCGAGTAGTTTTGTTCTGTTTTAGTCAACATTCTAGAAGCAAAAGCAATCAGTCTCTCACTTCCATCATTCAATTTGTGACTTATTACAGCACCTACATAAGGTGAAGCATCACATGCTAAAATGATAGGCAATGATAGGGTCATAGTGGACTAATATCTGTTCAGACTGTAAAGAGTTCTTGGCCTTATCAAATGCAGTCTGGCAGGCCTCAGACCACTCCCATTTCTCATCTTTATGCAGCAAGGTAGTCATAAGATGGATTATGGTAGACAGATTAGGAATGAATTTTCCATAGTAGTTTAACAGAGCTAAAAATGACCTGAGTTCCGTTACATTTGTCGGAACCGCAGCCTTCTTTATGGCATCAGTCTTTTCTTTCATGGGATGAATATCAGCGGCATCTATGACATGTCCTAGATATGAAACGCTGTTCTGCATGAACTCACATTTGTCCTTCTTTACCCTAAGGTTGTACCTTTCTAGTCTCCTCAGAACCTCTTCCACGTTAGCTAGATGACTCTCTGTATCCTTACCAGTTATCATGATGTCATCCAAGTAAGAAATGACCACCTTCCATACCCTGAAGGACTTGATCCATTATCTTTTGGAAAATAGCACGTGCACCGGCGACACCATATAGTAAGTGATTGTAACAATATAACCCTTTTTGAGTATTAATTGTCAGCTAGCGCCTAGAGTTTTCCTCCAATGGTACCTGTTGATATGCCTGTGACAAGTCTAGTTTGGAAAACGTATGTTGATACGTTTAGCGAACAAATCTTGGGTTTTCGGCAGGGGATATTGCTCTACCTTCAGCCATGGATTTATGGTAACCTTATGGTCCTCACATATTCTAACACTATCGTCTTTTTTCGGTATACACATTATAGGAGCCGCTCACTCACTGTAATTAATGGGTGAGATTACTCCCCAGGTACACCTGTACCTGAGTCCAAAGCAAACAGTTCAGCCCTACCACAGTCCACAGTCTGTTTCGTGTCTCTGGGGCGCTCCTCAGCAGTCACACATCCCTCAGGCGCACCGCTGCTCGTGTCGCTGCGTGTGGAGATGGAAGTCACTGAAGCTTCCATCTGCTTGCGGCGGATGATCCTCACGACGCTTGCGATGTGGAAAAACATAGCTCTCGTAGTCCCCCTCGGACTGTTGATCACATTGCTCGCTTGATGCTTGAGAGCGTTGCAACATCTCGGCGCTGCGTCCAAATGCGTTGCCCCTGTTGCCGGCTTTTCCTTGACTCTGGCCTTGCGTGTGCAACATGCTTTAGTTATGTGTCCTTTTTTCTTACACTCGCTGCACTCTACTTCTTTAAATCTACACTCGTCCGGTCTGTGGCCTTTTCCATTACAGCGATAGCACAGTTTTCCGCTAGCTTCCGGCCTTCCTGTATACACTCTGGGCTTCGGCTTAGCTTTCTGGTCAACCTTATTAGCTTTATATGACTTCTGCGAAAACTGTTGTGCGCTGCTCTTGCTTCAAACGCCAGTCCCATTTCAACTGATAGTGTTAAGGCTAAGTCTTTAGTGTGAGCTGCATTTAGCAACCGATCTCTCAGTTCCATGCTACGCACTCCACAAACAAATCTATCACACAGTGCCTGGTCTAAAAATGTCCCGAACTTGCACGTGGCTGCTAGTTTCCTCAAACTGGCAATGTACTCACTTATAGTCTCATTTTCTAGTTGATTCCTCATGTGAAATTTGTATCTTTCAGATATGAAGTTGATTTTTGGAACATAGTGTTTCTGTAATAGCTCCACCAACTCGGTGTACATTTTTTCCGAGGGCTTCTCCGGTGCACACAAGCCCATTTGTAGACTATGTGACTTTTTCCCTATGACTGTGAGAAACACCGTTTTGGTCTTTTCTTTTTCGGTGTCCAAGCCATTAGCTGCTCTAGTCTTTCGCGATAACTCTCAAAACTCTCTTCACTTTCTTCGAAGTGAAAATCTTTGGGCTTTCTGAAAGCCATTTTCCATTAGATGGTCCTTACACTCACTGAACAACTCTCTGGATGATCCTGCAGCTTTTCGCGGTCTTCCTCTGCCTCAGCGGAGTAGCTTAGCAAGCAAAGTCTGTGCCTTCCCGCTCAAACATCCCATCCTCGTCGCCAAGATCTGTGGTGTATTTGTGGGCAAATACGTTCAACAGTGTTTAAGCAAAGAAACGGAAAGGTCCACACAGCAGATAGGCGAACAATCCAGAACTTTTATTTAACCAATAATGCACACTGAACAGTTATCGCCATGTTACAGCCAACATCCCAGTCATACTTGTCTATACCCAGTTTCACTTTCCACTGGCCCCCTAGTGTCATTTCCTTAAACAGCATTACAGTATTTCAACCTTCATCGGTTTGTCTGTGTGGAAAACCACAGAAATAAACAGATGGAGAGACCTAGTGGTGCTCAGATTAAAATTTAAATGTATGTTTTATTGCCATAGTACAGAGAATCTTTATATTGACAAAGCATTTGCAACATTAGATATACATATTTATTTACACACATATATGCCTTTAAAGAAAAAGTTATAAAATACAATAAGATAAATGTAAATAATAATAATGTAAATAATGTTATGTTTGCCATTTTATGAATGTTGCAGTGTTGAATTTGGTGGTCCTGACACACTACTAGAAATGTGCTGTACTTGGAAGATAGCAGCACATCTCAATTCTCCCAAAAATGCGTTCTATGTCCTCCTGTCCTTCCGAGTTCGTTCTTCCAAGGTAGCCTGCAAGATCAGTCTTCAAGAGAAAGCAAGTCTGTTCTTTGCATTCTTAGAATTGAGAAACAGCCATTTATTCTATTCGAAAACTAGCAACACACTAGAAACCACCTAGGACCCCATAACAGCCACCTAGCAACATCCTAGCAACCAGCTGAGTTTCCTTAGCAGCCAACTAGCTAAAACCTTGCAACCAACTGAGATAATATGTCAATGATCCTCCTAGAAACACCACAGCAACCACCTGGTATCCCCCTGGTAACAACTACTTAGCAACACCCTAGCAAACAACTGAGTGAGCATAGCAACCAACTAGCTACAACCTTGCAACAAAAACAGATCATATTTAAACCTCCTAGAAACAACATACCAATCCTCTGGTCCTCTGGTTGGGACCCTAGCAACCAACTGGGTTAGCATCAACCCCCTTGCAACACATTTGCAACCACATGGAATATCATAGCAGCATTTTGGCATTTATAACCTTTAAACATTTCCCAGCATTTTTAACATTTACATTTTGCATATTATAAACTTTTAGCCTTTTAACCTTTACATGCTTAAACATTAAGTTACTAAGTATCCGGTGTCTAATGTTGTTTACACATTAGACACTGGATGCACTGGATGCACTTGATGCACTAGACACACTTGATGCACTAGACACTGGGGCAGTCGTGGCCTAATGGTTGGAGAGTCGGACTTGTAACCTGAAGGTGAACCTGAAGGTCGTGGGTTCAAGTCTCAGGTCCGGCAGGGATTGTACATGGGGTTAGTCTCTCTTGACCAGAGAATGACCAGCGCTCTCTTCCACCCTCAATACCACGACTGAGGTGAGACCCTTGAGCAAGGCACCGTACCCCCAACTGCTCCCCAGGCGCCACAGCAAAAAAGGCTGCCCACTGCTCTGGGTGTGTGTTCACGGTGTGTGTGTTCACTACTGTGTGTGCACTTGGATGGGTTAAATGCAGAGCACAAATTCTGAGTATAGGTCACCATACTTGGCCACACGTCACTTCACTTCACGTTCTTCAACTTTGTTCAACTTTATAACAAAATGCTTATTGTTAATGAAACTATTATTGATCAGGACTTTAATATACTGTGTTTAATTCAATTCAATTTAATTTTATTAACAATGAGTTTTAACAATGAACACTGTCTTATTGTTATTGTTTAGCAGAAACATGGATTAAATTAAATGAGTATGTAGCATTAAATGAAGCAGTTATATATCGCCCTCGTCTGACTGGCAGAGGAGGAGGCATTGCAGTTATCTATTATGATATTCTAGGCATCACACAAAAACCTTGGGTTCCAAAAATAAGTCTACCCTGTCTATTCCACTAATTATTATCTATTTATTATTTATTAATTTATTATTACATATAGAACATATATCTCAGATCATTACTTCATCTCATTTAAAATGTCTTAGTCATAATGTATGCACTTCACCATGCTACTGTATAAAATGTACATTCACGTCAGCTACTGTACATAGTTTTATCAGTAATCTCAGAGTTATCAACTATGATTGGATCAGCGTCTGACACCTCAGAACGTGATCAGGCGACTGAATATAGAGTCAATGTTCCACTACACTCTAGATAATATAGCTCCACTTAAAAGAAAAATAGTAAGAAAAAATAGCACCCTGGTATAATGATCACACATGCGCCTTAAAATAGACCACTCGAAACTGAGAACATAAATGGCATCAATCTAACTTGGCAGTATTTCAAACAGCATGGAAGGATTGCCTGCTGAGCTATAGAAAGGCTCTTAGCACTAATAGGTCATCATACCTCTCTAACTTAATAGAAGATAACAAAAAAAACCATACAATCAGTATGTAGTAGCAATGACTTCATGAAATTTTCAATGACAAAATTGAGAATTAGAATGTTTTACTCCCCTTCAAGAGACCTAACTAATTTCACCAATTTCCTCGCCAAAATCATCAACTTGTGTACTAGATCACTTACACATTTTTAAAACAGATACTACCAGAAGCAGTCTAAGCTCTTCTAAAAATATTCAGTTCTTCCCTTAGCACTGGCTATGTACCTAAATCCTTAAACCAGCAGTTATCAAACCCCCACTTAAAAAACCAGACCTCGACCCTTGTCAGCTCTCTAACTATAGGCCAATATTAAACCTCCCTTTTATCTCCAGGATCATAGAAAACGTTTTAGCACAGCAGTTATGCTCATACTTACATAGGAATATCATTCATGAAATCTATCATTCAGGATTTAGGCCTCATCACAGTACTGAGACACTGCTACTTAATTCCAAAAAAACAGGAGTACCTCTACTAGGACTACAGGCAGCTAGAAGTAAGCTTTCTGATTATATAGCAACTCTGGATGGCCTTTCAGTTGCATGATGTGCAGCAGTAAAAGACCTTGGTGTGATTATAGACTCCAGTCTCTCATTTGATGCCATGTAGCTAATATTACTCAGATAGCCTTCTTTCATCTCAGAAATATTTCTAAGATAAGAAATGTAATGTCATTAAATGATGCAGAAATACTAGTTCATACTTTTGTTACCTCTAGGTTGGATTACTGTAATGCCTTGCTGTCTGGATGCTCCAGTAGATGCATAAACAAGTTGCAGGCTCGTGGACACACACACAACAGCACCCCTGCTGAAAAAAATCCTTGGGGAAAAACTTCAAAGGATAACCCACATATAATTTCATGGATTTCACAAATACAAGTGTTTTAAAGGAATAATTCACCCATAAATGGAAATACTTTCAATTATTTAATTCCCCTAATGTCACTCCAAACATGTATGCCTATTTATTCCAACACTGACACTTGGTCCTTCCAAACCAGCCAAATGAGTTGAGGTAATCCTTAACAGATGAACACCTGCAAAAATAATGATAGGAGATTAAAAAAAAAAAATAATAATCTAATCTCCGTACCAAACCGAATGGATACAAGGCTTTCGATATGGTACACACAAGGACAAGAATGAATACATATATTGGCATGCACAGAACCATAAACAAACAAGTGCTCCTCATGTGAAGTGCACGGGAGATGCGAATATTGCTCCTGCTCATCTGAACACAAGCAGAAATGCTTAATGACACAGATAGAATGGTCTCTCTGAAACTGGACATCAGTGACCAGCTATATCAGCAAGTGCTTTGATGACGTCACTGTCTCCAAGATCATCACCACACGCTCCAACCAGAAGCCATGGATGACTGCAGAGGTGCATGCGCTACCGAGGACCCAAGACTCCGCCTTCAGAGCAGGTGACAAGATGGCCCTAAGAACAGTGAGGGCCAAACTGTCCCGGGCCATCAGAAAGGCAAAGCACGCACATGCACAGAGAATCCACAACCACTTCAAGGACAGCGGAGACATGCGGCACATGTGGCAGGGCATCCAGGACAACTACAGGACAACATCACCTGCCTGTGACAGTGATGCCTCCCTCCCAGATGCGCTGAACAACTTCTACGCTCAGTTTGAGGCGCAGAATAATGTGACGGCGAGGAAGACCACCCCTCCTCCCAATGACCAGGCGTTGTGCCTAACCATGGATGATGTGAGGAAGACTCTACACAGAGTCAACCCGCGGAAGGCTGCTGAACCAGACAACATTCCTGGCAGAGTGCTCAGAGGATGTGCAGACCAGCTGGCGGATGTTTTCATGGTCATTTTCAACACCTCCCTGAGCAACGCCATCATTCCGACATGCCTCAAGGCCACCACCATCGTCCCTGTGCCTAAGAAGTATCCAGTGTCTTGCCTCAACGACTACCATCCTGTTGCACTTACACCCATCATCATGAAGTGCTTCGAGAGGCTCGTCATGAGGCACATCAAGACCCTGCTGCCCCCATCACTGAATCCCCTGCAATTCGCATATCGTCCCAACCGCTCAACAGATGACGCCATCACCACCACCCTCCATCTGGCCCTCACCCAACTGGACAATAAAGACACATATGTTCGAATGCTGTTCATAGACTTCAGTTCAGCATTCAACAAGTCATTCCTCAGCACCTGATTGGTAAGCTGAACCTGCTGGGCCTGAACAGCTCCCTCTGCAACTGGATCCTGGACTTCCTGGCTGGGAGACCTCAGTCAGTCCGGATCGGGAACCACACTGAGCACTGGGGCCCCACAGGGCTGTGTGCTCAGTCCACTGCTGTTCTGCTGACTCATGACTGTGTAGCAATGCACAGCTCGAATCATATCATCAAGTTCGCCGATGACACGACCGTAGTGGGTCTCATCAGCAAGAATGACGAGTCAGCATACAGAGAGGAGGTGCAGCGGCTAACGGACTGGTGCAGAGCCAACAGCCTGTCTCTAAATGTGGACAAAACTAAAGAGATGGTTGTTGACTTCAGAAGAGCACAGGATGACCACTCTCCTCTGAACATCTGCGGCTCCTCTGTGGAGATCGTCAAAAGCACCAAATTTCTTGGTTTTCACCTGGTGGAGAACCTCACCTGGTCCCTCAACACCAGCTTCATAACAAAGAAAGCCCAGCAGTGCCTGTACTTTCTGAGAAGACTGAAGAAAGCACATCTCCCACCCCCCATCCTCACCACGGAGGGACTATTGAGAGCATCCTGTGCAGCTGCATCACTGCCTGATTTGGGAATTTTGCACCATCTCGCAAGACACTGCAGCGGATAGTGAGGACAGCTGAGAAGATCATCGGGGTCTCTCTTCCCTCCATCACAGACATTTACACCTCATGCTGCATCCGCAAAGCCACCAGCATTGTGGATGACCCCACACACCCCTCTCACACACTCTTCACCCTCCTGCCGTCTGGCAAATGGTACCGAAGCATTCGGGCCCTCATAACCAGACCGTGCAACAGTTTCTTCCCCCAAGCCATCAGACTCCTCAATACTCAGAAACTGGACTGAAAGAACACACACATACACACACACACAACTGTACATCCACCAACCTCTTTGCAATTTTTTGCACATCCCCACATTACATTATGCTGCTACAAATATTTATTTTACTATAGATATTTTATACTCTCTACTAGGCTGCTACTCCTTACACCTATTTCAGCAACTTATATTGTACTTTTTTTTGCACTATTGTCACTGGATTCACTTTCTAATAGAACTGTGTACTGGTTGGCACTGCACTGGGACTTACTGTGATCATTGTCTCTCAGTAGTCATTGTACTGTCTTGTGCTGTCTGCACATGTTTGCACTTGTGCACTTTATGTATAAATTTATGTAGTCCCTTGTAGTTCTGTGTTGTTGTGTGTTTGTCCTTTGTAGCATCTTGGTCCTGGAGGAACGTTGTTTCATTTCACTATGTACTAACTGGCTGTATATGGTTGAAATAACAATAAACTCCACTTGACTTGACTTGAGTTTCATAACAGACTGCTCTTTGAAGCATCCAAGCATTCTCCAATCATATGGGTCCCTTAAAAGTGGTTCTGATTTTTCAAAAATTTTGCACAGAAACATTGGAGAACCTGACTTGTCATACTCATTTCTCATCTCTTCAGTTGCCTCACACCATGACTCATGACTTGTGATTTTGGACTTTGAAGCTATCACTAAATGAATTCTTGGAGAATGTTATCTCCACAAGCTGTTTGGCCAAATGGGAATGCACTGCAAGCATTGAGACTGCCGAAAGCCAGTGCCTCCGCTAGTAAATGTACCATTGAATAGATATTGTACACTGTTGCTGTAGTTGTTGTGCTGCACTGCCAATGTGGGGCAAGGAAGAAGGCTTAAAGCAACACTGAATGTCAAGGAATGATTGTACGGCTCATCTGCCAAAATACCTTTCAGCACAATCTTGCCAGGATATACAGCAAACTTCTGCAGTTCAGTTGCCTTCCACCGATCAATGTCCTCTAGATTCCTGGGTTTTCTATCAAAAACCCAGACCTACCTGCCTGACATTAGCCAATTACTCACTTCATTTATTTGCCCAGCTGAAATATACACTTTTCTGCCTCCTCTAACCCACTCTGTGATGAGTTTTTGTGTGTGTGTGTGTGTGTGTGTGACACCCACACATGCCTGGTGCATGTAGTCAACTGGAAATTGGTTGATCATGTCCTGTGGGAGTCTCAAAAATGGGGAGATAGGAGTGGCCTCGTTCTCCTGCTGTCTTTCTATTTCATTCTGGAATGCTTTGTTGGTGTGTAAAGTTTATTAAGTTTAAGTTTATTAGTTTATTAACCTCAGGGTAAGTTACGAGCCCATGTGCCCCTCTGTGTGCATTTAACCATAGTCAGAGTATTGTTTGATTTTCTTCACCATTGCTCTTGCAGGAGCATCACAGACGACACATCTGTTGAGGATTTCCTTTCTATCCAAGCCATTTTCAAAGAAAGGTCTTGCATGTCTGTTGTGGCTTCCTCACAAAATCCAAATTAGATGGTTTGTAGGGTCCAAGTGTCAGCGTTACTGGAAAGACAGTGTAGGCGGTAGGTGAATGGCACAGAGGATGGGCATAGATTTGTCCTGCTGCTTTTGAAAAGAGGCAACCCATCTATATTAAATGATATTTCCAGTGAAGTGATTGTTTCAGCTGGTTAGTGCTTCAGCTGTTCATGAAGGCTCTCTCTCAAATTGAAATGGACACATTCCATCCCTAACTTCCTTGCTGTTTCAATACATTTTGGTGTTCTCAACAATGTTTTTGCTGTTGAAGGGAGCGCCGGGTGTCCATGTTTTTGGGGTCCCTTCAAGAGATCATCAATGGCATTGTGTTTGACTAAATGTTTTGTAGCCCACTCTTGTAAAAGCAATGTGAGTGAAGCTGGAGGTATTTCATCATCATTTTCGGTCCCTGAACTGCTGCTTTCCTCACTGACCTGATTATCCACACACACAGGCTATAAACTGCAATTCTCCCCACAGATTCCACTTCCTACACTCTCAAAAACACTCCTAGTGTCTTCATCAGTGTAATTCCTTCTATCCATGTTATTTCCTTCTTGAGGAGTTATTTGATCTGTTGATCCCTCCCCAGTTCTATCATTCAGTGACCTCTGTGCACATTTCCACTGCCTCATGTAGCTTTGCCTCCTGGAGTTTGAATCCATTGTAAATCCAGAATATTGGACTCAATGAAAATGTGCTAATTAATAATTTTGCAATATTGTAGTATACCTAAATTACATGACCAAAGGGATGTGGACACCACACTTGTATGTGCTTGATGAACACTTAATTTTTTGATGAACATTTAATTTTTTAGCATCAATCCTTCCTTTTGCTTTTCCACATATTTTATAGTACTTTTTACAATACTTACACTTCATACAAAGGACATCTTTTAATGATGTATATGAATAAATTGGGTGAATAAATGTATAAAAGATTATGTAGATTATTGTTTAGGTAGGAGGAAATGCCTAGACACTGGCATTTACATTTTTTAAAATTAAATTTTTTTTTACCTTTCTGACAATTAAAAGAAACATCTAAAATAAGTCTTGATCTAATTTTAATTGTTCATTGTTTTGGGGATTCACGTAATGGGATTGCCCGATAAAATAATTCTCATTGGCCAGTTCTGGTTAAGATTTCAAATGGACGATTTTGGTTGGTCAGTATGTGAAACTGACAGTTCTAGTTATCCAGCCCACGTGCATCCGGTCTGATCACTGTAGACGATATTACACGAATTGCAACAGTTGTTGGAATGCATGTTCTTATGGTTTAAATGGCAAAGGTAAGCATTTATTCCATGTTCACAGTGTATGGAGTTTAAACGTCTCCAATGGTTAGTTTTATTATATTCAGTGACTGGTGCCACAAAAAGAAAAAAAATGGGTGGGTTCTTTTGGAGGACCAAGCGCTTCCAAGAGAGAGTAAAATCTTTGAAGTATATAGTATGCATTATCAATAAGGCGTATACTGAATTTGGTCCGTCAGTATCACTGTCTTAAGCATTAAGCCACGTTAAGCATTTTCTTTATATAGGTTGGTGGGGGCGAAAACGCTTAATGTAAAAAGATTGTCTTTCCACTTGGATAATGGTAATTTTCTTAGCAGCAGATAGTGATTTTACCCCTACTGATGCGCTAAGCGAGCACTTTCCTAGAGATGAATAGGAACGGTAAAGCATAGCTCGCTATAGGAATTTTAGAGCTCCTTGGGTGGTAAATGTGTAGGTACCAGTTTTGTGTTTGGTTTAGTAACTACTCATTCAAACGCTTTATCGGTATCTCTAACAGATGATGTAATTGAAATGATTGTAATTGGTAAAGTAAAAACAATATTTAATAGGACAATTCACAACAGAGATCCAGTCAGTTGTTGTCTATCAGAATAACCTTAAACAATAGGTCGCGAGACAATCACCTCAGAATTTGCGCCACAATTTCCTTGAGTGAGTTTGGCTAATGGCCAGTAGATTCTGTGCATGGCACGCAGCCTGTGTATTTCCGGTCAAATCTATTCAGTGAACGTGCATTAACAGCTGTCATCTTTTGTCAATTAACGATTAATATAGAATAATATTAATACATTTTATTGTTGTAATATCAAATATTAAATATATTAAATATATTACAGTAATATAATTTCATTGGCTACATGTACATGTACTTTGAACAATGACAGTAAAGTTGAATCTAATCTAATCTAATACAAAATACACATCAAAACTTATTTAGTGATGACAGTTTAAATACATCCGATTTGAGGGTGGTATAAAAGTCATGCAGTGTTATCCAGCCTTATGAGCTAGATTTGCTAGTAGTCAGTAGTATTATAATAGTATTATAATAATGTATACTACTAATACTACTACTATAACAGAGTTATTGTAAGTTAAGAGTTTCTGTATTTGTTTATTTATATGTTGGGCACTAAACCTTTTCCATTGTCAACTGTGTAAAACTCTGTAAAACGTCTACAGAGCATGCTGGTAAAAGTGAGACTTGGGGATGCCCAAAAGTTAGTTAAAGTAACCGAGCTGTGTCTGAAGGAATTTTTGTCTGCCGGTAAGAAATTGTCTGATACTTTCTTAATATTATTTAGGCGCTTATAGCTGTAACATTTTAGCACAGGAAATCTTTAACTGCAAAGCTTCTAAAAATTGGATATTTTTTATGAACTAAAAATGTGGTCTGACAATGTTCATAGTTACCAAGAAGTAACTATGACCATTTACATTATACATATAACTATGTAAAACCTTGTTATAAGTCATATCCTTTCTCATTATCTTGCACACCTTTTTTCCCAGCCTTTTTAAAGTTTGGTGTCCCAACTGTGCCTGAGAGAGTGAAGGTTGTTGACGAATCAGGGACTGAGGTGAATGATGCTGTTTTTGAGGATGTAGTTAAGGATCTCTCAGATGGAGTTCT
This sequence comes from Pangasius sanitwongsei, assembly GCA_037576675.1. Classification (NCBI taxonomy): domain Eukaryota; kingdom Metazoa; phylum Chordata; class Actinopteri; order Siluriformes; family Pangasiidae; genus Pangasius; species Pangasius sanitwongsei. Next base: position 4,278,937 of record CM075004.1, on the reverse strand, counting down.
CACTGTCAGACATGGTTCAGGTTTGTTGCTAGAAATTTCCTCAAGACTTCATGCATCATGCAGACTTTTTTTCCCCCGTAAATGTATATGCAACCAGACTTGGAATCTGCCTCTCCACAAGCTTCTCCTGTGCAGTCACATTGGTCCCTGCCTTCGTCCGTTGACTCCACCGACTCACTCATTATTGAGGAAAGCCCTTCCAGTAAACGAAGGAGGCTAGATGTCGAAGCTAAACAGGTTGGCATCAAGTTTTTCGTACTTATGCATTTTGGGGAAAAAAAGAAATGAATCTGAATTTTTCAAATAAATTTGATATTTCAATGTTAGGAGATTTAAAGAATATGTAGAACCTACAGAATAAATGTTTTGTTTGAAATAAAATTTTAGTCTTAACATACCATATTTTTTAATAAGTTGGTGGAATCCATTCTTGTCCAGAAACCTGGAGGGGAGCGTGTAATAAATGAATACAACCGAACTAAGTCAAACAAGGGCTAAAGACAGGGGAAATCTTTTTTAATTATATAGCACATCACCACCAAGGCAGGTGAAAGAAAAATGTGCCAGAGCAATTGTGGCTTTGTTCCCTTACTCCAGTGACCCTTTCTCCAAAAATGGCTATGTGTCACACAGTTTTTGAATTTTAATTCTGTGTTGACACATTTTAAATACTGCTGATCACACACAGGTGGTGTGTTATGTTTTTATTTAAATATTTTTTTTTCCATTTCTGTATTTTTGTTTTTCTAAGGTGCATTACTATGATGGTGAGAGGGGAACTAGGTACTGGAATGGAGAATCAAAACTATACAGATAGGCTTTGCTAAAGATCAGTGAACATCCTTTGAAGGTACAGAATGAAATTCAGAAGTCTCATATCCTGCCTCTGTTGCTTTTTACTTTTTAACTTAATGTGCCATCTTGCACAGCAGTTTTGTTGCTACTGAGTTGCTGTGTGACAATTTATATAGCAACCTTTTAGCAGTGTTGAAGCTCTTAAAATGTTTTGTTGTTCACCATTGGGACAAGGATTATCTACTGAGGGGGTGTCTGGTGGACCAACTGTAAGACGGGAGTCAGAGTTCACTCCGGAATTCATGAAGCATTCTGCTCATTTTCAAGATGAAAATGAAGATGACATTTGTCTATCGCCGCAACATAGACAAATTCAGTTCTTAACCTGTGCAATCAAATGAAATATTGACAGTCTTTCCAGGTTTCAAATATATTAAAGGCTTGGTAAAGTGTTTATAATCATATTTTTAACAATTTTTAAAAATGCATTGCTGCTGTCTAGAAAACATGGTTCAGTGCTTAAATAGGTTTATGTCTATGATTTGACTGGTACTTAGAAAAAATATTTTGGGTAATTGTCCTTCTTTTCTGCCCCTTCTTAGATTGAGCAAGACTTTGTTCTGATATTTGGTGTAGGCAAGCTACTGGAGAAGTGGCCAACCACATTTAAGAATAAAGTGATTCAGCACTGCAAAAACCTTCCAACCACCAGTGATGTGGAAGAACTCCTTCTAGTAGCTGAACCTCCTCTCTTGTATACTACTGCTTCTGAATCTGGTCCCACCTTCTGCCCAAGGCTGGAAGAGAACAGGAAAGGTGCTTGCATCTCAAGCAGAGAGGCATCTTGTTGTCTTCAAGAAGGTTTTTGTTGTTGTTGTTGTTTTTAACATATTAGTGATAGATCTCTACAATTGCTTGGTTTTCTCAGAGTGGAATAAACACTGAAGAGCACTGCTAGTACTCAGCCCTGCTGGCTGTGGGAGCTCAGAAGAATACAGTTCATCAGTACTTCATCATTCTTGACCAGCATGCCATTCCATGCAAGTCAGCCTCTTCTCTTGCCACCTTTGTGTTTGGCACCTCTTACAACATTATGCTACACAACATATACACTTTTATTCAGACAACTGTGCGCAACATAGATGTTGGCAAAATGAAAGAGAGTCCTCGTGTTGCTGAGGTGAGTAAGGCTGCTTAGCTAGGCACCTTAAAATTTTCTGCCCTCATGAAGTGTTTTGTTTGTTAGGCTGAGTTAAATGCTTCAAAAATGCTTGTTAGGCACTTTAGATTAGTTCATGGTTTTGTTACTGGAAAGAATCTTCACCTTAAATGTGCCAAGGCAGGATGTGGTTCTATGATTGGTACTGGTTCAGGTTTTAAGAAACATCTGCACGTAAAATATGCCGAGCAAAGTGACCAGAATTTTTACACCACTGACAACTTAGAGATTGATGATCTGAAATGATCTGAAAGTGCTTGAGATCGAGGTGGTTAAGAATCCAGTATCTAGAAGTTGTATTAGGGGTACTATTGTTCAAGTCACTGTGGATAATCTTGGCTTACACAGCTTATTTGGGTTCCTGGAGTCATTTGGGGCTCGATATTTCTGTCTTTTCTGTCTCCTTGAGAAAGATCACTTTCAATCTGTCTTCTGTGAAGATAACCCTGAGGTTGTACAAAGAACAACTGAGATGCATACTCTGCACTGTGACTACCTCATGTTTATGCTGTCAAAGGGGTGTGTTTGTTTAATTCACTTCAATATTTCAACACAGCCAACAATTTTTTCTGTGGATATAATGAACAACATTCTAGAAGGAGTTACTCAGCTACAAGTAAAACCTGTTCTGCAGTACATTCAGGATAATTTTCTGATTGCTGATAATCTTGCTGGTAGAGTACATGCTTTTGACTATGGTTGCAATCAGCAGCAGAATGCTGCACCTCCAATGGTCAAATTATTTGATGGAAGCAATGATTTGGGTTTAAATGCCATCCAATCTTGGTGCTTGTTGCGCAACATGGCCCTATTATTTGGTGACTTAATGCAGAGAGATGATAAAAGCAAAAGATGCCAGTATTTACTTCTGCAGATTGCTAGCATTGTAATTTCACCAGTCCTAACAGAAGACATGACCATTTATCTTAAACATTTCATAACTGAACATCACCAGCTATTGAAAAAAATTATTTCTGAAAGAAATCTTTTGCCAAAGCATCACTTCATGATACATTACTCACAAAGCAAAAGAAAAACTGGACCAATTCTGCACATGTGGTGTATGTGTTATGAAGATAAACACAAATTCTTTAAAACACAATTAAAAAGTTTCAAAAATATCACTAAAATATTAGCCAAAAAGTGCCAGAGTTGTATGTCAATTTACTGGGAGTCTTTTAGCAAGGACAGATTGTCTCTTGGCCCAGGAAAGATGGTGGTACTCGATGAACTTAAAGGTGGCCAAGAGATGGCTTTTAAACTAGGAGGGGTAATGTCAGATCTCATCTCTTCTGTAAAGTGGATCAAGCACCATGACACAGATTATCACACTGACTTTATTATCTGTACAGAACTAGTATGTGAGAACTGGTGCATGTCAGCGTATTGTAAGACCAAGGCTATTGCTGTGAAAGATGAAAATGTACTGTTATGCAGAACACTGATAGAAACTGTATGTTTTGATGACCTTTACCATGCATTTGGAGTCAGACTGCAAAGGTAGTGAATGTTAACGAGCTGTTTTAATATCAACCATTTGATCTTCAGATGAAATACGATACAACAGATTCTGCATGGCATATAGTGCCGCATTGCCATTTCATGCAGGCGTGATGTATTTTTTTGCATGTTCTAATGTTTCTTTAGCCTAACAATGTTTTAATAAATGTGACTTTGTTTAGGTGTTTTCTATTCTATGTTTTAAAGTGAAAAATTTACACTTCTAAGATTTTTTGGAAACATACAGTAAACACTGTACAGTGTCTTTGTCTGTAAAAAAAATTACTTTGCACTGTAGCAGAGGAAAGTACTTACACCACAGAGTGAAATACTGACACTTATTACAGTTATTTGATCGATATTTAACCTGTTACAACACAAAATGTGTGTTAAAATTTTACTCTGAGGGAGTTAATTTTTCACTATTAAAAGTGTAAATAAACTCTACCTTAGTGAAATATTAACACTAATCAGACTTAATTTCCCTTTGGTGTTAAATTGTGGTAACACTACTCAGTGTTGCGCAGTGTTAAATTTTTACCTTACCTGGCTTTCAGCGAGAATACCAACTGCCGCTGTATTGTTTTAAACTCTTTATGAAGTAATATGTTTCAGTTATTTTCCTGTCTGTAACTGGATCAACAATATCTCCCAGTTTTTGAATTTTTACAGTTTTCTAGGTGTTTCATTAATAACAATTTTCAAATTCCATATTTTAAGAACTTAAATACTTTTCTTCTAAAGTATCAGTACCTGTTAACTTTTGCAGTTTTAGATACAATGCCAGAAGGTGGGCACATAACTAAAAATACATATGAAAGCACAAAACAATGCACGAAAGGTTACGTTGGAGACCTTTTTGGTTTGAAATAAAGTTCACAGAGAACAGACAGTGTGTGATTTGAATGGAGTTCTGGAGTCTACATTCATTCATGCATGAAAGTAGAAAATAATTACACATTGCATTAAGAAAATGCAACAGTACATACAGGCTCATAGGCATGTGTCAGTCATAACACAACAGTGATTAAATGGAAGCATTTATGTTTTTTGTGACACACAACTATAAAACACTTCAGAAACATGTCCAGTGTGAATTGGCCTGCAGTTTACCTAAAATTCAAACAGAAACAATTCAGTTCTGTCAAAAAGGCTACTGTCCACAATTTTTTTAAAACAACAATAGACTCTTTATTTGTAAATGTGTTACTGATGCAATCTTTAGCAGTAAGCAATTGAATAGTAATTTGTTGAGAAGCATAGAAATTATTTATTGAAAAGTGGCATTGTGCATACTTATCTTATCATTTGTTGTATTTTCATCTATGCTGTCCTGTGGACCAATCAGGCTTGCATATGTGATAGCTCCTCGTTTTCCTTAAGAGTCTGCTCATATTGGTGAGTTAAGAGGTAAAAACTAATTGGCAGTGTTCAAAGGGACATGGTTTGTGGCAGGAAATTGCCCATTCCCCCTCCCCTCCTTAATAAAATAAAACCCTGGGAAAGACCTGGTGGGAAGCAGGTATATATACAAATTATGGTGATCAAAAAGTATAAGGAGATTATTATATTTCTACTTAGCAGGACATAATAAAAACAACAAAATTTAGCAAACACCTGGCCATCTCAGTTTGAATGGTTGCTCTGAACTGTACATTGGCTGAAGAAAGGGAACCATGAAAAGCATCAAGATGCCAATGACTAGGACCACATGCGCTTCCGGCCTGCAAGGTCTGACAGCTGACAGGGGTCGAATAAGATTTTTTAATCAAGGGGTTGACTGCTAGTTTAAAGGATATAGGGATATAGGATATAGGAAAGGATATAGGAAAGAATTGATTATTTTTAGAAAAGGTTCAATTGCTTCTGGTATTATCTGTTTGAAGAAAGCGACGCACCAGGAGAGGTTGCTATGTATAACAGTGGTGTAGAAATTTTACTGGGTTTGAAAATGCTTCATAATGGTTCCTACAGGTCACTTGTTCTGAAATTAGGCCATCTTAAGCTCATAAATGTTTAATACTAATTTCACTCTAAACAATGCTCAACAGATCCAAATTCAAAATAGTGGGCAGCAAAAATGGACTAACATATGCAAAGCACTACCATAGTTTGTCTGTGTGTCTGCTTCATTGTGGCCAAGTATGGTGACCCATACTCAGAATTTGTGCTCTGCATTTAACCCATCCAAGTGCACACACACAGTAGTGAACACACACACACCGTGAACACACACCCGGCACAGTGGGCAGCCTTTTTTTGCTGCGGCGCCCGGGGAGCAGTTGGGGGTTCGGTGCCTTGCTCAAGGGTCTCAACTCAGTGCTGGTCATTCACCCCCCCTACAATCCCTGCCAGACCTGAGACTCAAACCCTTGACCTTCAGGTTCACCTTCAGGTTACAAGTCCGACTCTCTAAACGTTAGGCCACGACTGCCCTATTTACTTATACTTATAAGCCTATATTACTAGTAGGCTTATAAGTAATTCATTTAGAAGTACGTGCACAGCTATGTTTGACTCTTAACTTTAGCATAAATCTGAGTAGCAATGTGCCAGGAGAGGTTACTATGTTAATTTCTCTAACCTAGCTAGCTAGGATAGCAATTATCATTAACCAACAAGTTTGCATTAGCTTAGCAACTATCAAGCTAGCATTACTTGGCACTGGCAAATGAACTGAAACTATATTTTTTGTCTTTGTTGAAAACAAAGATCTCTTACCTTAAATACTGCACTTATGTCATGTCCTATGAAAATGTCCAATGTGCAAAAAATCCAGTTGAAAACAAACCAGAGAGAGCCAGTTTCCTGTGGCTTCCCTCAGCATGGGTTGTGATTACTGCGCATGTCTGCATGATTGTACATGGGTTTTTGCATGTGGTATATTTTACTTTTGTACTATGTAATATGCAAAATGTTAATTAACTTTTAATCACTTTTCTGAAGTGTGTTTTTATCGAAATCCCCCCCCCCCCCACCCCCCAAAAAAAGAGGGGGGGAAAAGTAGCCATTCCACCTACTGACGTGATTTTAAGAGGTGGGAAGAAACCAGAGAACCTGAAGGAAACACACACACACACAGGAAGAACATGCACAGGAACTACACCCAGACATTACACTAAGCTTAGGATTGGACTGTGCCACCATGCCACCTCATCTTCTCATTCTATCTTCAAATAGAATTTAATTCTGTTTCTAATTAGGCTTTACAGGAAGGTTTTAATTAATCTGAGTATGGAAGTCACATGTTTTATGAGTCTTACCTACCAAAACTTTGAGTTTGCTCAAGACATGAAACATTTGTATGGCTCGCATTTGTATGAAGAGCAATTGGGAAAGAGTAGTTTAAAAAAGGGGACATTTTTCTAATTGAGAACCACAGGATTCTACTGTTTACTGGATAAAATGAAATAAATAACATTAGATCCATAACATTGCAACATAAACCCATGACATAAATCTATATATTCAATTCAATTCAATTCAGTTTTATTTGTATAGTGCTTTTAACAATGGACATTGTCACAAAGCAGCTTTACAG
>CM075004.1:4192287-4214859 GCA_037576675.1 Pangasius sanitwongsei | reverse complement strand
GGGGGGTGGGAGATGTGCTTTCCTCAGTCTTCTCAGAAAGTACAGGTGCTGCTGGGCTTTCTTTGTTATGGAGCTGGTGTTCAGCGACCAGGTGAGGTTCTCCGCTAGGTGAACACCAAGAAACTTGGTGCTCTTGACAATCTCCACGGAGGATCATACGTTGTTCAGCGGAGAGTGGTCATTCTGTGCTCTTCTGAAGTCAACAACCATCTCTTTAGTTTTGTCCACTTTCAGAGACAGGTTGTTGGCTGTGCACCAGTCTGTTAGCCGCTGCACCTCCTCTCTGTATGCTGACTCGTCGTTCTTGCTGATGAGACCCACCACAGTCATGTCATCGGCGAACTTGATGATGTGATTCGAGCTGTGCATTGCTACACAGAGTGAACAGCAATGGACTGAGCACACAGCCCTGTGGGGCCCCAGTGCTCAGTGTGGTGGTGTTGGAGATGTTGTTCCAGATCCAGACTGACTGAGGTCTCCCAGTTAGGAAGTCCAGGATCAAGTTGCAGAGGGAGGTGTTCAGGCCCAGCAGGTTCAGCTTTCCAGTCAGGTGCTGAGGAATGATTGTGTCGAACGCTTAACTGAAGTCTATGAACAGCATTCGAACATATGTGTCTTTATTGTCCAGGTGGGTGAGGGCCACATGGAAGGTGGTGGTGATGGCATCATTGCAGGGGGTCCAGTGAGGGGGGAAGCAGGGTCTTGATGTGCCTCATGACAAGCCTCTCGAAGCACTTCATGATGATGGGTGTAAGTGCAACGGGACGGTAGTCATTGAGGCAGGACACTGAAGATTTATTTGGCACGGGGGTGATGGTGGTGGCCTTGAAGCACGTCGGAACAATGGTGCTGCTCAGGGAGTTGTTGAAGATGTCCGTGAAAACATCTGCCAGCTGGTCTGCACATCCTCTGAATGTTGTCTGGTCCAGCAGCCTTCCGCAGGTTGACTCTGTGTAGAGTCTTCCTCACATCGGCCGTGGTTAGGCACAACACCTGGTCATTGGGAGGAGGGGTGGTCTTCCTCGCCGTCATGCCATTCTGTGCCTTGAACCGAGCGTAGGAGTTGTTCAGCACATCTGGGAGGGAGGCATCACTGTCACAGGCAGGTGATGTTGTCCTATAGTTGGTGATGGCCTGGATGCCCTGCCACATGTGCCGCATGTCTCTGCTGGCCTTGAAGTGGCTGTGGATTCTTTTCATAGACTGCCTGGTTTGGGAATTGCACCATCTCAGATCGCAAGACCCTTCAGCAGATAGTGAGGACAGCTGAGAAGATCATTGGGTTCTCTCTTCCCTCCATCATGGATATTTACACCTCACGCCGCATCCGCAAAGCCACCAGCATTGTGGATGACCCCACACACCCCTCTCACACACTCTTTATGCTCCTGCGATCTGGTAAACGATACCGAAGCATTTGGGCCCTCATGACCAGACTGTGCAATAATTTCCTCCCCCATGCCATCAGACTCCTCAGTACTCAGAAACTGGACTGAAGGAACACACACACACACACATATATACACACACAACTGAGCATCTTCCATCCTCTCTGCAATTTTTTTGTTTTTGCAATGCTGCTAAAATACATATTATACTGTACATAGGCTGCTACTCTTATGTTTAAACTATTTCAGCTACTTGTATTGTACTCTTGTACTCTCTGCACTATTGTCACTAGGTTCACTTTTAAACAGAACTGTGTACTGGTCGGCACTGCACTGGGACTTACTATGCCCATTGTCTGTCCCAGTAATCATTGTACTGTCTTGTGCTGTCTGCACATGTTTGCACTTGTGTATTTTATGTATAAATTATGTAGTCCCTTGTAGTTCTGTGTTTGTTTTATGTTTGTCTTACATATTGAAATGACAATAAACTCCACTTGACTTGACCAAGCCTTAGTATTGTGATTGTCTACCTGGTTTACAGATCTTGTTTGGTTTTCACGTTCTTGCCTTAGTCCTGTTTAGTTTATACTGTTTGCTCATCACCTGACCACTGTCTATTTATTGATTATGCTCTTACCTTATGTCTTGGATTTGTCTGCTAGCATTCACAATAAAGCTGCTGTCACTGTGTACTTGTATATGGTTGAAATGACAATAAACTCCACTTGAATTGACTTGACTTGAAGACTTCTTTGGCACGGAGATGACGGTGGTGGCCTTGAAACATGTCAGAACGACGGCGCTGCTCAGGGATGTGTTGAAGATGTCCGTGAAAACATCCGCCAGCTGGTCTGCACATCCTCTGAGCACTCTGCCAGGAATGTTGTCTGGTCCAGCAGCCTTCCGCGGGTTGACTCTGTGTAGAATCTTCCTCACATCAGCCGTGGTTAGGTGGTTAGGAGTGGTCTTCCTCGCCGTCACATCATTCTGCGCCTCAAACCAAGCATAGAAGTTGTTCAGCGCATCTGGGAGGAAGGCATCACTGTCACAGGCACCACGGTAGTTGGTAGTTGGTGATGGCCTGGATGCCCTGCCACATGCACCACGTGTCTCTGCTGGCCTAGAAGTGGTTGTGGATACTCTGTACGTGCATGCGCTTTGCCTCTCTGATGGACCTGGACAGTTTGGCCCTTGCTGTTCTTAGGGCCTCCTTGTTACCTAGGTGCCTAGAAGGCGGAGTCCTCTCTGCAGTCATCCACGGCTTCTGGTTGGATCGTGTGGTGATGATCTTGGAGACAGTGACATCATCAATGCACTTGCTGATATAGCTGGTCACTGATGTCTCGTATTCCTCCAAGTTGGTGAAGTTGCCGTCAGTTGATGCTTCCCTGAACATGTGCCAGTCAGTGTGTTCAAAACAGTCCTGAAGAGCAGAGATGGCTCCTGCTGGCCAGGTTTTCACCTGCTTCAGAATCGGTTTGGAGCATCTGACTAGCGGTCTGTATGCTGGGATTAGCATAACAGAGATGTGGTCTGAATAGCCAAGGTGGGAGCGGGGCTCCACCCGGTACGCGCCAGGGATGTTTGTGTAAACAAGATCCAGCAAGTGCTTCCCTCTCGTTGCAAAGTCCACATGCTGATGGAATTTAGGGAGCACTGACTTGAGATTTGCATTGTTGAACTCTCCGGCAACAATAAACAGTCCGTCGGGGTGTGAATTATGCAGCTGGCTAATAACCCCATACAGTTCACAGAGCGCGTCTTTAGCATTAGCGCTGGTGGGAATGTACACTCCGATTATGAGGACGGTGGTGAATTCCTGTGGTAAATAAAATGGTCTGCATCTAACAGTCACAAACTCCACCAGCAATGAGTAGTAGCTAGAAACTAGCACTGAGTTCTTGCACCATTCCGTGTTGATGTAAACACAAAAGCCACCACCGCAAGCCTTACCACACAGAGTTGTGTTTCTGTCGGCACGAAACGAGGCTAGCCCGTCTGGCTGAATGGCGGCGTCTCAAACTCTGTTGCTGAGCCATGTCTCTGCGAAAACAAAGACGCAGCAGTCTCTAAACTCATGCCGTGTAGTTTGCTGGAGTTGGATGTAATCCAATTTATTGTCCAGGGAGCAGACATTGGAGAGCAGGATGGACGGGAGAGCCATCCGGCTAGGGTTTGTTTTTAACTGGCATCAGGCAACACCGAGGGCTGGAGGTCTGGTCCCCCCAGCAAGCTGAGATCGCGTAGCTTCTCCAGCAGATCATCATGCAGAACAGCTGTAGTGTTATTTCTGAACACTAAATTGTGAGAAGCACAGAGCGTACACTTCGCAAGGAGAGTGTGTATTGAGAGTCCTTATATACTGTGAGGCTGTAACTCTGAACAGGTGTGTGTGATCAGTAAAATGGCAAACTTGAACATGACTGTGACGAGGAGGAGGGAGGGGCTAGGCTGTGAGGATACACGCCTGGCACCGAGTTGTCTAATCTGTGGGAAAGAGTAATAAATGAGGGGCTGGAAACACCTGAGGGAGAGAGAGACGCGTGTTTTGTGTTGAGGTTACATTTGTGGTTTCTGTTATGTTTGAGTTCTGTTTATTATTAAAGTTAAGTTGGAGTTCACTTGGTTCCCACCTCCTCCTTACCCATGCATGAAGTTCACTACGTTGGTGCCGAAACCCGGGAGGGAGGAGGGACGCACTGTCTGAGAGCCCTGAGCACTGACAGGAAGTGTGGTGCTGGAGTGGTTGCTGGAGGATGGAGGAGTCACCGCCGTCAGCCTGAAAAGGGAGGAGTTGCTGCCATCCGCTTGAAAAGGGGAGGAGCCATAACCATCCACCAGGAAGCAGAAGTGCGTCTGCTGTCTGCCTGAAAAGGGGAGGAGTGGGTGCCATCTGCCTGGGGATGGAGGACTAGCTGCTGTCTGCCCGGAAAGGGGAGGAGCTATAGACGTCCGCCAGGAGTTCCAGTGCCAGCACCCCGCGTTGTGGGGGATCGCTTCCTGGCTGGCCGAGGACCAGATGACAGCGTGTCTGGGGACCGGGGAACCAGATTTCTCTCTCTCTCTCTATCCCTCTTGCTCTGTCTCTCCTGCTCACTCCTTTTTTCTCCCCTCTTCCTCTCATCTCTCCTTTTGCTCCCAGGACGCGGGAGCCAGCCGGCCAAAGAGGGCAGCACCGCTCCTCCCGAAAGGGGAGGAGGGGGTGTACATCAGGCCAGAGGCCTGAATCAGGCTGTGGAGAAGTGTGACAAAGAGGAGGGAGGGGCCAGGCTGTAAGGATGCATGCCTGGCAATGAGTTGTCTAATCAGTGGGAGAGAGTAATAAAGGAGTGGCTGGAAATGCCTGAGGGAGAGAGATGCATGCATGTTTTATGTTGGTGCTACATTTGTGGTTTATGTTATGTTTGAGTTTGATTAGACTTTACGTTTGAGTTCACTTGGTTCCTCCTCCTCCTTCCGCCCATCTTTAAAGTTTGCTACAATGACAGCCTCTGTTGTTGCTGGCAATCACAGCGGTGGCATGAAGTTTTAAGAGACAGAGCTCATCAGTCTGTTTAACATTGCTGAGTATTTTATAAAATCACTAAGCATTTTACAGTTTGCCTTGGAAACCTGATGGGCAGGGATGTTTGGGCCCTGTTTTGGCTCTTTTAAATCTTCCAGATAGGATGTACACAGCAAGTGTGTGAACAAGGGTGCTCACGCACACAAATCAGTGACTATTATAAAATATAAAACAATTATTTAAAAAATAATTGAGAGGTTATTTACTTAAAAAATAATAATTTGTTGCAGCCCTTCTGTAGAATCAAAACAAGAAGAACTGAGAAACTGAACTGATGGACCTCTCACCTATGGTGGGGATCATAAGCTTGCATGGCAAAGCCAGGGGTGTGATTGAATGTTGGTACACCAGTGCAGACAGACAGCCTGTAGACATACACACACACACCCACACACACACAAGGAAAAAAAAAGAGTAACTATACAGGAGCAAGTTTTCAAAAATGTCAAACAAGTGCACAGGTTTTATTGTCTACTCTTTCCTAATAGTTGAAGTAGGACAGTAGCATACTCTGGGACACCTGAAGGAAAGGCAGTTTGTACTGAGACGTGTGTACAGATACTTCATGCATGCATATACAGTATGTACCACATGAAGTAAATGATGGAAAACACATAGCTCTGCAGTTCATTGACCCTTCACATGACTGTGACTTGACATACCTGGCTTAGTTATTTGCTTCACGTTACATCTCTTTCAGCTTTATACAGTGCAATGTGTAGTGTGTGAACAGCAGAATACATACCAAAGTATGGTTCATTGGGAGAGCCTTTTAGTCTGACACCTTTGGGGGTTGTTTCGATCAGAAAGTGTCGTACCAACTCATTTGCCATGTCACCAGGTCCTATGCAGTGGAATGATATAAATGCATTTTTTCTAATTACTACAGTAGGATGCTGCTTACTAGCTTAATGTTTGGTTTCCTACCTGTATTTTTGTGACTAATCACAATGCTGAATTACTAGTGTCACATTTTATATACTTTTTTGCTTTCAGAGAAACAGAGAATCAAAATGATGTTGTGCTTGAAATACAGCAAAATTAAACTGTATAAAGTGTACAAACTATACAGTGTCTGTAGGAGAAGATGAGGACACCTGCTTACATTCCAAAATGATAAAAGTATGTAACCAGTGGGGCATAGTTTAGAAAGAGGTTGAAGAGGTGATGGGTCATTTGGCATAAATAGCTGAGCCGTGAAGGGGTCACACATAGGAGAATTTTGGGCATCACTTCTGTTAGAACTATCTTCCTGGAGGCATTATATTTAATATCAATGTTTATGAGTTTATGTCTGAGATGACTTTGTTTTGAGGCCAAAACAGAAGTCAAGTGAAGTTTCCTACCTTTCTTATTCTTTTGTAATGTTGGAGGTGGACAAGCCACTTTCATGGCCAGGCCATATGCTCCTAGGAATGAGTGGCTGTCACGGATTACAAATGATCCTGGCTCACGATCTTTCAGCAGACTAATGGCTGAGAGAGAAGAGCAAAGGAACAATCATGAGCTTAAGTTTTGTTTAAAACTATTTGTAGTTTTAGAAAAACTCTCACCTTGCTCCCTTGAGATGTCTGGTTTGTACCAAAACTTGGATGTATCTTGAAAAAACTTGACATTAAATTTGATATCTGGAGGAACATCAGCTGGAAAAGTATAATAAAATTGAGTCATTTAACCTATCTATCTATCTATCTATCTATCTATCTATCTATCTATCTATCTATCTATCTATCGTCCCCTCTGAAAGTATTGAAAAGGCAAGGCCAATTGTTGCTTGAGATCAAAAGATGAATATGAGACAATATATCAGACTTTCAGCATTCATTTCCTGATGTTTACATCTAGATGTGTTAAACAACTTAGAACACCCACCCATTTTTCAAGTGATCAAAATATTGGAACATGTGACTGACAGGTCTTCCTTGTTGCCCAGGTGTGCCCTGTTAAATTGGTTGTTTAAACAATTAATAGCTCTGAATGTCTACTCTTGGTTTGAGCCCTGGGTTGCAGTTGTGATGACTGCATTTATTGTTAAAAAGGATAAACCAATATGAAGACCAGAGAGCTGTCTATGGGAGAAAAGCAATCCATTTTGAAGCTGAGAAAAGAGGGAAAACTGATCAGAGCCATTGCACAAGCACTGGGCATAGCCAATACAACAAATTGGAATGTCCTGAAAAATGAAGAAACCACTGGTGTACTAACAATCAGACATGCAGCAGGTTGACTAAGGAAAACAACAGCAGTTGACAGAAACATTGTGAGAGCTGTGAAGAAAAAAACCCAAAACAACATCAGGAACAACCTCCACAGGGCAGGGGTGAAGGTATCATAATCTACCAATCGAAGAAGTCTTCAAGAGTCGAAATATAGAGGCCACAACAAAGAAAAGAAACAACAATTGAAAGAAGCTGCAGTACAAGCCTGGAAAAGCATCACAAAAGAATGTATCAGTTTGGTGATGTCAGTGGGTTGCTGGCTTAATGCAGTTATTGGAAGCAAGGGCTATGCAACCAAATATTAAGTGTTAGTTACTTTAAAGCTATCTGTTCAATACTTTTACTCACCAAAAATTGGGTGGTCTACCACCAAAGGTGCCATGTTCTAAGTTGTTTAACATATCTATATGTATATCAGGAAATGAAGGCTGAAATTCTGATCTATCAGAACTCATATTCATCTTTTGATCTCAAACACAAATGTCTTCAGTGTATAGCAAACACAAAAGAATCCCCTTTTGAAAGGGACTGTATCTATGCAACTTTGTACCCCTGCTCATTTATGCAATTATTCAATCCGAAAAAAGTGATCTCAGTGACTCTGACCATGGTATGGTTGTTAGTGCCAGATGGACTTGTCTGAGTATTTCAAAAACTGCTGATCATCTAGGATATTCATGCACAACAGTCTATAAATTTTACAGTAAATAGTGCAAAACATTCAGCGAGCAGCAGTTCTGCAAGCAGACATGGCTTGTTGATGAGGGAGGTCAGAGGAGAAGGCTCGGCAAGAAAAGCATCTCAGAGTGTACAACACCCCGAACCTGTGGTGGTTACTTGAATTACCAAAGCCTTCATGTCAGCTCAAACCAGTCTGGCCATTCTCCTCTGACCTCTCTCATTAGCAAGGCCCACAGAACTGCAGCTCACTGAAATTTTTTTTTTTTTTTTTCTTTCACCATTCTTGCACTCCAATTATGTGTGGAAATCCCAGGAGATCAGCAGTTACTGAATTACTCCAACCAGCCCATCTGGCAACAACATCCATGCGATGGTCAAAGTCACTGAGATCATGTTTTCCCCATTCTGATATTTGACCATGATGTTTGACCATTGATTGAAGTTCTTGACCTGTATCTGCATGATTGTATGCATTGTACTGCTGCCACATTATTGGCATTTTATTTACTGGCAAATATTGTAGGGATCAAATTATCTGGGAACCGCCCCATGTCTTCGCCCCAGTGCCCTAGAGATTTTACATTTGGCCCAAGTACTTGATGTATTTGTTCAATATCATATTAATACCCCAGGGAAACAGGACATGGTTAAAGGCATGATAGATTTCTTGGGGACTGAGGACAAATAAAAAAAAAAAAAAAGAAATAAAAAACAAGAATAAAATTTGCATTTATTTAGAAATGTCCTTAGGAGAGCATTTTGGTGCATATATTTGGAGCCATGTGAGATATTGTTGTTATTATTATTATTTTAAATGTAGTTCTAATGAGAATGATTTTTGTTAGAACAAAGATTTTAGTTCCAATCAGAATCCTAGTTTCTCCTATTGAGTGAAAAATCTGAATTATTGTGTTTAAAATGTTGCTCATTTTTACAAAAGGTACCAATAATTCTGTAGGGCATTGCAGTTAGATGATGATGATGATACTGATGAAGATGACCTCAACTAATTGGGGACAAATTACATTTATTCTGTTCCATTTACTTGAAAGAATTAGGCTATCCTTTTACAAGTGATTTGTACTTTAACATTAACAGTATCGATTTATGATTTTGTAATATCGGTATGTTATAACTCATAAATCACTCCTACTTACCATAGATGGAGAAAATTCCAGGCTCTTGTGGGGCACATGGGGCAGGACTGGATGTAGATGCAGCCATCGGGGATGGAGCTGTGCTATTCTGAGTGCTATCTGATGGGGCTTTTTCTACCCATGCCTCCCTCCTCCTTGCTGGTTGCTCAAGGGGAATGTGTGGTGTTTGAGGGCCCATAGAGGATAGACCCTGCCTAGACTGTGCCCCCTGCCTGTCATCAGTTGCATTGTGTCTCAGTGTGGGGTTTTCAGCAGTGGTTACAGCAGCAGAAGTGTGTCGGCTCAGCACAGGACTCACAGGAAGAACTGATTTGCCACTGTGTGCCAGCAGATGGTTGTTTGGCATGCTGAGTTCACCGCTTCTTTCATTGGCCATGTTCTGGCATCCCAATCCTGGGCTGCATTGCCTTCGCTGAAGGGCCGGGCTCGGAGGTGTGTTTGTGGCAACTGTACGATGGAGTGTGTTGGGGCTGCCAGGGACATGGTGCACACCCATGACGTTCACAGTGGCCTCCTCTGGGTTGAGGTAGCCCATAGGGTCCGGAAAAAGTGAGGCAGGGACAGGTTCACTTGGGAATGAGAGGAAGGCAGGATTATTCATTCTTGCACTACTGAAAGAGGGGGATAGTGTACAAATGATTTATTTAACTAGGCATAGATCAGTCTCAATTTTGAATAAACCCATATATGTGCAACAGTCTTCTTATATAAACAAACAATTTAAGGACTATATAAGGCTTATAATTGTGCAACCAATCTTGTTTACGTTGAATAAGGGCTTATGCAGCTGTTGTTTTGGTAACAAACCTGACAACAGTTTCAAAGAACGGACAAATCCAGTATCATGTCAAATCAGCAACAATCCAGTACAATCAACTACAAAATCCACACATGAACAATGGGCCCAGGTTTCAAATTGGTGAATATACTTACCCATCAGGATTGGAGATGGTTCTGCTGGTCAGCTGAAGAGGAGTGAAGCTTTGCGAAAAGGGAACCGCTCTATTTAGGACAGTAGGCAAGTTGGAACAGTGTACTGGAGACACCACCCCCCTTCCTTGATCCACAGAGCTCATATACCCTTGTGGTTCTGCCGAAGCACAC
Organism: Pangasius sanitwongsei; assembly: GCA_037576675.1. NCBI lineage: Eukaryota > Metazoa > Chordata > Actinopteri > Siluriformes > Pangasiidae > Pangasius > Pangasius sanitwongsei. The sequence continues at coordinate 4,204,742 of CM075004.1, read as the reverse complement.
GTGCACACACACACACACACACACAGAGGACCCATATATTCTCATTCTTATGACTAAAAGTGATAAACATTTCCTGGAAGAGGTCTGACTGTTTACAAAAAGCACAATTAAGGCAAAAAAGAATCACAACAAACAAAAAGAAATTGGTCAGTATTTTTGTGTGATTACATGTACAGATTCATCAGGTTGGACAGGAAGAGTTTAAAACAAAGCACCCCCCTTAAAGCTCATAATAGGAAAGATTATGGAAAGAACAACAACCATTACTACAGAATCAGTATTAGACAGAGAGGCTGCTCGGTTACTTACACTGCATTGCATAGCTTAATACAAGTGGGGAAAAATCCACTCAACATGCAATAAGACTCAAATATATAGGATAAGTATCTGTCAGAAAAAAAAAAAACATGATCTTGTGTGAGTTAAGGTATACTGGGGTGGGGGTTGGTAAGTAGCCCAAGGAGGACAGGAATTTTACCATTATTTTAAATACCTCTTACCTTCTAAATCATCACTAGAATCAGAATCTGATAGTATCGAGCATGAAAGAGTGAAAAAAGAAAATGAAAAAGTAACTTGGAGGAACAATGATTATAGGAAATGAAGAAAGAAGTTAACAATGTACAGGAAAGTTGGAAGAGAATGGAACATCTGAATTCTCAATACTGCCGTAATTAGGTTAAATAACACAAACATATGTCATGTAATGACTTTTTTTTCTTTGCACTAACCTGAGATGCTATGCTGAAACAGAACCTCAGATGGGTTGGGTGACTTTGGATCCTGGCTAGATAGACGAGTTTTATTCAGACCAGGGGGCGAGCGACCTGTGTGACCAAGTGAAGAAAGAGAGGAAAGTACATGGAAATAGAACAGAGCTCCTTGTCAAAGGTTAGGTGCATATCACACAAATGAATTAATTTTAAAAAAAATAGCCAGTTAATAGATTATTTTGCTTTTTTGTCAGTAGACATGTACAAAAAAATTGATCTCAAATGAGAAAAAGATCTCTAGTGATGCTTTGCACCAGAATTGTCTACCAGAATAAGATACTAGATATTAATTTCTATTTGCAGTCCCTGAGCAGGTAAACATAAAGTTTGACAATTAAAGTGACACTGCAGTCTGGTATAATCTCTGCCCACTCAAATGTGTCCCAGTAAATCCTGTTTAGAATGCAGCAGCGCAACTGCACCTAAAATTAAGAGTGATTAAAATGCACATACAAATTATTTTATGGAAGCACAAAGAAGGCACATACAAGCTGCGTACCTGCCAGGAGCAATCAATATAAGAATCTGCATGATCTAGATAAGATCTAAGAGACAGCTAACAAATGATGGATAGGAGAGGCAATATATAGGAGGGGCAATATACATCATTATATATATTTATATAATGATGGATAGGAGGGGCAATATATTCGTATGTTAACAGCTAATGTTAATGTTAACAAGTAGGATGTAGCTATAACTATCAGGCAATCAAGCTACAATAAATACAAAAAAAAAAATAAATAAATAAAAGTGTAATATGAAATAATTTTGAGTATTTTTAATAGGTAAAACTTCATGCTTCATTGTTGTGCTGATGTATGCAATGGGAAATGCAGTCCAAGATAAATATTATTAATGCGCTCTCCACTTACCAAAGAATCCCAAATAATTATTTGAATGGAAAGGCCCAATAAAGGGCATGGAAATAGGAAATGGCAAGCATTTGGATATTATATTGTCAAAGATGGGTTCTCTACAGAAGGTGCAGCTCTCACTGCAGGATATGGGGCCCATGATGGAAATATCGGTGTCATTTATGGATGGCTAGGTACAGTGTCCACATCTACAATTGACATAACAAGTCTACACACACCTGTTAAATTGCAGGTTTTTTGTGATGTAAAAAATTAAACCAAGATAAATCATGTCAGATCTTTTTCCAGCTTTAATGTGATATAGCAACCAACAAAATTAAAGTGAAAAACATTATTGTTTTACAAGAAAAAAAGAAAAGGAAAAAACTTGCAATAACCTATTTGGATATGTGTGCACACCCTATTTAATGGGGTAAATCTTCTTGGTTTCATCTGCTGAAGCCATGGTCCATAAAGAGCATGCAAAGCATGCAATGGATCTTGTTATCGAAGATTATTGATCAGCAGAGGGGTACAAAAGAATTTCCAAAACATTACATGTACCATGGAACACCATGAAGACAATCATCAACAAGTGGAGAAATCAGGCACCATAGTGACATTACCAAGAACAGGACATCCTGCCAAAATTGGCAAAAGGACAAGACAAAACCTGGGAGGTTGCCAAGAGACCTATGGCAACAGTAAAGTAGCTGCAGGAATATCTGGTAAGTTATGGTCATTGCCTGCATGTGACAAAAATCTCTCGGATTCTTCACATGTCTGGGCTGTGGGGTAGGGTAGATGTAAGCCCTTTCTCAAAAAAAAAAATTTGTGGAAAAATATGTTATGGGTAGATGAGATCAAGGCAGAACTTTTTGGGCATAAATCAAAAAAAGATATGTTAGGTACAAAAACAAGAACTTGCAAAAAAATTGCAAAAAAATCCCCTTGCAATTTGATAGATCTGGAGCATTTTTGCAAGGACATGCATGGAATAAAATTGCCAAATCAAGATGAGCTAAGTTGATAGACTCTGACCAAAACAGACTGCTGTATTACAAGAAAAGGTGCTTTAACAAAGTATTAGTTACAGGATGTGCACACTTATGCAACCAGGTTATATCCCTAATGTCTTTTCAATTGAAATTTGTTGGTTGCTGTATCACATAAACGTGGAAAAATCCTGACATGATTTAATTTGGTTTCATTGTTTACATCAAAAAACCTGCAGTTTTAACAGGGGTATGTAGCCCTTTTATATCCATTGATTTAACTACAACTATGTAGTAGAAATTAACTTGTGTATGCTACATGTGCATGTATGTGTTCAGGGAAACATCAAGCAGATTGCTTCCAGTGAATATAAATAGCACCCTATTCCTGCTGGGAGGCTAAACCTACACAGGTTGATGTATGGGGTCTGTGGCGAGGTGGTGGGTGAGACAGGGAAGTCAGGTGTCAGTGGGTGTGTCTCACTGCCACTGCTGGGGATGGGGTTAGGTAATACTGACTCCACCTCCTCAAAGGCCTCCCTGTAGCTACGCATGTGCCCCTAAAAGTGGGGAAAAAAAGTTTACTGTAAAAGAACTGCACAACTAATAAACACTTAGACATGGGCACACAGAAAATTATACTCTCTTAAAACATAGTCATAAGTGTAACTAAGATTTGTTCTATAAATACATTTCACCAGTCTAGTGAGTGGCTTCATCAGTTCTGGTTCTAGTTTTTGTTGTAGAACCATAATGAGAATTTCACATGCTTCTTTCCTTGAAAAGTCATCACCTTGTGTGGGCCCAATGAAGTGGGATGATGGACAGTGGTCAATAACCAAATTATTTTCAACAAGTACTTGTGCTTTTTAGAAGGATCGGAATTACGGTTGCCATGTAGCAACATTCGAACATTGTTTTTCTATTGTAATTCATGCCAAATTAAAGACAGATTCTCTCATCCTTCTCTTTCTATCCATTTTTCTTACTTAACCCATTCATCTCCACTCTAGCTTTGATTGTAAAACAGCCTAAAGGACTGTGCTGAGTTTGGTGGAAGTAACTGGAAAGCTCAAGGAAATATAACAGTCAGAAATTTTTAATGGAAGCCATTTTTGCCAATTTGAGTTAGAAAAGTCATAGCACGCTATGTCAGAACAGGCTGAAGGTCTTTGGTGAGTTTGGTGCATGTAGCTTGAAAGCCCTTCGAGGAGTAGCAATAGCAGTAGAAAATTTGGGTCTCAGAATAATAATAATAAATAGATAGGTAAAGTTCATCACGACAAGCTTTGATGTTGGCTTAACAAAGCCAGTCTGAAAGTTTAAAATAGTTATCAGTTTGAAATCTGAATGTAATGTGCAGTTTTAAGAAAGAGAGACAGATAGATAGGGTGCTAATACTTGTAGAGTTGATAGATAGATAGATAGATAGATAGATAGTGTTATTAGTAGAAACACAAAAGGAGTGAGAGAGTGATACAGGTAGATTGATAGAAAGAAATATGGAGAGAGAGAGTGTGTGTGTGTGTGTGCTACTGGTAGACTGATAGAGAGATGAAAAGAGAGCATGTGTGGCATTGATAGAGAGATAGATGAAGTGAGAGTCTCTGTTACAGGTACGTTGACAGAGTGAGAGGGTGCAAAGAGGGGTTTCAGGCCGTGTGCACACAGGGGTGTGTTTTTATTGTCAGCTGGAGTTTGAAATCTTGAACATTCTGAGCCAGACTCTGAACAGCTTGAAAGTAGCTTGGAAGTAGCTTGAGGAGAGCTTAAGGAGTTATAACAGTCAGGATTTTTCAATGAAAGTCAATGGAAATTTTGGCCAATTTGAGCTTCCATAACAGGAAAACTGTTCTTCTGATCAGTTAAAAAAAAGTCATAGCACACTAAGTCAGAACAGGCTGAAGGGTTTCTGGTGAGTTTGGTGCATGTAGCCTGAAATAATAGAAATTTTGGGTCTTGTAATAATAATAATAATAATAATAATAATAATAATAATAATAATAAAATGAAATTGGATAACAGTAGTATTGTGCATTGCTTCGCTTGGGATAGCAGACTTGGGTTTGGGGTAGCAGAAAAATTATAATGTCCATTTGGGGTCTTTTGCCCAAAAAGTTTGGGAACCCCTGCCCTGCAGCAATGTGGTGGAATGTCTTCAAGATTAAACACATTATAAGACATTTAAAAATGACTTACAACTAAACACTTAGATTATCTGACAACAGCTTTTCCAGAATCTCTACCTCTTTAGGTTGTCCTCCAGGATTCATGTCGATAGTGTTGACAAACTTTGGACAAACACTGTGTTGTGGAGAACCATTGCCATAAGCAGAGCTCTCTTCATGACTGTTATTGTACTGGCCCTCACTGCTTGTGCAACAGCGAGTGCTGGAAGCAGTCTCATCTGGTATTGACATGTATGAATGTGATCCTGCCAAATGGATAAATATGTGAGAATTTTATTCTCTACCATCTATTGTATATCATGCATAGTAGAGACCATAGGTGCTATTGAGAATGACCTTAACTACACAGTTTACTCTTTGATTATGATTACATGCTTTGAATTCATCAAAAGCATGCAAATATACATGCAAAATATTAACTGCACAGGACAATGATGTCCAAGTAATTAAAGAACATGACGCAGTATGTTACTTAGGGATCACTTAGGTTATGGCCTTTCAAAAGTGAATTTGACATCTGCACTGAGATTAATTGATTAGCTCAGCTGAAGTGTCTTTGGCAGACACAGCTGTATAAACTGAATGTTCTCACTATAAAGACGTGATCTGGCAGTGCAGGGTTACAAAATCAAAATATTTGAATTCATTCCAAGAATAAGTTAGCACATTTATTCTGATTTCTAGAGTTATATCTATAGTATACAAGAAAGTTGATTGTAATAGCTTACTGTCTCTATAGAAAAAAAATATATAGAATTGTCATTTAAAAGCAGTAAATGTGTAATTCTTTAACAGATTTGTTTTGATGATCCTTAATGTCAAAAAAACAATTTGGCTACATTAAAAGCAAACTGAATTAAAGAACAAAAGTTGAAAAAAAGCTACATAAAAAAAAATGAGAGAAAAAGGTAGTAAGAAAAGTGAGAAAGGTGTGAAACAGAGGGTCAAAGGTGGAGGACAACAGGAAGAGGTGGAGAAGACAAACCAGAAAAAGAATAGGAGTGATGACGTTCAAGCTGGTTGGACATGCTCTTGGAGATGCCACGGATGCGAGCGTTGTACTCTGAGGGAGCATGATGGGGTAAGGTGAGGAGAAGGAGAGAGGAGATGCAGGTGGAGGAGCAAGAGCGTGAAGAGTGGTCCATAAAACAGGGTAGATGGCCAAGAGAAACAAATCAGTGATCTGTTAGCTGCATTCTGACATATCGTTACATACAACATCCTCATATGTATAGTAAATGTATGTATGTATGTTTGTGAACTGCAAAGGAATTATATGGGTCATTCAATTGGACTAAATAATATTATTTAAAAATATGATCTTTATTACAAATCTTTTGCAGTCAAATACAAAACCCAGATATTGATAAACACTAGGTATCAGCAGATCTTGGTGATCTTACATTTACATTTATTCATTCAGTAACTGCTTTCATCTAAAGCCAAAGCAACTTATAATTGAGCTGAGCAATGGAAGGTTAATGGCCCTGCTTAAGGACCCAGCAGTCTTGTTTGGCAGTGGAAGGATTTCAGAATTAAATTATGATAAATTATTAATTATTATAAATCATAACAAAAATAAATATAAGCCAGTTCCACTGCCAGCCAAAAATGCCCAAAGCCATTAGGCTTTATAAATGATTGCACTTTAATTATTGTATTTTTTTGGATTATGAACAATTCATTTGTTGCTCTACACTTACCTCCTTCCATTACTCTGGTAAGGAAATAATTCATAATTCATTTTAGAATTCTAAAAGAATTTTGACAAATATTAATTGTGTTTACAATTGTGTCTTTCATTGGGTTTCTTTTTTTTTTTTTTTTTGCAGAGTTTATTGCTACTGACATTCTTCTTTGGCCCAACAACATTGCTAAACAACAACAGAACAGCAAGGGTTCCCTCAAATGGCAGAACTAAGTATCAAAAGTATCAAAATACTTTATACAATATACAAGTAGTAAAAACTGTAGTTAGTACACAGTGTATCTAGAGAAAAAGGTCCTTCATTAGCTGTGCAAACAAATAGCTTCTTACAATACATAAGGATTTCAGAAGTGTATTATTGCTTCTTCAGCAACAGCAAGCAATACTAACAGAGGAGTCATTTTTGTTAAGTCCTGTTGAAATGTCTTGCCACTAGAAGGACATCTTGAACTGCTGGATACTATAGAGTAACTATTATTAAACAGATCATTTATTTCACTCCTCAAAATATTTATTTGATGTTTTACCCCATTTCTAAAAGTTTAGTAAAGGTTCCTTAAAAAGGAAAGTAGTTTCAGGATCATTTTAAAGGACTTTTAAGTATTATAGTTTCATCTGAGCCACAGTTATATTAGTTAGGTAATTCTAATAACTCTGTTCCTCACTTACAATTACACTTACACTGTAAAATTTTTACTACCTCTACAATTATTACTTAAATACACTATGGTTATGACCTGAATACTTGTATATATCCTACTGGTTACTGATAGTAAACACATTTATTGTGTTTGTCTCTCCCTTGCTTCCTGTTTGTTGCAGCATATAAAAACCCCAGTTCTCCAGTCACTCATTGCCAGATCGTTTCTTCTACCAGTGCAGTACCAAGGCCTCTCTGAGTTTATGCTCTGCTTTTGTTTCCTCGTGCTTTGATCCCTGTGTAACCTTGTTTCTCCTGTGCTCCAGTTTCACGTTCCCCCTGCCTGCCGGCACTCCACTACACCCTTCACCTTCCTACTTCACCTTCTCTGTGGCTTATGGATAGAACACTTGACTCCCATGCAGCCTACCCAAGTTTGAGCCCTGACCTTGACAGTAACCCTAAGCCACACTTGCACTTTACCTCTCTTCCCTACCCCCGTGGCTCACAGGCAGAATGTCTGACTCTCGCACTGTCAACCTGAGTTTGAATCCTGGCCTCAACAGATGTGCCAAGCCACACATCTTCCTCATGCATCTCTACATTCATTTATCAACCCATTTTACCTTCAGTCCCTGAGTCTGTTTTCTGCTTCTGGGTCCAAAACTCTCTTAGGCTATAACAACCAGAAAATATACCAAAACCAGGATAGTGCAGGATTTGTAAGCAAACAGGCAAGAAAAAGCAAGCACACTATAAAACAATCAAGCCCCACTCACAGACTTTGTGGAGTCAAGTTAATTACAGGATGATAAAGCTGTTAACTTCAGGAAAAAGGGGGGGACTCACCCAAGGACCTTCGTGGAATGAGACCTTAGTTCTCCCCAGGAACACAAAGTTCACCACCATTCACACATTCCACAGGACCCAGCTTTAACCGACTACATAAGGCTACTTTACATCTCCTGTAAGGACAATGACTTTTAAGATGATGCACCATAGTTTGAAAACTTGTTGCCTTTTTAATGTCATTCCTTATATGTAACATGCCTATAGCCACCAGGTCATTATGATGCATTTGATCATTTAACAAGTATCATAGTGTTAATGAGTGTATCAATAACAACAGGTATGTCATGTTTGGTATGCGTGTGATCACTACTGAATTTCCTAAGGGTTGGTATAATGTGAATTTGAGTATAATGTATTACATGCATGGTATGAAATTCCTGACCAAAGTTCTAACCTAACCTTGTGGAAAGTTAGAAAAGGCACATTACTCAGAGCCCTGTATGCTAATTAGTGTCAGAGGAGGAGAATGCAGTTTACACCCTGCCCCAAGATCCTGCTGATTGGAGCAAACACTTTGGGGTCAGCCCAACTGTAAAGGGTTAAAATCCCCTGACACAAAGGAAACTCTGAGTGTCATCCAACACATCTTTGTGAGAACTCTTTTTTAATAACTCAGAGTCTCATATACCAACATCTCCCCGAGAGGTCTCTTTTAACATCTTCAAAGAGTCTCATCCATCCACATTGCAAGAGGTCTCTTTTAACATCTTCAGAGTTCTTGTCGCCAAACTACAACAGGAGAGTTCTCTACAAACAACACCTCAAGAGAATCTCCATCCACATCTGAAGGAAGTCTCATCAACCAAGAGCTTTAGAAGTTCTCGCCCATCTCGCTCCGAGACTCCGCATCCAGACTGGTTCCTGCAAAGCCTCCAACTCCCGCCTTTGCACCACTGTGAACCACTCATCAAAGTTTTGCAACCTGCCTATGAGACTCTGCCAGGTTCGTGCCTCACTCTGTTTATCATCCTCATTGGTCTACTGAGACGCTACTGAAGGCCAACCAGGCCGCCAACCAATCAATATCGCTGAAAAACCCCTCCAAACAACGACGCAACGAGGGAATCCCTGGCAACACAAATGCAAGTATAGTACCTCCAGATTCTCGCTGAACTGGTATATTTTATATGAAGTTTAAAGCCCTTCTAAACAAAGTGAAGGTTAAATTAATAAATTGATGGTTCTTTCAGGTCATGGTCTGAGGAACTGCTAGAAACTTGGGAGTTCATTCATCCTCTGTTCAAAGCCATTTTCACCTCTGTGTTTTTTGTGTGTGCATGTGTTTATGAGTTAGATTAGTTTCTGTGTCTTAGTAATAAAGTCTCATCTGATTTTTAAAGGCAAGTGTCTTGTGTCTCTGTGCTTATGATTTACTGCCTTAAACTGCCAATCATGTTACCATGCTCTTAATATAGTGTTTCACTACATATAGGATATTATTGCCAGTGGCCACAGAGGTAAATATCCCATGCACAATTAGTAAATACACTAACTTCAACTTCTCGCTGGACGAAGTTGATCAGCTACTAAAATATTAAGTTTGCAAAATTTCCCCTTCTGAAATACGCAGCTTTCCTACAATAGCAATCAGTAATTTAAGACTTGTTAATGACTGGTGAGAATCTTTGCAATAGTTTGCAAAGTTCATGTGAACTTCATCATGCATGTGCATGTGTTATCTGTAATAAATTTTTTTATTGATTATAGGGGCTTGTTCATTACCTGCTACACGGTGAGCCACTAGTCCTTCAAGATTTAGACTTTCCTCCGCAGCTGCAGGCTCAGGTTCCTTAGCAGGGGTATTGGTGGGCAAGGGGGATGAGAATATGGTGTAATTCCACTGGTTGCCTGGATATGGGGATGAACTCTGAAGTTCTGGAGTGTTAAACACCACTCCACCTCCTGGGTAAACAGTCTGGGGCTTGAATGGAGATGGCAAGGGTATTGTTGGGGGTGGGGTAGTAACTGAGACTCCTTGCATTCTGTATGGGTCTTTCTGGTAGCTGGGTGAGGGAGACTGGGGAGTCTGGCAGTGCCTCTGGTGAATGTCGGGTGGTGGGGTCATTGTGAAGGCAGGAGATGACCTTTGAGAGGACTGGCCAAAGCTGGCTGATGTAGAGGGAAGATGTCTGTTTGTATAATTATGGATGGCCTGGTCTGCTTGGTAGGAGGGTTTCTCTATGGTCTGGCAAAATGGCTGGAAGGCAGAGTTGTTCTCCCTAGGTGGTGCACTGTGAGACTTGGGCATTGGGCTATGTGGCTCCAAGGCCAACATGAGTATGTCGAGGGCCTCTATGGACTGTTCCACTTCCTGCTGTGAAGCCCCACTGTGGGGAGGAAAGCAAGGCGGACCAGGATTGGCACCAAAGAAGGGGTCATCCATTAGCCCATACTGGTGCCAAGCACTAAGGCCACGTTGCACTGCCTCTCTGCTGCTGGTGCTGCGCTCAGGTGCCTGTGGCAGATACCGAGTATCGCCATCCAGCACTGGCACACCATAGGACTGTGAGCGATACATCCCTCTGTTCTGCCCACTGTAGTCCACTAGACACTCCTGGATTGAGAATGAGCCTCTCCCCTGGTGTACAGACATCACTTTGGTACTCAGTGCTGGCTTTGGCAGTCCCTCCTGTCTGTCAACCTCAACTACTGTCAACTTGTTTTCAGGCTGGTTATCTGCTGGAAGATATTGGCACTCAAAAGACAAGATAGTTCCAAAGCTGTCAACACCGTTGTCACCTACTTGGCTGACTGGTAACTCATCATCAAGGATATCTGTCTCCTGCTCAATGCCAATTTGAGTGTTTATGTGGACCTGGGCAGGCACAAGGTGCTGTATGCCTGCTTCAGGACTAGTGTTGACTGCTGGGATGAAGCCCTGGTGAAAGAGGAGTGACTGTCCCTCTAGCCCACTCAGCAACTGCTCAAGCTCCCATTTCTCACAGGGGCTGATTAAGCTATCAGGTACAGGGTGGATTAAAGGACCAGACGATATCAGGGATTGCTGAGCATCATCTGTGTGGTAAGTCTTGATAGAAACTGTAGAGTTACCTGAGTCACTGCTCACTGACAGAGCATGATTGGCAGCTGGTGGTGGATGATTAGCTACAGGGAGAGAAAGGGTGTGACTGGCAGCTGGCACAACATGGTCAACCACAGAGGGTGCATGGATGCTGTCATCGACACCATTGACAGTACCCTGTTAGTCTTTCTTGTGCACCCTAGTGTAGAGGATCCCGTCAAGTGGGTCTTGTGTTTGAGCAATGCCTGCAAAAGAGGAAAACAATGAACCCTTATTAATAGGGGCCTCAAGAAAGACAAAAGCACTTGCTCATGTACCAGATCTAAACTCATATCATAGAATCAATATTTTTCATTCTTACAAAGTGTGTAGGTGTTCTTAGTAGCTGATCATTTATAATGGGTTTTGAAAAGCATGATTTAACAATGAGATTGAACAGTGAGAACAATCAGTTGACTGTGAGATATCTTTAATCTTCATCATCATCTGCTGACTGGGAAAGGCTTTGTAATTCCATACTGTGATCAAGTCTATTTAAAACGTAACATTTAAATGAAAGAATTAAAATAGCTGAGTTGACACTGATAATAATAATAAATTATTTAATATTTAAGAAAAATACCAACAGCAATTTTCTTCCTAGGATTTTCTCTTTACCTTTTGATGGCTTTGTCAGAATGTGACATATGGGAGGAAATATGCCAATCTAAGCATATGCCCTAGCAGTGTAGTTATGTGTGTGAGTAATTGGTGCCATACAGGCCACTCAGGGCCCTGGGACTATGTTCACACCAAGGGCTTCCCCTTTACCATCTTGGTACCCTGTGTAATTCAAAACTCTGAAGTTCAGGCATACATACACAGGTAGATGTATTATAAACATATAGGCTACAGGACACCAACCAAGTTTAGATGTTTGCTTGGCTGATTTTATGCATTTAGGGATGCTGCAGTGATTATGAGCTGTATCTGCTGCCATTGTTTACCATTTCGCCAGAAGTTTTGAAAGGCTACTTGTAACACAGAAGTGTGAACACAGGAGCAACACACTTTACAATGTTTGCATTTACAGCGGCACACCCGTTGGTTTATTAAGTGCATTAAAAGTGGGTGTGTCAAATCAAATTTTGAGTGGGCCACCTCAGCATTTTTGTAGATAGGTTAACCCAACCATCTGCTAGCCGCTTAGAGTCATCACCCAGGGTAGGTTACATTGGGATTGTGACTGTTCCTCGAGCTTTTAAACATAAAAATAGGAATAAGGTACATCTAAATAATTTAATAAATATACCTATAATAAATAATAATACTGAAAGTACAGCCTGCACCTCTGAACTGAAGTTAGGATTGTTGAATATTAGATCTCTTGCGTCTAAAGCGCTATTAGTTAATGAACTAATCACTGATCAGGAGTACGAC
>CM075004.1:4148011-4174131 GCA_037576675.1 Pangasius sanitwongsei | reverse complement strand
CCCCCCCCCCCCCCCCCCCCCCCCCCCCCCCCCCCCCCCCCCCCCCCCCCCCCCCCCCCCCCCCCCCCCCCCCATCGTACCTGTTAACATAATGACTTACTTTTTCTTTCTTTCCACAGATCATTGGTAATGCACGTGCATGTACATATGTTCAAGAGCATTCACTTGTGGACCCCCAAGAGAAGACTTTGGAACTTAAGTCTACAAATGTACGAACTCGGTATTTTACACTTATCAGAGGCTCGCATGGAGAGAAACTAATATCTACTTGTATATGTTTATATTATTGAAACAATGTTTAACACACCGTTATGTAATTGTGTGAAGACTACAATGATGCAATGAAGAGAATAGAGCTAAAATGTGCTCATATTGGGTCAACAGCATAATACCTAACTTATTAAACAAGCAGGCTATTAGCCTTAGACTATTAACCTTGGTATTTGTGTCGGAGACATGCAAATATGAAACTTACACCTCTCTGTATGTTTATGTTCTCAGATTACGTTTACCAACATGGTGTCTGTAGATGAAAGGCTTGTCTACAAACCACATCCAGATGACCCATTAAAGTAAGACCTGGCTTTTTTTTTTGTGTAACAATACACAAAATTCAAGTTTGTGAGTTTTGGTCCTTCTATTTGCAAGATTATGAGAAAGGATGGATGCAACCTGTACAATGTGGAACCAGAACAGTTGTAACACCTCTTATGCAGAATCCTCCTTCAGAGGTACTCTGACCGTTAACCACCTAATGACGCTAGCTAGCTACATTTGCTAGGAGCTTACCAAGCTATGTTAACGTTATGATGACGTTATGTTTAACACCTCTTACAATCACCCATTAAATCATGTTAGCTTGGCGATGCTGCTAAGAGTTGTCTTCCCGAGCTAGCTGACTAATTATAAGAGCGGCCACAACTTCTGTAGCTCGTGGCGTATTTCTGCGCAAATATTTCTATTAGGCAAGCTACTTTCTATTTCAAGCTACCCTCAAACAGTGATGCATCTTGTCATGTGATATACATTTAAAATTGATTTCACTGATGTACATATGAGTTTACCAAAAAAAATTTAGTGGTGTTACAACCGACCCAAGCAGTTTTACTACTGTGCCTCATTGCTAGCACAGGACTCTGGCACATGATAAAAGAAGCACACATATGCATGATGTCATGTGGGAAATTTGAAGTCTGTAATTTAAGTATCGTTGAGCAATTTAACTCAAACCAAAAAAAAGACAATTATTTCAGCTTGCCCCTACATATTGTGGAGTTGATTTAAAGCCTCACTATCTTCCTATATTGGGCTGTAGAAAATAAGACTGTTCTTTACACTAAAAATACTGTCTCATTGACCAGTAGAGACACACTGAGCAACTACTGAGCAAAGCCTGTTGCTTAACATATTGTCTTAAAATTTGGTAGTTTAATTTATTTTAGAAGAAACATGCAAAATACAAGTCACATAATTGCTGACTGTATAACATATGCAGGTGACCATACACCTGAGGTTTAAACCACAGGCCCTTAAAATGTAATAAACTTGATGGTGTTTCATCTGATGTTACAGGACTGTGCTGACCCAGGAGGCCATCATCTCTGTGAAAGGAGTCAGTTTGAGCAGTTACCTAGAGGGACTTATGGCAAACACTATCTCAACTAATGCAGGAAAGGTAGGGTTGATTGGCTTTAGTCCTCTACTGTTTTGCGTTTGGTTGATGTTGTGTATGGGTCATTTTTGCAAATTAATATTTAATGGCATTTTAAAAAGTCTGAAAAATGATCCACAAGACTTACATTTTTTGATAATTAAGTATTTGTTAGAATTTGGATCTGTGTAATACCAATTTGCTGATTTTTCTGTTAATAATAGATTGTGCCTCTCTTACTGCTGGCAAGAAGAAAAATGTTCTCAAATATGGCTGTGGGCTGTTGCTGAACCAAAAAGCTCATGCTGAAATAATTTAGCAATGCATGATAAGTGCGTACATATTGGGTGGGACCTTATTTCTGTTTTCCTACAATTATTTTTCATTCTGCTGGTATGCTATTATTTCCTTCATACTTGCATCATCTGGCCAATCTCGTCCCCACTCAACAGTGTGTTTATTGGTCAATTGGTTGATTGATTGCAAACACTGGAAAAAAAAAACTCACTTGAGGCTTCTTTTTCAGGAACAGGACACAGCATTTTTAATAATATTCATCTGCACAAACAGTTGGACATTAACAAAAATATCGTGCTGTCATTAATTGTTAATGTTTAGTTAAAACAATGTGGTGGCTTTTATGATCTTTTCCATGACCTGTGGCTGTGTTGTGGTGTGTTTCTATCTCGCTGCAGGGCCGTGAAGCAATGGAGTGGGTTATCAGGCGACTGAATGCAGAGATTGAGGAGCTAGCCATTACAGCAAGAGGCACAATGCGGACACCCATGGCTGCAGCAGTCGTAGAAAAATGAACTTTTTGTGTCTCTGCACTCTTTAACACCTTTCTTTGCGGACCACTTCAGTGTATCTTTTCTCGTTCTGTCCTACTTTCTATGCTGTTTTTTGCATTTGTGGAACAGAGTTCTCCCCATCTCCCTTATACAATTGACTCTATATTAGAGGCTAGAGGGACACAAATCGGGAAGCGAATCTCTGCTTCATTTAATATTGAAAACAGCCTGTTTGCACTGAAGAACAAGCAAGATGTGGTTTTGAGTGTATTTAATAGGTGATTACACGCATTTACGCTTACTCTGACGTTTATAACTTTTATAATTGATCAGAGTAAGCAATGCTTATATATATATATATATATATATATATATATATATATATATAATTAGTGTGTGTGTGTAACGAGAGAACATTTTATTTATTTTTTTTTTTTTATATATTTCCACCACAGAAATGCTAACTTAATGTGATAGCTGTTAGCTTTTATTCATTATAATAAAGTTGGCATTTTTGTACACACGTCCTTTTAAGGTAATAATAGTGTTGTGGTAAATGTTGTACTTTCAACATGGGTGTAGCATGTGGGTTCAGAGGGAAATAAGGAAATGGGAGGTAGGAATTGAATTGAGATCGTGCCACTTGGCTCTTTCTTTATTCTCCTCTATTTTTTGCACACAATTTCAGTGCTGCTGTAACCTCAATTTTTTTTAGGGTTTATTTTAAATCTCTCACAAACACACAGCTCAGTTCTTGCTGTTCTGTTTTCATGCCACTCGGCATAACAGCACTGTCTCATCTCCTCCCTTTATCATCTCACCATCACTCACTGAGAAACATAGCTCTTGTTAGTAAATCACCCACAGGTGCAAGCTCATCCATAACCACTCATTCTCCTGACTCCAGCCTCCATTCACAAACTGTTCCACCCTGCTCCCAACACCACAATGGGCTATGCTACTTCATGCAACTGTAGCATCTTACACACATTTGAGTACTTTTATTAGGTTTATTACAATTAAGGGAACAAAGTTCTTCAGATATTTTGTCATACTGACGTGTCATTTTCCAAAAATAGTTTTGTAAGTGGAGGTCAAAGTAGGTTTTTGCACAGTGGCACTTACAGGGCAATGGCTTAATACTGAAATATCAAACATGCACATCTTGCTGAATCCAGCACAGATGCAATTATGCAATTGTCTCAAGGCAAACACTGCCTTTCTCTGAAAATCTTATGAACTTCTCTGAATTTATTTTTTTTTTAATCCTAACACAGTGTGGAAAAGGGGTTGATCAAGGAATAACAAACATAAGATATAAGGCCAAATGTTTGTGGACACCTGACCATCACACCCATATGTGGGCCTTCTCCAAACTGTTGCCACAAAGTTGGAAGCACGCAATTCTACAGAATGTCTTCATATGCTGCATTACAATTTACCTTCATTGGAACTAAGGGGCCTACCTTAATCCTGTTCCAGCATGACAGTTCCCCTGTGCACAAAGCAAGGTCCAGGAAGACATGGTTAAGGTTTGTGTGGAAGAACTTGAGTGGTCTGCACAGAGCCCTGACCTCATCCCCACTGAGCATCATTGAGATGAACTGGAATGTTGACTGTACCCCAGGCCTTCTCGTCTGTCATCAGTGCATGACGTCAATAATGCTTTTGGGACTGAATGGGCCAATCCCCACAGCCACTTTCCAAAATCTAGTGGAAAGCCGTCCCAGAAGAATGGATAGTATTGTAACAGCAAAGGGGGGTAATCTGGAATGGAATGTTCAAAAAGCACGTGGGTGTTCTGGTCAGGTGTTTAATTTTTGGTAATATTATAATAATAATAATAATAATATAATGCCTTAATGCATCATAGAAATTCTGAAACTGATGATATCATCTGGGAAAGGTTACAGTCATACTAATGCAACCATTTAAAAGTTAATCATTAATTTCAATTACTAAATGTTAATATATTGGCTTTCCACAGTTTACAAATTTGAAAGTTGTAATGAGCATTTTAGTGAAAGATGCTACTTAAGATGCTGTGGTGGAATAGTAAGCTGGATGGAACAGTTATTTATTTACAATTAGAGAGGTGGCTCATAAACCATATGTATTCTTTTCCTTGAGGCCAAATAATGAGGTTGTGTACTGTTTGAAGTATTCAAGCAGAGTGCATGCATGTTTGCTCTTTGTGTAACCAAAATGTAGTAGTGGAGGGTGAAATACATTTTATTTATTTATCTTTGTCAGGAGGCATTTGTTATTTCATTCAATGGTCATTTACACTGATCAGCCATAACATTAAGACCACCTGAATTTGGAGGCCAAGTCAACACCTACACGGCAAGCTGCGATGCACTGTATATTCTGACACCTATCATAGCCTGCATTAACTTTTTCAGCGATTTGTGCTACAGTAGCTCTTCTGTGCTATCGGAGCAGACGGGATAGCCTTCGTTCCCCATGCGCATCGGTGAGCCTTGGGTGCCATTACCCTGTTGCCAGTTCACCGGTTGTCCTTCCTTGGACCACTTTTTGCAGGTACTAAACACTGTTTACCATACCGCTGTTGCATACCAGCAACACTCCACAAGACCTGCCATTTTCGATATGCTCTGACCCATCACAATTTGGCTCTGCTCAAAGTCGCTCAGATCCTTACTCTTGCCCATTTTTCCTGCTTCCAACATATCAACTTCAAGAACTGACTGTTCACTTGCTGCCTAATATATCCCACCCCTTGACAGGTGCCACTGTAACGAGATAAGCAGCGTTATTCACATCACCTGTCAGTGGTTTTAATGTTATGGCTGATCGGTGTACTTGTCTGTTGGTACAGAAACATTCAATGATTTTCCGTTTTATTGTTTAGATTTCATATCATTTTGAGTGTAAAAAAAAAAAAAAAAAGGTAGTTGTACTGATTTCCTAATCTTGGACAAAAAAGCTCTTCTAGGATTATGCAAAGTGGGCCACATGTATTATTGCATATAATTGATGCTCTCTTGATTACTGCTTATTTACCTGATATGTATAGTACTGGTCATTAATTGTAAAAGAGAATTTACTATTGTAAAGCCCTTAGGAAATTATGGACAATACACATACACACATGAAAGGTTATTATAACATGCAGTATATTTTCTGAAAAAAAATTTCTTGTGTTGTGTCTTTTTCATACTATACTACCTCCCCAAAAGGGTTTTTTTTTTTAGACTGATAGTACTTGTGGTATGTGACCTAGTGAACCATTATCAGGATGTATCTATTGCTAGAGACTTTAAAGCACTCTGTAAGTCACTCTGGAAAACTGCCAAATGCCATAAATGTAAATTATGCAAGTTCTTTCTGTTTTGGTCTAAAGGACACTCAATTTTTGTGGTTCACTTACACCACTGAAATTAAATTTGGAAACTGATGATCAAGTGTTTCCTGCAACTGGTTTGAAACACTTTAATTCTATAAAAAGGTAATTGTTATTTGCTGTAGTGGCACAGCGGGCAACATTGCTGCCTCACAGCCCCTGAGTGCCACTGTTACTGTGTGTCATGTGACTATGAACTTTCCGCCTACATACATGGGTATGAAGGGGAGGTAGCAAAATTATAATAGGGGAAAAACACCTTAATGTTTTTGTGACACTTGTGAAGCTAACATTTTTTTTTTCTTCACTTTATGTAAGAACAGAATTTGCATAATGTATAAACTTATTTACTCACTAACCATCAGCTTTGACTCCATATACATAAACTGGTCTAAGAAAAACCTCACATGTAAAATGCTTAACATTAAAAGTTGCTGCCATAAAATGACTGTCTCAGAGTTTAGCCCATAGACCAAACATCAAAAATGGTGTCACTGATCCCCCCCCCCCCTTGCTGAAATAATTCACATTCAAGAGTAAAAGAGTAAAACAGTTTACTTATAAAAGAGCTGATAAATCTGAGGCAAACATATTGTATGAGGAGAAAAAAACAGATACCATAGGCAACTAAATACCATAAACCTAAATCAATTAAATAACTACACATAACAAAAACAAATAAGAAATGGAAAAGGCAGTGAACAGGGACTCCCATCTCTTTGCCACACCCTGCAGCCAACCTTTATTCAGCGGTTGCACGCTATTCAGCCATAGCCAAAAGCTTCCCTTCTCTGCCTCCTCTGATACCTCTCTGGTTGCTCTCAGGAGCCGTCTTCACACAATGTGCTGGAGGTGGCAAACATGGTCAGTGGCAAATTATTGATGGTGATTTTGGGGTAGGGCAGGGTGTTGTATATCACCCTGATAAGAAAATTGAGCCAAGTGTGAGGCAGTTTCCAAATATCTGCCCAGCTGACCACTCAACTGGCAACTCCCTTCCATTATCCAACACCCCTAATACCAATGTGCCACTGCCTTCACCCTGTATACCTATACTCCATTCCAGTCACCTCTGTGATTATTCACTTACATTTATGGCATTTGGTAGACACCATTATCCAGAGCAACTGACATTTATCTCATTTATACAACTGAGCAGTTGAGGGTTAAGGGCTATGCTCAAGGGCCCAGCAGTAGCAGCTTGACAGTGCTGGGATTTGAACTCATGATCTGCCGATCCATACTCCAACATCGTAACCACTGAGCTAGCACTGCCCTGATTATGAGATCCATTTGGACCATAGGCTGGGTAATATACCATTAATATCATCAAAGAATACTATAGATAAATCAGGGTAAACAATTCTTACTTTTTTTTTTTCGAATTGTTATGAACAAAATTTTGCCCAAAACTGAAATATCTCTTGACAGAAACATTTCTTTGTCAGTGTGAACTGTGCTAGCCTGTGTGGAATACTGCTAGGTCCAGCTACAGAACTGAATACTAATAATGTCCAGGATGTTTGTCAGCTTAGTCAAGGCTGTGCTTTCCTCCCCTGTCTTCTTATACTAGCATAATATGTTCAGCATTGCATTTCAATATTTCACCCAAGTGTTTAACAATGGATTTTACTGGTATATGAAAATCAAAGGGGACTGAAAACAATGTAATGGCATAAGTTCACAATCTCACAATCTATTGAAAACTGAAAATCAATGAACAATTTTCCCCGTTAAAGCTACCCATAAATTTAACAATTATAAAAAAAAAAAGATGTCACATTGTTAATGTCCCTTCACATTTTTTCACAGGTTTTACAACTGGCCTCCCTGACCTGTTTCTGAACACCTTTTCTTGTGTGCCGGCAGGGTATTTGAGGTGTCAGTGCAAAATATTAAGATTCAGAACTGCACCATTGTCATGCAAAGTAATTTCCTACAGGGACTGATGAGGAGACCCACAATCTAATCAAAATACGGAAAATGATGCAGTTAACTAGGAGGAGGCATAATGCCAAATAAGCCTGGGCATGAGTTATGTTGAGTTATACATGGAAAGATATACTTGTATTTTGTAAATATATGCATTTATTTTGACTATGTTTTAGCACATAGCACTGAAGCATTAAACATTCTACCCTGCAATGTGTTACAGAACACCTTTAACGAATGTTCAGTTTGGTTGGCCTTGCTTCGTTGTGTATTATTTTTTAGTACAGGTGAATTTTGAAGTAAGAAACATACATGTACCAACTGTAATAGTAAAACATTAATTATTAATAAATTTACATTAAAAAAAACATGATCATAGGAAGTCAGAATATTGTTGGGGGGGATAGTTGTAACACTTGTGAAAAAATATATTAACCCACTGCATTTCAGATAAGGCACACATCAAAGTAATGCAGTAACATAATTGCACTTCGCATACTTAAAAATACCTCAGCCTGGAGCAGAACAGAATGATGCAGTCGTGCTTTCCACCAATTTGACCGACGATGATCGAATCGACAGAATCTGTTGTGATGTCAGGGCACAGGATAGGCCTACAATTGTTCTCATCTTAATTTTATATGGAAAGTGTAAACGCGACATGCAAATGGTCTTGTATAGAAAATACACACCTGACACTTAATACATTTGAAAAGTCTTTTGATGATGTGATGGAATTTTGTGTGAAATATAATTAATCAATAATATGCTAACAATGAGTATTCTAATCAATTGATCCTTGCATGTTTGGATATGCAAAGCTGCACAAAAGATGAGGGAACTATGAATTTCTCCCTGCACACAGACTCATTAAGTTTTGTGAGGTCAACACAAATTCGTGGGTCTCTAGACTTTTTAGGCACTAGCATGATGCCTGAGCACCACTCTGTGAGTTCTTCCATGCATGTGAGCTTATAACCCCCATATATTCTATGCATTCATTCTTGACTTTAGGCATAAGCAGGAGAGGGATGCCTCATGGAGTTTTCAAAGAGAATGATGTATGACCATGCCCCAAACTTTGCAGATAATCTCAGAATGTTGTCCTGTATATACCATTCAGGTTTCATGTAAATCCATGCAACAAATCATTGAGTTAAAGAAGAAGAGAAGAAGAAGATCAAGAACAAGAACAAGAAGGAAAATCCTAACAATTACAACAGGCTTCCAGCACCTTTGGTGCTTGGACACCTAATAAATATTAATCTGCAGTCTTAATATTTGCAATCTTTGGGGCCAACCATCATGTGCAGTTCCTTTCACAGATTAGCACAACTATACAGTACAACAGAGTCGAGAAAGAAAAAGGGTATAATTAAATTAATGCCTTGAATTTATTTCTACTTTGCATACATCAGCATTTCTTTGTAGGATTGGTTAAAGAGGTGGGATCAGTTTAGTGCTATTACTACTGCCTAGCTACTCTCTGCTACACTGAGGCGTTGCCAGCATTGCCCCTAGCTAGCTACAAGCCACTTAGCTAACTTGTTGACATTCGTTCATTTTATGTAGTCCTGTGTTACTAAAGGCAATTTTTTATGAGCCATTGCTAATGATTTAAGATCATTAGTGAATGATTTTGAGAACCACACACCAAATGACTATCTTCTATTTCATCTGGAAAGATTAGTGGATGATTTATTTCAGCTCAGTGCTGATATGGATGTGGACCTTGACCTAGCTGTGGTAGACGGTCTTCAAGAAATCAACTGCCAACTAAACATCCTCTCAGAGACAGAGGAAGCGAATATAATTGAGGCTCACCTCCTTTTGGGCCACACCGCTGGAGACATAGCACAGCTGCTCAGAGTGTGTGAGAGAACAATTCGTTGCAGGATGGCACAGTATGGGATAAGATCATTTATATTCTGTCTATTTTACCAGTGGTATTTCTGCTTTTTCCTTATAATGCTACTGCCATTTTCAGCCAGTCAGACTAGACAGAATGTTGAGTATAAATGATCTTATCCCATACTGTGCCATTCTGCGATGAATTGTTCTCTCGCACACTCCGAGCAGCTGTGCTATGTCTCCAGCGGTGTGGCCCAAAAGGAGGTGAGCCTCAATTATATTCGCTTCCTCTGTCTCTGAGAGAATGTGAAGTTGGCAGGCAATTTCTTGAAGACCGTCTAAGACAGCTAGGCCAAGGTCCACATCCATGGGTGTTTCTGCGTTCTAGTAAGACTGCATATCTCGGCTGCCACGTTATCAAGCGCCGTCAAAGGTCTTCTCAGTTTGAAGGATCCTTGGAAGGCAGCCTTCATTTCGAGGCCTTCATTCAGCGGATTCTGAAGGATGCATCAGCGTTTCCTTCACATCCTCCAATCACCCACAATCCTTTGCACACATTCCAAAATTCACAAAAAAAATGGTGGGACACGGGCACTGAGCTCCCCCGAGTTTGTTATGACATGTAAGACCAAAAAATGTTTTCAGAGAATTGTTTTGTTTTGTTGTAAATTAAATGCTACCCATGTTATAAACCACTGGGAGACGTATGATTCACGTTCGCTGTATTGCATTATATAAATCAGTTAAGTATTTTTCCTAAATTGTTTTAAATAGTATTACAATAATACAATTACAAAAAAATCAATAGTACTTATAAAAATATTATGGTATTACTGTTATGGCTTTGGTACTGGAACAATAAAGAACATAATACAGTGTTACTAGCAATTCACCATAATACTGGCATAATGTAATACCTTTATATTTTTGTGGTGGTTTTCATACAGTGTGGATCTCATAGGTTATACCCCTAGAGAAAGTTAAAGAGAATGATTTAAGTTTAGCTTGAATATATTATTTTTAGCTTAAGCTGTTAGGTAGTAATATATGTTAAGCAGATGTGTAGCAATAAGTTTTTTCTTTTATGTGTTCTTTACAATGAACAGTAGGAAATGCTCTATGCGTATGTTCTTATTTATTTTCTTCCTTCTGGAAGGTTAAATACCTTATTGCTGTCTGGGTAAAGTCATGTAGTAGTTCAGCTGCTGAAACTGAAAAATAAAGTGACACAAGTGCAACTTCCTGGTGGCTTCCTCCATTTCTACGAAGTAGAGGATCAGCACAGGTCCGACATCTGTCCTCTTCAATAGCGCTTGCTCTCTTTTCAAAGTTTACGCGCCGTGACCGCGGGGGTGGAAACCTTCATGACGTGGACATGACGTAGCCACTCTGACTTACTAGGCCGTCTCATTCTAGCGTTCAATGCTGAGGAGGAGTCTGGCCTAGAAGCCTCAAAAGGACTGTTCTGTTATTATTAAGGATGCAGCCTTCCGTATGGGAAACACTCCATATCAGCACTGAGCTGAAATAAATCATCTATTAATATTTTCAGACGAAATAGAAGATAGCTAGCTAGGGGCAATGCTGGCAATGCTCCAGCGTAGCAGAGATTAGCTACAGCAAGCCAAGGCAGTAATAATAGTGCTGAAACAATCCCACCTCTTTAACCAATCCTGCACTGAGTGAGGTTAGGACCACCTACCTTATTAACATACTGACACAGAAATAAATAAAAGTAGAAATACAGAAAAAAATTAAATAAATACAGAAATAGCCCAAATAAATGCTTGCTTGCTTATTTATTTATTTATGTAGAATAGTAGAAAGAAAGAAAGAAAGAAAGAAAGAAAGAAAGAAAGAAAGAAATGTGTAAATACATAAATGTAGAAATACAGAAATAGCCCAAATAAATGCTGATGTATGGAAAGTAGAAATAAATTCAAGGCATTAATTTAATTATACACTTTTTCATGACCAAAACTTATGTATGTATTTATTTTTCATGACCAAAATTTATTTACTTACTTACTTACTTACTTATTTGTTTGTTTAATAAATTAATAAATAAATAGCCCAAATAAATGCCGATATATGGAAAGTAGAAATTCAAGGCATTAATTTAATTATATCCTTTTTCATGACCAAAGTTTGTTTATTTATTTATTTATTTATTTATTTATGCATTTATTCATTTATTTATTTTTGCATTATTTCGCATACATATTTATTTATTTATTTATTTATTCATTTATTTAATAATACTTAAGTCATTTTTCGTCCTCCATACATGCCACAGGATACTGCAAATTACAATATTTTTTTTGTTTTAAAAAGAACTATAACATTGGCCATTCTGCCTTTTCTCACACAGCCCATTTATCTGATCAAATTCATAGTCTGTTAACATTATGTACAACATGATTGCAAATGCCATTTTACTGATATTTTACAGCTGTGTTTCTACATGTAAATAAAATACATCTTGACTAGTATCAGTTAAATATTCTAGTATTATGGCTTTAAATATACTGTACTAGAATTAATTCTTCTTAGAACTAAGTCTTTTGATACATGAAGATTTTATGAAGAATTGTAGATCTATGGAAAAAACAGCATATAACAGGAAAAAGGACATTTATAAATGTCAAATGTTTTGGGAAATTCCAGAAGCACAGTCTCCACTGGGTATTTTACCAACATCTTTGTGAAAATAAGCTCTGCATAATTATTAGCAAAATTATTGTAGATGTGATAGTAGGGATGTTTTTGTGGCTTGAATCAATGAATCAGATCAAACAAGAATTTTCAATGACCACCTTATTTTACAAGAGATATGCTGGTTTTTATGTGCAAATCTGATATACTGGTCTTTCAAGTTTATAATGAAGCTTTAAAGTTAAAATGAAGCTCCACCCCTCTATGACTGATTGGCATGTGACAGCCATAGTGCATAGAATATTTTTATCTTTTGGAAGAAAATTACTTTTAGGATTTTGAGTACTTTGACACCAGTTAAATGCTGTGAAGGTAGGGCATGAGACACTGAATCAGGCCTTGAAAGATATTTCACTGCACATCCTAATTCACAAAATATATTTATCTTTTAATTTGCAAATTGGACTGAACCTGATAAAGGGTTATTATAATTTAATTCTACCCCCTAATTATGACCATGGCCCAAACTTTGCAGTCTTCCTCCCAATCTTGTCCTGAACATAATATTTATGGTTTGTGCAAAGACATTTAGCCTAACATGAGTTACATCCAATTGAATAAATTAGGCTCTGCCTCACATAAATTGATTGCCATGTGGCAGCCATATTTTTAAACATCTCAGTATGATTTTAATAACCTTTTTAACAGAATTCCCTGAGTAGTTTGACAATAATTTCTTGAGGACAGGCCAAAATGCCTCAGAAGTTAGCAAAAATAGATTTCGCATATTATGCAAATGACCATAAATTCGACTGGCCATGGATATATGATAAAAAATTTTAAAAAAATAAAAAAAATTTTAGGGTTTCTGCAAAAGAATCAAGACTGATAAGAAATTTGACAATAGATGTGCTTTTTTGTAAGCAAAAACATGCATAGCACCCCCAGTGGCCAATTTGATTGCATCGGATGGTCATGGGCCTTTACCAGAACCTACCATTTAAGTTTTATAATAATAGTTCAGTGGTAACCCAGTCAAATGCCTGCTGAAAACTGATTGCCGGCCATTATATCTAAGTAAGGAGGTGATCATCAAATGTCACTTACTTATGAGCATTTACATATATATATGTAGTTCTCAAGATATGGCCCAAAATGTAAATGTATATGATATGCATACAAAATTGTAGCTCGATTGGACTTACAGTTCTTGAGAAACAGTTATCTGACTTTAGCTCCACCCCTACGTATGACCACATCCCACACCTGGAATATGACCTCAGAAGCTTGTCCTATATAGGGCTTTCTAGTTTTGTGTGAATGTACACTATCAGTCATGAGTTACAGCTGTTTGAGTAAATTTGGCTCTGCCAATGGTGGTCATAATTTTTTAAACTTCAATTAGATTTAACAACTTTTGAAAAGGAGACTTCCTGAGTAGTTTGTTGTGAAGATAGACAAAATATCCTAAGAAAAGATGTCATTAGCAGGTTTTGTATATTATGAAAATTGGCACACAAAAAAATCATCATGGCAGAAATTAGTCGGAGGGGCCTATATAAATTCACCTAAAGCCAAGGAATAAAAAGGAAAAGAAGTTTTATTGTATGCCTTATGGTTCTCAAGATATGGCCCAAAATGTAAAGGCTTGAGCTATAGTGCCACCAAGAGTAACAATTTGGTAATTTCATTTGTCTGAGTAGAGGCTGAGATACTGCATCTACCTATAAAGTTTGATGTCGATACACTTTATGGTTTAGGCTGTATGATTTGTATTATCAGGGAAAAAAAATTACATAAACTAATAAGAATCCTAACAAAAACAACAGGGTATCAGGACCTTTGGTGCTCAAACCCCTAAATATAGCCGCAAATGGCAGTCTGCGGGATCCAAGCACTCTTTGCGAATAGCGCTCCCAGTTGCCAGTTCTTTCCAAGATACATACAGCAATAAAGAGACCATTGGTGAACATACTTATCAAGTTTATAACAGACAGATGCAGTACACCAAAGTTCAGCTCAATTGGACTTTTGTTTCATGAGAATCAGCTATTTAAGAATTAAGTCTGCCCCTTATCAATGACTATGCCTCAACCTTTTCACATCTTCTCAGAACCTTGTACTTTCAAGTTTGTTTCAAATCCGTATCACCAATCATGAATTACAGCTATTTGAGAAATCCAGCTCTGCCTCCTTACAATTAATTGATATATTCTCTATAAACCTCAACAAATTTTTGATAATTATTAAGTTGCACACTCTCCTGAGTAGTTTGACATTGGTTCTGTGAAGATTGGCCAAAAATCCAAGAACTAGTTTGTAAAAGTAGGTTTACCACAAATTTATGACACAAATGGTCCAGAAGGCAAGTTTCTAAAGCTAAGCTAAAAAATAATTTTCACGGTACACCTTATTTTCCCAGAGATATGCTTGTTTTTGTGTGCACAAACATGAATAGCACCCCTGGTGGCTATGTTCAATAAGATTGCATCAGATAGGTTTAGGTGAGCACCTACACCTAGCATTCAGGTTTCATGATGATAGCTTTATGGAAACACTATCAAATGCCTGCTGAATGATTTAAAAGTAATTAGGTCAACATCAGAAATTCACTTACAGATTAGCACGTAAATGCACTTTATCAAATTTCAGCTCGATCGGACTTACGGATTCTGAGGAACAGCTATCTGACCTTAGCTCCGCACCCTTTGTATCTTGTCCTGTACAAGTTTTCTGTGAATCTACGCAAGCAGTCATGAATTACAGCTGTTTGCATAAATTAGGCTCCACCTCATTAGAATTGGTTTATATGTGACAGCCATAATTTTTTACAAATGTTTTTGTTTGTACATGTTTTTGATCATTTTTGAGCTTCACACTGAAGTGTTGAGTACTTTGACACCAGATTTGTGAAGATGGACCAAAAAATCCTAGGACTAGTTTGCAAAAGTAGATATTATGCAAATTAGCCAAAAAAAATCCATCATGGTGGAATTTAGTGGGCAGGGCTGAGATAAATTTGGTTTACGTCAAGGAATAAGATGAAAAAGAATCTAGAGTGTAGAAATTGAGATACAGGGCAAAATGTAAGGGCTTGCTTTATAGCATGACCATTAGGCCAATTGGGCCCATCTCACTTGTCTGAGTATCTTTTGACCAAGTTTCATGTCTGTACAACTTAAGATTTGTCTGCACAATTTGTAATAAGGCAGAAAATTAACAGGAAAAATGGAAAATCCTAACAATTACGATAGGCCAGTTCTCACCAAGTTGCATAGAAAACTAAAGCATACATAAATGGGCATACAAAAATTTTGTTATAGTAGCTTAATGTGTGCTGCAGTGTTATTGGCTGCTTTTTTTAAGTAACCTAGTTAACAGTAGAAATCCACTCACAGATTAGCACAACGATGTAGTACAACAGTTTTTTTTTAGCTTGATTGGTCTTATGACCTGAGACACGGTTGTTTAAATCTAATATTAAAATTAGTAACATGAGTTGTATTTTCTTATACAGACATTGAATTGTAGGAGCGCATCATGACTCAAATGCACATGCATAGAAGACACATGCTAATTGGGATTTTGAAAGAATTTGATGCAAGGTTTACATGGTGAATAAACCTTTGTTTAATGGATTATTTAAAAAAATTATCCCACCTTTTCCAAACTGATTAAAATGTAATTCAGATTGGCCTCACTTGGTTTACTCCATTCCGATTCGGTTCCGGCCGCACTGTAACAACATGACTGCAATGGTAGGTCTGTTAAATTGTCTGTTTTTCCTGTTTCATCCTGCGTTATTTTGCTTTTTTTCAGGCTTAGCCAGTACAACTAACTTGGGCATTAATTCAGTACGACTGTCAAACCCTTCTGGATTTATAGCCATCACAGAAGGGGGACTTTAATTCTGTGAGCGCTGGTAGTGTCGGAGGCTATGTTGTCTATGCACCGCTCTCTTCGGGATTTAAAGTCCATCGCCAGACCAAACATCAGATCTGGGGAAAAGTAGAGGTGGAGGAATATGTTTCTTGGTCAACATTCACTGGGAGACTGACACAGTTGTTTCAGCAAATTACTGTTGTCACATGCACCGAACTATCTCTACAACACAAAAAAACAGACTGGAGAATTCACATCAGTGCATGAGATTGTTCCAAAAAACCTCTGCCAATGCATTTCCCAACCAAAATCTCTGGGTCAATAGGGATGTTCGATCAAAACTGAGAGAATGCACTGCTGCCTACAACTCTGGTAATCCAGACATTGAAAAAGTAATTTAAATTTATCCCTCATGAGCAAGCCGGAGGCAATGGTGGCAACTGTTTTTATTGCTGCTTAAGGCTCTTAAGGCTATCCAAGATAGAACATCCACAGCCATCTATTGGCTGTCTGTGTTGTACCATCCACAGTAAACCCATGGTGATCTGTAGGCTGCCCATGCAGGGCCATCTTCAACAGCAGTGAGTGATTTTCAGGTGAGTGTGGTTCCAAGCAGAAGTGTGTCCATCAGGATGGATCAGGCAGCTCCAGAGGCCAGAAGGAGTCAGGAACACTGGTATCTCAGTAGTAAAATGTGTAGCTCGACAGAGAGAAAAAGAAAGAGGGGGAGGGGAGAAATAACACAAATTATTAGTATGTTCTTGTACTGTAATGGTTTAAAATGATGTACATTGTGCACAGAGTGCAAGCAGGGACTCCAGCAAGATTAACTATAACAGCATAACTAAAAGGGAGAGCCACAAGGTAACACCCTAAAACATAAAGTGGCCAGCCACTCCACCATTAACAAACCCGAGTGAATGCATGAGAGTGGTGGGGGGATGGGGGCCTTGGGTTGGGTGACAGCATCCAAACATCCCAGTCTACCAAAACACTCTAAGCCCATGAACCCTCTAGATCTGCATGTTTACATAAGAAAAAAACTATTAACAAAAGGCTTGACTAAACAAATAGGTTTTAAGCCTAGGTTTAAACAATGAGACTGTGTCTGAGTCCTGAAATGTAATTAGTTCCATAACTGTGGGGCTTTGTAAGAGAAAACTCTGCTACCTGCTGTAGCTTTCATTATTAAAGATACCAACAAGAAGCCTGCACCTTTTGGATGAAGAAGGTGTGGTGCATCATAAAAGACCAGAAGTACACTCAGGTACTGTGGCACAAAACCATTCAATGTTTTATAGGTCAATAGTAGTACTTTATAATCAATGCAAAATTTGACTGGGAGCCAATGCAGTGCGTATAAGATAGGGGTGATGTAGTCATATCTTCTGGTTCTAGTAAGGACCCTGGCTGCTGCATTCTGCACTAACTGGAGCTAAACACACTACAGAGTCTGCCCTCCTAAAAGTAGTGAATGATTTTTTATTAAGTGTAGATTCTGGAAACTGTGCCATCCTTGTACTATTGTACTTAAGCACTGCTTTTGACACCACTGATCACCATATCCTCCTAAATAAATTAAAAGATGAGGTCGGCATCTATGATGCCGCACTAGACTAGTTTTTGTCATATCTTACAAATAGGAGTTTTTTTGGTGGAAATTGGAACATTCTCATCAAACACAGTCCCCTTCACCTGTGGAGTGCCACAAGGCTCCATTCTGGGTCAGATTGTATTTTCTTTATACTTGGTCCCTCTTCGCTCCATTCTTGAGCATCACAAGGTTTCCTACCACTGTTATGTGTACAATACACAGCTATACCTCTCATTAATATCTGGTATAAATTCGGTGACTCCTCTTTTAGACTGTCTAAGGCAGAGGTCTAAAACTGCTGGCCCACGGGCCATTTACTGATGCTGCAGTTGAAGTGAGTTACGTGGTGAGTGAGATGATCGCTAAAGCAGGAAAGCCATTCACTGAAGAGCAGTTAATGAAGGACTGTATGTTGAAGGTCGCCTTTTTGGAAGCACATATCTGTGTGAGAAACTTTTCTCAACTATGAACTTCAATAAATGCAAGTTCTGGTCCAGGCTTAGTGATGCTCATCTTGAAGCTGTACTCAGGGTTTCAACTGTGAACTCTATCAGGGCAAACGTGGCTCAGGTGTGTGAGCAGAAGCGCTGCCAAGTGTCTGGCAAGAAATAGAATAGTTTGCAAATGTATTCATGGATCGCATTTGTTCAGTGTAAGGTTGTTAATTCAACACAGTTTTGATAAGTTACTTAAGTTAAAATAAAGTAGGTAACTGTTAAAAATTAAAAACAATGCACAGACACTGTTGTTTACATTTTTGTTAAGTATAACAAAAATATGTTAGTAATGTAATTTAAAAGAAATGTGAGCTAACATCTCTGCAATTAAAGTAAATTTCTTGTTGTGCTTGAATGTTAAATTGGCCCTCCTATGCAATGTCAGTCACAGCAATGGCCCCCAGCCAATTTGAGTTTGAGACCCCTGGTCTAAGGGATATTAAAGGATGGATGGAAGAAAACTTCCTCCAGCTAAATGAGAAAAAGACCAAACTAATCTTGTTTGGTCCTTCACATCTGTCAATTTTAGCTGTAGTCTGGTCCTACAAGCCAAAAATTGTGGCTTGTGTCAAAATCTGGGGGTAATATTTGATTTGGAATTAAAATTTGACAAACATATACATTCTGTTGTCAGCCCTATTTTTTCTAGCTTTGGGGACTTCACAAGCTAAAACTTTTCTCACATTCAAAGAGCTTGAGACCATTATTCGCGCTTTTATTTCATCAAGGCTTGATTATTGCAATGCCCTGTGTGCTGAAATTAGCCAGTCTTCACTCTCGCGCTTGCAACTTGACTCCTCAACTTCTTGACTGGGACCAAAAAAAAGAGAGCACATACCTCTCATCTTAGCCTCACTCCACTGGTTACTGGTGAAATGCAGAATTGATTTTAAGATTTTATTTTTTGTTTTTAAAGTCTTGCATGGACTCTTCCCCATATATGTTTCAGATCTCCTCCACCGTAGCTCTTCCCAGCAAACTCTCAGATCCTCTTCTCAGTTGTTACTAACTATTCCCCAGTCACAATTAAAAACCAAAGGCCTTTTCAAAGCCTCAGTACCTTTCTGTAATGGTACTGAGGCTTTGGAATAGTTTGCTCCTCTCTGTCAGATCCTCCCCTACAATAAACTCATTTAAATCATCCTTTAAAACTTATTTTTTCTCTCAGGCTTATCTAGACCAATGATCCGCTGTGGCGACCCCTAATGGGAGCAGCCGAAAGAGGAACAGTTATATATGATTTGTTTATTTATAGTAATTATTTGTTTATATATTTATTTTCATTTTTAATTATATTTTATGTTACCATTTTAATGTATTTTATTTCTTGTTATGCCTGATGTGCAACACTTTGGTCAACACTCATGTTGTTTTAAATGTGGCATATAAATAAATGTGATCTTGACCTTGACTTTGACCTCGTTTATGCACCTACTTGTTATGGAACATCCATACAGCAAGGCATTAGAATAATCCAACCTAGAGGTAACAAAAACATGATATAGTTTTTCTGCATCATGTAGTGACATTATATTTCTTATCTTAGCAATATTTCTGAGATGAAAGAATGCTATCAAGTAATATTATCTACATGAGCTTCAAATGAGAGACTGGAGTCAATAATCACATCAAGGTCTTTTTGCTGTACATGATGTAACTGAAAGGCCATCTAGAGTTAGTATGTAGTCAAAAAGCTTGCTTCTAGCTGCCTGTGGACATAGATGAATCCCTTCTTTCTTATTGGAATTAAGTAGGAGGAAGTTATTCCGCATGCAGTGTCTAATGCCCTTTACACACTCCTCAACTTTATTAAGCTGGTGGCTTTGCATGTATCCCACTGAGTCATCACTCATTTACCCTGCTGTGAGAGCTCTAATGCCAGAGTTGAGGGATTGCTTTCTCTGCCTAAGGAATCCAGACTTTCCCCTACCGAAACTACGCTGCTCTCACTCTCGCTAACCCTCTCTAGCCTCTGGATGTGCACCTCCAATGCTGCAATCTTCTCCATCAGAGAGCTAACTAATGACTAAACTTCCTGCATTCAACACACTGAACAAGCTGAACGTTTGCCATGTTAAACATACCTTAGTCGAAGCTTTGTTGAGATGAATTTAGGCAGATCCAACATGGATGGCCTCCGCTTGCTGCTTTTAGATGAAAAAACAAAAGTGTTCTTTGAGAAAATGAAAATGAGGCACAAGGGGTAAGTGAAAAATGCAACAAAAGAAAATGATAGTACAAAATTATTGATGAAAAAGAAGAAAAAGTTTATGGTTTAAACACTGACACAGACAAGAAACAATTGTTTCTTGCCTGTGGCAAATGTTTCGAAAACAGGAACTACCTCACCAACAGCCAAGTCATACCAAACATACCAAGTCCATAGAGAAGTCCAGATATGACCACCAGAAGGCCACCAGGAATGCCAAGAGGAAATAGAGGGACAGTGTGGAATCTCACTACCAGAGCTCTGACTTCCATCACATGTGGAATGGCCTGTGTGCCATTACAGGATACAAAGGGTGCAATCACAGTCACTGAGAAGACTCAGCCTCATTACCAGACGAGCTCAATAACTTCTTTGTTCTTTTCGAATTAGGCAACAATTCCATATCAGCAAAGCTCTCAGATGACCCAAATTTCTCCACACTAGCTCTAATGTCAGAGACTGTGAGACGTTCCTTCAAGCAGGTCAACTCCAGGAAAGCACCGGGACCTGATAGCACGGCAATGTCCTAAAGTCACCTGCTGACCAGCTAGAAGAGGTAATCACAGCCATATTCAACATGTCATTTGGTCTTTCTGTGATCCCCCTAAGAAATACACCATCTCCTGCTGGAATGACTACAACCCTGCACTAACCTCCATTATTAGCGCAGGGTTATGAATTGCTCTAGGCAGATGGTCAAATCCTTCATTTGCTCATCCCTGCCTGCCTCATTAGACCCCTGTAATTTGAATACCACGCCAACAGGTCCACCCATGACACCATCGACCTGGCACTGCATGTGGCCCTTAGCCACCTGGAGCTTGTCACCAAGCTAAAGGACCTGAGTCTGGACAGCCATCTGTACAGCTGGATCCTGAACGTTCTGAAAGATAGGCCAAATGGTCCATCCACATTTATACAGAGAAAACAGCCCAGCAGTGTCTGTACTTCCTGTGGAAGCTGAGGCAGTTTGGAATGGCCCCAGACATTCTCAAGAACTTTTATCATTGCACCATTGAGAGCATTCTAGCCCTTCAGTGGCAGGAAACTGCCCGCTCTACAGAACATTTACCTGAAACGGTGCCTTAGGAGAGCCAAAAAAATCATTAAGGGCAGCAGTCATCCAGGACACTTGCTCTTTCAACTGCTTCCATCCGGCAGGCACCACTGGAACATCAAATAAAACAGTACTAAAAACAGTTATTTTCCCCAAGCCATCAGATTTTTAAACAGTCAAAGACAGCACAATTTGCACAGTCATTCTTTTTGCATAGCATATTGCACATTTAGTCTGTACACTACACACCCATATTTATGTATATTTTGTGTATCTATTGTGTATTTATATGTATTTTTGCATTTTGAAAGTGTACAGTATATATATATATATATATATATATATATATATATATATATATATATATATATATATATTACATGTGTGTATACTTTCACACTTTGTTTCATTTCCCTAGATCAAGTATATTCCCTGCACATGTTATAAGTTAATATATGTCCAGCATGTGTCAGTGGAGCTAGCATAAGAATTTCAATGTTCAGTTTTCCATGTGTCAGCTGTGCAAATGACAAAAAAAATATAATAATAAATAAATAATAATTATATTTTGATTGATTATATTTATATGCACGCTTATAATCTGTTCAGTAGAAGAACAGAAAAATGATAACCATGTAACCTTTACATCTGATTACCTTACAATCAAAGTCAGTTTATCAGCACATCAGTTTATCTATTTAAAATAACTGTGAGATTGGTTTGGTGATGCGATGGGTGTTAAACTAATAATAACTATGTTGAGGCAGATGCAGGATGTGGATGACCTTACTAAAGATCAGCATTTTCATCAGACATTTAGCTAATATGTAGAAACTGTTTAAAAAAAATTGGTGGAAACTTTGATAAAGGCTTTTGTTTTGCATGTAGTTATTCCCAAATTTAAATTTAGTAGCATTAGAAGATGAGTAAAGGCCTTATATTTGTGTTTTACTAATGACCAGAGCAGCCTTATGACTGAATTTCAAGCGAATATGAATTACTGAACTACGTTAACTCTGCTGTGGTCACAAAATCTTCTTCTTGCTGTCTGTTTAATAATCACATTATACACTTTATAAATACTTGTAGGGTTAAAAAATAGAACACACTCACAAGACTCATAGAATCCTCACTGTTAAGGTAAAAATGTCCCTAAACCTTGCACTATGCATGCGTATAATTTTGGATAGCTTCACATTCAAATTAACACAGATTTCATACAGAATCTCTACATTAGGGTCCATATAAACCAGGGGTGTCAAACTCAAATTCTGTCCAGGCCAGATCAGCATGTCTGTGAGCTTTTGAGGGGCCATAATAAGGTTATTCATTACTAAATATATTTTTAAAACCAATTAACACCAATAACATGCTCTTGAAAGTCGAGTGGGATGTTTCTAGGAAAACAAGGGCTAATAGTGCCTATTCTGGATGAACTATTATACCACTGCTAAGCGGATGACACTGAACTCATCCTCTCCTTCCCTCCCTCTGACATTCATGTTTCTGCTCAGATCTCAGCATGTCTGGCAGACATATCATCATGAATGGCAGCTCATCAGCTGAAACTTAATCCCAGCAAAACTAAACTGCTGTTTATCCAAGGTGATTCATCTCCACGTCAGGATCTTGCGCTCTCCCTGGACAACTTTCAGATTTCACCTTCTGTCACTGCATGCAACCTTGGGGTATCGATAGACAATCAACTGTCCTTCTCCTCCCACATTGCTAATCTGACACGCTCATGCCAATTTCTCCTTTACGACATCAGAAGGATTCATCCATTTCTATCCACACAGGCCACTCAGGTGCTTGTCCAGTCCCTTGAGACTTGACTACTGCAACTCACTTCTGGCAGGTCTGTCTCTGCACACCATCCGACCTCTGCAACTGATGCAGAAATCAGCTTCATGACTTGTTTTCAACCTTCCTAAGTCATCCCACACCACCCCATTGCTACGCTCCCTCCACTGGCTTCCTGTAGCTGCTCACAACAGATTTAAAACACTGATGCTTGCATACAATGCCAAAAACAGACCACACTCACCTACCTTAAAGCACTTATCACACCCCACACTTCACCATGCTCCCTCCGATCCTCTGTCGCTGCTTGACTGGTCCCACCATCTCTCAGTTTACAAGGAATATATGCACCAGGACTCACTGGCAGTCTTCAAATGATGACTAAAGATCTATCTATCTAGAAGTACTTAAATTAGCAGTTTATTTTTTTTAAAAATCTAATGTGCTTTTCTTACTGTGTTACCTACCCACCAGAGTTTTTTAGCGAATGAGAGACTGGAGTTAGTCTCTCATTCTGATAATATGATAGTACTATCAGAGGACCGATAGTATTCTTAGTCCGAACCAGTATCAGGATGTATTTATTGATAGAGACTTCAGAGCACTTCTGTAATTCGTTCTGGATAAGGGTGTCTGCCAAATGCCGTAAATGTAAAACTATTAGCTAATAAAATTTCTTACGCTTAGTACAAAAGGTCAGATTTTCCTCATACCTTATCTCTTCTATTGAAGCATGTGTTCCGACTAAAATGCAGTGGATTTGATCTAAAACGGATCATAAGGTTTTGCACAAATTTGTGGAGACCATGCCAGCTCGAGTGCACACTGTCATTAAAGCAAAAAGGGAGCATACCTAATACTAAGAAACTCTGAAATTCATGTAGTTCATGTATTTCAAATATTCTACTTTTCACTCAAGTTGTTGTCAATAATATAATTTATAAAGAAAATTGTTGTATTAAATTAGAAGCAACAAAATAGAAGCATTTTCACAAAAGGAATTTTGAACTACACTGTATGGCCAAAAAATCCGAGACTAAGTTCTCAAAAGTAGGTTTTGAATATTAAGTAAATTATCAAAAATATGAGTGGGCAGAGTCAAATGGTCCAAAAGGAAAATATTTAGGGTATAAGGAAACAGAGCATGGGAAAAATGAAGTTTCTCTGTATCCCTTTTTTTACAAAAAAATACACTTGTTTTTAAGTGGAAAAAAAAAACATAAATAGCACCCCCCAGAGGTTGAGTGAGACAGTATCACTATTTAGGAGGTCCTTAGAGGGACCATGCTTCTGTGACAATAGCTCACTGTTTAGCCTGTCAAATGCATGCTGAAAGCTAATTGGCCAATGGCAGTCATGTTTTTTATGTAACCAGATAATCATCAAGCAGTTACAGATATGCACACATATATATATATATATATATATATATATATATATATATATATATATATATATATATATACATATGATTGCAGTCTACCAAGTTTCAGCTCAGTTGTCCTTACAGTTCTTGAGAAAGTGTTATCTAAACTTACCTCTATCTTTTATGCATGACCACACCTCAAACTTTGCACATCACCTCAGAATCTTGTCTTGATCCATGTGCAGCAGCAGTGTGAGAGCTATGGCGCACTGAGCATACTCCCGCGTGAGGAAGTGTGAGAAACAACATGGCTGCTGCTAGTTTTCCAGCCATAGCAACAATACCAAGCAACAGAAAATACACGCTTTACATCGTCAAAAGGCCAACAATATCCTCTCCAACAACCTGGAAGGGCTCAAGGAATATATCGACAATTATTACTATACCTACGTCAACATGAACAAAGAAAAATTTGATGACAAAGCCAAAGGCAAACACACCACAGCACCTACCTACAAGCATCCACGTCCATCCAGCTCACCAAAAGAAGCTGAAGATCATCAGATTTCACCATGCTGTGCAGTATTTAGTGGCATTTTACACTCCTTAGGCAGTAAACTCTCAGGATTTGATGCAAGACATTCTCTGGTTGAAGCATTGCACAGAGAATTCCAGGCAATACGTGAAAGTCTGGCGTTCAGTCAGGAGCAAGTCGCAGCACTAACAAAGGAAAATAAAACACTACTCCTATCCATTAGCGAATTCATGACACAGCTCTCATCAGTGACCAAAGAGAACAAACAAATGAAAGAAACCATACTGGATTTACAAGTGCACAGCACAAGGGACAATATAGTAGACTGTAGAGCAAAGATGCCTTCAAAAATAATGAAATTAAATGTTTCTACATTAAAAATATACTATAAAGAGCAGTAAACAGTAATAAATGAAACAAAGTCAATATTTGGTGTGATGATCTTTTGCTTTAAAAAAAAAAGTAGTTTCAGATACAATTTGTGCAGTTTTATAAGGAAATTAGCTGTAATCTTTACTGATCATCTTGCAGAACCAGCCATAGTTCTTCTGGAGACTTTGACTGTCACACTTGCTTCTTATTTTTTATGTGTTTTTGTCTGAAAAGTGGTCTCATGTAATCTGCTGCTTTCTTTATTGACATACAAACATTTTTCTGTAACATTTAATTTTGTGCTGGAAAAATAATGTTTGGAAATCTAAAATGTTTTCGTACTGAATCAATAATGTAGAAGTCAAAAAAATCTATAACAAAGTTTATACTAAAAATATCTATCTATCTATCTATCTATCTACACTATATTGCCAAAATTTTTGGGACACCCCTCCAAATCATTGAATTCAGGTGTTCCAAACACTTCCATGACCACAGGTGTATAAAATCAAGCACCTAGGCATGCAGACTGCTTCTACAAACATTTGTGAAAGAATG
>CM075004.1:4111822-4132598 GCA_037576675.1 Pangasius sanitwongsei | reverse complement strand
CCCCCCCCCCCCCCCCCCCCCCCCCCCCCCCCCCCCCCCCCCCCCCCCCCCCCCCCCCCCCCCCCCCCCCAGTGGGGTTGGTTGTCATGGTTGTCATTTGCGGGGATGGAGCTCGAGCACCTGCTCCTTTGCGCCTTGGTGTCCATAGCGGCTTTATTTACTACTAGTACTCCTATTATTATTATTATTATTATTATTATTATTATTATTATTATTATTATTATTTAATATGCCTGTTTCATTTTTGGAAAGGTCTGAAACCCGTACCAAGAGAAGTTTTATTTAATAATTTTTAATTATCTAATAATAATAGTTAAATTAGTTAAATAAAAGCCCGCTGTCCCTGTACATTACATGACGCGCAGTAGCACTACAGCCGCAACCTAAGACCTTACTCTGTGTTCCCCTTAGCAATGTGGAGATGATGAATTTATTCCTGTGCTTTTGTTTAAAAATATTCTGGCCGGGTCTCGATTGTATGTTTGTTCTCAGATTGTATTTACAGTGTTACACTTCGTGAAATCGTGCAGCAGATCAGTGGGTTATGCATCATAAGTCGATCAAACATTATTAAATTACCCCAATATATTACATTTATTTAATAATATAGGCTATTAAATTCATTGAGGATGACGTCACAAGATTTCGTGACGTCAGACAGTTTCATAACAACCATATCCCATCCCGTATTATGTGGCTAGAAACTTAACTTTCTACTGTTTCAGATAAAAAGTGAAATAGCTCCACAAAGTACAGAACGTTAGCCGAGTATCACCGGTTGCTTCAGGTGCCGCAACCTGCAGAGATTATGAGAGATTAGTTTGTCGTGTCGCATCGCTGCTGGTGTGAACAGTGATTACAGAACACTGGAGCTGTGTCTAAGAAAGGTCACTACATTATTTTGTTTTTAAACCTGAAATACTGAGGTCCAGAACACACATGGCGCTGGCGATCACGTAACAAATGTAAATAAAGAACTTAATGTATGTATATAGCCTAAAGTTTTTTTTGAATGAAAATATATTTTTGAAAGCAGTTTCTACTTAAAACGACTAGTTTTTACTGAATATTAAATTTCCCAAACAAGTAGCTAGTTTTCATTCAGAACTTAGGAGAAGCAGCCAAGTGCTGGAAGCTCTAATAAAAAAGCCTTCTGGGTGCCTCCTTCATGAAACTGGTTGAGAACATGCCAGGAATCATCAGGAATACTGGTGAATACTGAAAAATTTTAAATATAAATTAGTTTGTCAAGCAGAAAAGCAGTGGTTTGGTAAGTTTTACTTTAATATTTGTGCTATAGTTAATAGTTGGCCTGTTGTTTTTGATGTTCTGTATACACCTACCTTTTTTTTCTAGTTTGAGCACCTGCTAGTTTATGAAGTACAAACTCTGAAGTCTCCTTTTGTGGAAATCTTAATTGGGGTCTGCCAAATATGCAAAAGTGCAAAATATAATTTTGCAATTTTCAAGTGAGTGACTGAGTGAGTCAGTGAGAGAGAGAGAGAGAGAGACTGATTGTAAACGACAAGCATGACACTGAGCTGACAGTGCAGCTCAGTAATGTAGAACTAATATCCTTTTCACTAATGCCAGTCAGTATATTAACCTGAAGAGAGATTATGAAGGACATTACAGGGTCAGGGTGTTTGTCCCAGGAGCCCTTTCTGCACACATTTTATCTCTCCCATACAGCACTGATTTTAACCTATTTTACTGCACAAAACAAAATATATGACTGCAGTTTTTCCCCAGAGAGTGATCCCAAGAGTATTCCGTGTCGCTCTCATTCTACTGAGTTGCCTGAATGGAATCTGCCATGATTTAATGGTTCACTTGATCCTGGATCCCAGACTAGTGCCCATTGTTACCGTATTCTTGATCAGTAATCTCTTACAGTCTCATTTAACTCTCTAAGTATCAAATTAATCATGTAGCTAAAAATAAATCATGTAAATCATGGAGCTAATCATGGAGCTAAAATGCCAGTTAAAATCCTTATAAGTAAGAGTCCAGGGCACAGTCCCACCCCCATCACGACTACTATGTCTGTAGTCATTGCTGTCTGTTTTTTCCCATTACACAGTTGACTGAGCTGGGTGATTCCCATTGTAACCCCCTTTTCTCTATATTAAAGATCATTTACTGACATTCATGATGCACAGACAGGGTAGAGTGTGGAGAGGTTTACCACACCATCTGATATTCAGGCAAGGAAAAAAATCATTTTAATTAAAATTCATGTTTGTCCTTTGAATTGTGCATGCATTGGAAGTGTGCTGACTTGAATATGCCTACAAAGAAGGAGCTATGTAGCCTCAATTCCAGAACATAAAATACACAATTAAGACATAAACATTGGCAAAGGTGTGTAAAAATGCTTTTGTAAAGATGTTATATTATTACAGGTTTTGTATAAAATTTTTAGTAACCATATTTGCCTTTGTTTCTGTTTTTGAGAGGCTGTGATGTACCATTTTTCTAAAAACAAAAACAATACTAGCAGGCTTCGGTGCCTCCCTCCCTGAAAGTGCAGTAAAGCAGAAAATAACACATAACATGCCTCAATTAGAATGAATCTAAAAAAGACTTGTGTTTCTGGGGGCTAAGGTACTTCTCAATTAGCTCACATTGGCTGCTCTCTGAATTCATTATGATTTGCATTACAATTACATCTACATTATAAAGCTCATTGGAAAATAGAAAATCTTTGGAAACACGAGTGTTCCAGATACGTTGTTTGGAAAAGATTCCTGTTGTTTTTCCCATGCAGTCTTTTTCTCAGTAAGCATAAACATTTCTTTTATGCTGAACAGTTAAACGTTATCAAAACTGAGATCAACATGAAGGAGTCTAAAAATTCTCTTAAACTTCATAAACTTGACTATTTTCTTCTTTATATATTATTGGTTAACAGTTGATGCTAACATAACCTTTTGTGTAAACATTGAACTGTTACTGTAGTGACGAGACTGAAATAAAACATTCCTATTCAGATCTTTTAGATCCCCGATGTAAAAATTGTGCTTTGATACATACAAACACACACTATAAAAACACTCAAAAACCCAGGAGAGTGAAATCCAGGTGGTTTTGTGGTGACCACTTAAAAGCCTTTTCATTAGTCCTAATGGGATTGTTTAATGGGCTATTATGAGTTCCCAGGAGAAATGCAGCTTATATTAACCCTGCTCATGCTGGTCTTTCCATGCCATCATAACTCAGTAAACACACAGTTCTATGGCAGCTATAAATTGAAAATTTAATAGTGAGAAGTCACAAACAAATATTAACTAAAGACAAGAAATTTTACTTTTTATTTTTTTTAGCAAAGACTATGCATTTTAAGCATTAAGCATTTAGTTGTTTAAGGAAACAAGTAAACACACACACACACAATTATAAATTTTAAAAAACTCAATTCCTCCTTGTATGTTTTCTTCATTTCATTCGTTTTAATATCACCCATGCTTTATTTCAGTGACCTATATTTAGCCCTACTTGTGCTGTGGCTTGTCCAGATTCTGTCTCACCCTTCCCCTACACCCCTCCCCCTTTCTCCAACAAGCCCACCCACTCCACCCCTCCCTGCCATCACATTAACATTGTAATTGCCTGTTAGCCCTTTTTTTGAACACACGGCAAACAGGGCGGGTCTTTGGGGACCTGAAGCCTGAGGCTTACACAGTGAACACAGCAATCTGTTTCCATTTTACACAGGTTACAGCTACAACTTACAAGCATAATAAACTGAAAGAGACTGTATATTTATTTTCAGCGCCTTGCTGTTTTCTGGTATTACGCTGCTATTTAGCATTTAGTTTTCGTAAGGAATTTCAACATTTAATTTTGAAATTAAAAAGTGTTACATTCTAAAGTGTATCTATTTCTTTTTATTATTTAACATATCCATAATAAATATTCAGATGCTTGTAAATGTAATTGCAAGACTTAATGTTAAGACAAGGCATTCTCTATTATTTTAAAATAGCCATTAACCAATCAGTTTGTTGCCTGGCAGTTCTCAAACTCCAGTTAATTGTAGAATATATGAGCATGTAAGGGGTAATTGATAGCATATAACAAAAAAACACACACATCCTTAGACTAGTAATAGCAATCATAGTAATTGCAGCAACATTGTACACAACAGCCCTTAGAAAATAACCTTTTTACCCTTTTTGTTTAGTAGTGTTGAGTCAAACGTATTGAAAGTTTCTCATTTAACAAAGACTTAGAGTCAAACCAAGCCAATAAAAAGAAGTCACTATGACAATATAATCCATTTTATTTGGAATTAGTATCATTGCCCACATATACAGCAGTCTGGTTTTGATTTGCATATATTGTCTAATTGGAGTGCTCCTTGAATGACTCATTGAAATTCAAATTTCCTGTATTGCCCATGCACAACCTGAAAGGTTTCCACTCCGTGGTGTGACGTTCACTGGGCACAGAGACTTAGATTTTATTAAGCACATGTAGCAGTAAAAAGTGTGCACCTTTAAGCATGGCTGAAACTTAAGGAATCTTACCATCAATCAATAACCATTATTATCTAAAAGCATAAAATAACACCCTCTTAACTCATGCCACCTGCCAGATAATTCAAAGCTTCATTGTGAGAGCATTATTGATTTTCATGGCAACTTGCAAGACACAAGTAGGATTGTGTTTTTTTCCAGCATGTGAATGTTTTTACCATCTCAAGTCTTGTACATGCTCATCCCACTTTTTTTATACAACTGCTCCCTATAATCCAATAGCTATCAGTCTGGGTCAGTTAGTGGTTGACCCAGCATTTCTTTTCTGCCACATGAAATACCGCCCATTTGAGCTGCTGTTCAGCAAGGTATAAGACAATAGCTATAAGCTATAAGACAATAAATGTTCTGGAAAAACAATGTTCAGTTTGGTCTATATGACATACCATATGGTAGCACTGTATTTAAAGGGAGAAGGTAAAAACAGTGATTGTGACTGATATCAGAAAATGCAGATGGATGGACAAATTAAAGGAAAACTGGTGGTTCTCTTATGCAGTAGGAGGCATTTTGCTGGTATAGTCTGGGTCCACTTAGAAGGCAGGGCCACATTAAGTCATTCTGACTAATAATCTTTATCCTGTGATGAAAAATTTCTCCCCGATGGGAATTGTCTCTTCCAGAACATCTCCATCCATACAGCATTAGGACTGACTGAATGGTATTATGAATATACGAATGATAAAAATCATATGCTATGGTCACCAGATCTGAACCCAAAAGAACATACATAGGAGGTTAGGGCTAACATGTTAGACAGTGCTCTCCAGAGCTCCAGATTTAAAGAATCTATGCCAAGGCACACTAGTGGTGTTCTGGGAGCTCATGGTGACCCAACACCTCACTAAGTAATAATGTTGGTTCCTGGTTTCCTTTGTCACCCATCTGTAACTCTGCAATCCATGTCAGTTGATAAATACAATAATATGTGAAAAATAATAAATGTATTTTTGATTTTCATTTAATAAACAGAATTCAGATTCTATTAAGAATTGGACAGGTAATGCATATCTAAATGATGTAGTCTTAAAACATCAACACAAATTGTTCCCAGGGGCTGACTTTAGTTCTGAGCCCCAGAGGAACTGGTACAGGACCCTAGAGCTAAACCTAGGGTGTGTATAAACACTGAATCCCATCAATAAACATTATGGTGTGTGTGTGTGTGTGTGTGTGTGTGGCCTGTTCTTGACGACAGCAAGCCTAAGGCTATATCCAGGCTATTTTCTGACACGT
The DNA here is from genome assembly GCA_037576675.1 of Pangasius sanitwongsei. Taxonomy (NCBI): domain Eukaryota; kingdom Metazoa; phylum Chordata; class Actinopteri; order Siluriformes; family Pangasiidae; genus Pangasius; species Pangasius sanitwongsei. The sequence continues at coordinate 4,126,821 of CM075004.1, read as the reverse complement.
CAGCTCTACTGAACCTGATTTCATGAGGAATTCATACAATGGATCTTGTTCAATTCAAGATGAAGGAAGATATAGTCACAATTTTAAACCTTTTCATAGCAAGTGAGATATGGGAATAGTTATGAAGTGTGAGATCATATTGTCTGTTAGTTACTACATTGAATAGACAATAGTAGACCCAAGCTATAAAGTCTTGCATCACTGAATCAATTTATTTTATTTTGGAAAATTATTTCATAGCCCAAAATTGACTTTGTTGTGCATATGCATTATGTGTAAACCATGCATATACATGTTTCTATGCATAGCATCTGATTTAAGTTCTTTGTGTACATGAGGATGTGCCTGAGTGTTTATGTACACTCCTGATGCATATACAGGGACCCCTAGTGATAGAAAAGTGTAGTCACAGGAACATCAGTTTGAAGTAACTGCTGATTTCAGTGCACAACAACAAGGTGCATATGGAAAGGTGACAGATGAAATCTAATGTAATATCATATAAGCATTGTCATGGAAAATTCAATTCTTTTGTTTCTTTTTCTATATACTGAAGACATTTGTTTTTGAGATCAAAAGATGAATATGATATGATCGATTAGAATTTCCTCATATTTACATCTAGGTGTGTTAAACAATTTAGAACATGGCACCTTTTATTTGAACAAACCCATTTCCCAAGTGATCAAAAATATTGGAACATGTGACTGAGAGGTGTATCTTGTTGCCCAAGTGCACACTGTTAGACTGATTGTTTAAACACTTAATAGCTCTAAATGTATACTCTTGGTTTGAGCCCTGGGGTTAGCCAAGGAACACCACTTTTATTTTTGGTTAAAAAAGATAAACCAACATAAAGACCAGAGAGCTGTCCATGGGAAAAAAGCAAGCCATTTTGAAGCTAAAAAAGAAGGAAAACTGATCAGAGCCATTACACAAGCATTGGGCATAGGGCAACAATCTGGAATGCCCTGAAAATGAAAGAAACCACTGCTATACTAACAGCCAGACATTGAATGTGTCAGCCAAGACAACATCAGTTGATGATATTGTGAAAGCTGTGAAGAAAAACCACAAAACAACAGTCACTTACATTCAGTTCAATTCAATTTTATTTGTATAGTGCTTTCAACAATGGACATTGTCACAAAGCAGCTTTACAGAAATAAATGGATTAAAAAAATATATATTGTACATATGTGATTTTATCCCTAATGAGCAAGCCAGAGGCGACAGTGGCAAGGAAAAACTCCCTGAGACAATACGAGGAAGAAACTTTGAGAGGAACCAGGCTCAAAAGGGAACCCATCCTCATCTGGGTGCAATGGATAGTGCAATTATAAATAAATCCCTTCTATTATTGTGTACTATATGGACAAATAGTGCAATTGTGCAACTAGTAAATTCATCACAGTTTTCGCAAGAAGTCTGGTTGGTTTAAATCTATCCACCGTCCACTGATGGAGTCCTAAAACACACTGCCAAGGTTTTAGACTGGCCAAGTCAATCACCAGACCTTAACCCAATTGAGCATGAATTTCAACTCCTGAAGAGCTGACTGAAGGGAGAAACCCCCAAAACAAACAATAACTGAAAGACACTGCAATACAAGCCTGAAAAAGAATGCAACAGTTTGGTGTTGTCAGCAGGTTTATGCAGTTATTGGTCAAGCAAGTGTTCTTTACATTAATTTATATTGCGTATCTGATCCAATAGTTTTGCTCACCTTAAAATTGGATGGTCTGCCACCAAAGGTACCATGTTTTAATTAACATGAATGAACATAAATATCATGAAATGAAAGCTGAAATTCTGATTTATGGTCTCAAATTCATATTTTGATTTCAAACCTTAATGCCTTCAATGTGTAGCAAAAATAAAAGTGGCCTTGCCATTACACTACTTTCGGAGGGGTGTATATACACTCACCATCCACTTTAACAAAAACACCTGTACATCTGCTCCTTATCCATCCCTGGATAGAGTTGAGTGTAATCTCCCCCAACCTCCCTCCATTGCCTGCAGAAGATTTTCACACTCATATGCATTCCTGCCATGCAGGGTGATGCAGAGAAAATCTCCTCGAGAGGGTTAAGGAATGGGGAGTAGGGTGGCAATGCTGATGGCAGTGCACATTGTGACATTACCATGCTGCACAGGGGCTTCCACAATGGCCATGGTCTACTTCCACCTGGTTCTCATCTCTCAGTTCTGCAAAAACTGCCTAAGTATTGTTTGGTTACTGGCATCCATATTTGCTACACAGTACAAACTGGAAATTCAGCTCACAAAGGCTTGTGATACAGTATAGCAGTGAAGACACTATACACTACAATAATGCATATTCTTACATTTACTCCACTATCAGTATCACAGATCCAAGCAACAGAAACAAGAAGTAAGAGTTGGGAGGATAACACTACAATGTGGCAATACATAGTGCACCAGATGCTATAGTGGTAAACTACCAATTTTCTTGCCTACAGCAGACAGCATTATCATACTTGTTGTCTTCCTGAAGGTCCAGCTTATTGAAGCTTATTGTGTCTACTCAAATTGGGTTGTACTCTTTGCCCAGCTTCTCTCATTGACATCCAAATGGTCAACCAAAATAGCTCACATTTCATTAGATACTCGTGCCATTTGCCTTTCTCTCCCCCTTCACATTGTATCTCTTTGTTGAGCTCTCCCAGCTCTTCTTTCATTATTGGGATCCATTGTGCAAATTCCGTGACTCTTTATTCATCCTGAGGTTCTGATCGGTGTGTGATCAATTTTGTTTAGTTTATACCTAGAGAATTGTGTGTTAATTCAGTTCAGGTTTGGATGACTTGAGTTAACTATATTGAGTGCTAGTGCTTTCTGAATGAACACACTGTGTAACCAAAGCAAAATTGAGGGTTTTTGTGTGTAGGCAAAAGGTTCAACAACCCTGAAGTATGTGTCAGAACACCAGTTTTCTGTTTAGAGTTTTGGGAAATGAGTCTTTCCTCTGGTAGCTAATTCAGAGAGAGAGAGACAGCTTCAAGCTGATTGAAAACATCAAAGCAGTGTGGGGGAAAAAATGAAAAATCTGGGAACGGAGGTGTGACAGATAATATTCTCTGTTTTGCTAATGAAAAAATTCAGGAAGTCATCACGGGAGTCAGAGAAAACATGTCTAAAGCTGAAAATGTAAAAAAAAAAAAAAAAAAAGAAGGTGCTAAAAGAACATTTGGGTCTATAATTTTTGGAAATAATGTTGGAAAAATACTGTTCCCTTGCTGAAGTAGTCACAATCTGTCACACAGATAGCTCCAAGGTGCACATTAGGTCTGTGTCAGACAGCAGAGAGGGCGGCAGGTGCAGGTTAGAATCCTTTTTATAAAATCTGGCAAACAAATCCAGAACTTTAATTAAGATCATGGTCACAAAACAGGCAAGTGTCAAGTGATATACAAACTGACTAAATCAGGCAAGGCACAGAATCAAAAACCAGAAAACCAGAAACCAGATCAAAAACCAGAATAACAACAAAGGGGATATAGGGCTTGGATATTTCAGGCAAGAATATACTGAGCAGATACTTCACACCGGAACAATGAAACAGAAGGTCTTAAATACACAGAATAATCAAGAGAAGAACTAAAAAACAGTGACAGTAATCATGACACATTAGAAAGATATGACATGATGATAAGACAGGGGTGGAGACAAGACATAAACCAAAACAAAGAGTACATGGCCATGTAAACAAACACACAAAACCTGGAAGTAATGCCATTAGCTCTTACATCTGTGAAGGGTAATACAAGACAGAACCCCAAAGGTGCAGTTCCTAAAGCACCACACAAGTCTCACCAAGGGGGTCCTGAACTCCTCGGCAAAATGTCCACAATTTTCCCAGGGTCCTGAGGAAGGCATTGCCCAGAATGAATGAATGAATGACCTCCCCAGCGAAGCGGGGAAGCAGACACAGGACAGATGGGCAGGATTCCACAGGCGTAGCAGTGACTCTGCTGGTAAGCAAGGGCAAAATGAACTTCATCCACTCACTCTGATCAGACACTTTGGGTTCAACAGGCTTCCACTGAGTCAAACGCTGACATCGTGAGAAAAACGGAGTTCAGCTTACCAGACCCATGTTCAGCAGCATGAGAGCTCTTGCATTGTGCACACTGGGTAGCTAGCAGTTGTGGTCAGCTGAGCTAGCTGCATGTTGATCATGGTTATCTGTTGCTGCTGCTCTTATAGGAATTGGTCTTGGGCAGCTTCAACCTGTTGCCAGGCCAGTATACCTGCTGCTTCCATGTCAGGGCAAAGTATTCTATCAGGAGGCAGAGATAGTGGCAGGTTTGAATCCCTTATTTAAAAACTGGCAAATAAATCCTGCAAGCTAAGCAAGATCATGGTCACAAAACAGGCAAGAGTCTGGCAAAGCACAAACTGACTAAATCAAACAAGTTTCAAGAATCAAAAACCAGGAAACCAGAAACCAGGTCAAAAACCAGAATAACAACACACATGATGTAAGGCTTAAATACAGAATAATAAAACACAAGGGCATAAATACACAGACTAATCAAGGTAAGAACTGGAAACAGGTGAGAGTAATCATGACACATTAGGAAGACAACCAATGACAAGACAGGGGCAGAGACATGACCAAAAATACAAAACGAAAGCATGCAGCGTGCACTGAGAAGGGGAATATGTCACAGCCTGAAATGTGTACAAGGCAAGAAGATGAAGAAATGAAGAATCTATTACTGTATGGCTATGGGATTTTTAAAAAATCAAATACTACATAATACAGTCAATTTGTGGCTTTGTTGAAGCAAACTCAAACTCAATTTTTGTGAGACTTTTTTATTTTTTTTTAAACTTATTTAACATTGCTATAAACTAAGACCAATAGCCTAGGATATGAGATTAGAAAAGGATGTTTCTATGAAAAAGAAGGGCTAAATTTTTTTAATGAATGCATTCCTTTGTTCAATCATATTTTATTGGATACCAGCTGATGTGGTGACAAATAGGATTAGTTGGTTTGGGAGGATGCATTTTCCTGTGTTATTATACAAGATGTAATTTGCACCTATTATTAACATGTTATTTTAATCATTTTCTGTGGAACTGTCACAAAGGTATTTTATGGCAACGTTATTAATACAGTCCCCTCTGAAGTTATTGGAATGGCAAGACCTATTCTTCTGTTTCTGCTATACACTGAAGACAGTTGGGTTTGAGATCAAAAGATGAATTTGAGACGAGAATTTCAGCTTTCATTTCCTGATATTTACATCTTAGAACATGGCACCTTTGGTGGCAGACCACACAATATTTAGGTGAGCAAAAGTGTAGGATGAGATAGTAAATAACACTTTATATTTGGCTGCATATCCCTTGCTTCCAATAATTGCATCATGCTAGCAACCGATTGACATCTCCAACATGTTGCATTCTTCTTTGTGATGCTTTTTCGAATGGTGGATTGTGATACCTTCACCCCTGCCCTGTGGAGATTGTTGGTAATATCACTGTTGTTTTGGGGTTTTTCTTCACAGCTCTCACAAAGTTCTACTACTACTATTGTTTTTCTTGACCAACCTGTTTGATGTCTGGTTGTTAGTACACCAGTGGTGTCTTTCTTTTGCAGGATATTCCAAATTGGGTTTTTTTGGCTATACCCAATGTGTGTGTGTGCTCCTTTTTCTCTTTCTTTATTTCTTTCTTTCTTTCTTTCTTTCTTTCTCTGTCTTTTTTCAGGGTGATTAAGGGAAATATGGGGTAATTTAGAAGCAAGCATTTCACTGGTTGTAATGACTAGTGTTTTTCAGTCTTTTGTCTCCCTCAGTGTGAGCGAATCAGAAACACACACACACACACACATACACACACACACACAGGAGAGAGGGGGGGTGTAGCAAAATTGCATGTTTTTCACATTCTGCTCTAAAGGGTGTACCCCCTGTAGTCTCATGCACACTGCACATAAACCCTTCTTCTTGCCCCCCCACCTCTCTCTCTCTCTCTCTCTCTCATGTTATCTAACCTATATCCCCTGCACTTAATAATAGACAATCACCCATGAACACTCCCATTCTTATCAGCAGCTACAGCTGCAACTCAATAAAAGTGTGAAAGGGAACACGATTAATAGCTCTTCCTTTCTTTCATTCAATCCCTATCTGTCTCTCTCTCTTCTTTTTTCCAGCTGGTATTTGTAAGGGAGAAAGGCTCAAATTTCCTAGTTTTATGTGAGTGCCCAATTAGCTGCTGGGAATGATCCTAGTCACTCCCAACAGTTCTTTACCAAAACCCTTCCACTCATGTAATATTTGAATGTTGTTTTAATCTAATCTTTGATCTAAATTATTTTTAGTCTGTTGATCTTGAATGGGCTAAGCTTGTTTGATCTTGAGATCACTTTTATTTGCCATGGCCTTTAGTAGGATTTGCCATATAAATGTACTTATGACCTTTTCCTGTTCTGAGTCTCTGTCTAGCATAAATAAGCCACTGTACGTGTTCAGAGTAAATATGTATCCAAAAGCTGAATAGGTCCAGTTTGGACTGTGTAAATTACAAGTCCAAATGTCAGAGTTGCTTTAATTTTACATACAAAGATATTATGTGACATATGACATCTGATGCATGCTTTAAGAACCCATAACCTCCTGAGTTAAAGCAGCAAATCATAACTAAATAATAATGCCCAATTAGTAGGGGAACAGCAGGAATAATCACTGAAAATATTCTGTATTCCAGGAATTATTTTTCTTGCTAGTTACAGTCATTCCAGTTGTTTGTGACCACCAAAGGAGTATTGGGGATGGGGAAGTCATGGAAATTAGTGTACAGGCATAAAAAGTGGAGTACAGGAATAAAAAGACAGACAGACAGATAGACAGACAAATAGACAGATAGCATTAGTTGGTTGATGTTGATTAGCCAGCTGCTCTTTGTGCCCACACAACGTGTGTGCATAGTGTGTGTGCTTGTGTGGGTGAGCCTGTCCCCATTATGCCAGAGGGATACTGTATTTACCCCATCCCCCTTTGGATCCCAACGCAGGAGAGCTGCGAGTGGATACAAAATACATAAATTCATCACATTCATTCATGCATTAATATAAGTGTGCACACATATTAATGCAAAAACAAAAACATACATCCCTACATGAGCTTTCTTACAGTTCTACAGGTATTAGTAGTAATATAGAGTGTTCTTCTGCAAAAATGTAATGGTGTGCAAAGTCTTGTTGGCATATCTTAACACCTACAGTAAAAATGCAAGAAAGGGACTGAAATTGAGAAAGAAATTGGAAAAATAGGCAGAATATAAAAGATAATCCTGTAGTTATACTATTTAAAAAAAAACTGTAAGTACATCTTTTTGATAGCATGATTTTAGCAGTCAGTATTACAAACCATTTGTAAAAATGCTCGAGTTTGGTTGCTATGGTTGTATATTTAGCTTCATCTCTAGAATTAATTCAGCAATGGCTTCTGTGAAAATGGGGTGGCTAGAAAGGGATGAATAGAGAGAGAATTTTTAGGAAAGCAATACAGAAGCTTTTACAGGGCTATAGTCCAAGATTGTTGCCATGGTTACAGTAACTGGGCAGTAAAATTAGGGCAGAAAAGGAATAGTCAGAAAAAGTAACAGCGTAAAAAAGATGCAACACTAGAGCACATTTCAATTAAAATAAATAATAACCCCTATTTATTTAAAGCTTCAAAAGAACATGTCACAATGTAAGAGTACAACTTACTATAAAGACAACATGCTTGTGTGTAAAATCTATAATACAGTATTATAGAGTAATGATTTGTGTATATGATATATCTCAAATGATATACAGCTTCTCAAATATTCAAATGTTCAGAATATTAATTATACTATACATGACACACTTGATATGATGCTGATTGACCAGTTCTATCTGGAAATGGGGAGCATTCTGTACTTTGACCAGTTATATCCAGTCTTCCTATTGAAAATATGTACATTAAATGTACAATACATTAATTTTTTTTTTTTTTGGCAAAATGCAAAGTGGTATTCAATTATTAAGTGAAAAAAAAGGTGAAAACAACTCAGGTGGCAAACTGCCACTGGACCAATATTGGGAAAACATCAATTCAATTCAATGTTATTTGTATAGCACTTTTAACAACGGACATTGTCACAAAGCAGCTTTACAGAAATCAATATATGCAAATTAGATTAAATCAAAATAAATTGTAAATATGTGAATTTATCCCTAATGAGAAAGCCAGAGGTGACGGTGGCAAGGAAAAACTCCCTGAGATGATGAGGAAGAAACCTTGAGAGGAACCAGACTCATCTGGGTGATAACAGATAGTGCAATTATAAATAAATCCCTTCTATAACTGTGCGCTACATGGACAAATAGTGCAATTGTGCAACAAGTAAGTTCATTACAGTTTTCACATGAAGTCCGGTTTGTTGAACCTATCCACTGTCCACTGATGGAGACCTAAATACAAAGCTGCTCACGGCACACCGCACTGCAAAGCCACCACAGCAATCACAGTCCCAAGCCATCACAGTAGAGCTCCACGGCCCCCAAGTGGCACCATCCCCAGCAATCCCAATTATCTTCAGGCCGTCCATGTAGGGCCACCTCCAGCAGCAGGGAGCGAACTCAAATGATGAGAACTCCAACCGGAAGTAGGGCATCAGGATGGATCAGGCAGATCCAGAGAGCAGAAGGGGTCAGGATCACTGCTATCTCAGGAGTAGCATGTGTAGCTCAACAGAGAGGGAGACAGAGAGAGGGAGAGATTGTCAGGTAAGCTTTTGTCCCATAATGGTTAAGGAAAATGTACTTTGTGTGCAGAATGCAAGCAGGGACTCCGGCAGGACTAGATGTGACAGCATAACTAAAAGGGGGAGGCAGAAGGGAACACGGACATGAGGGCACATAAAGCGGCCAGCCACTCCACCGTCAACAAACCTGAGCGACCATGTGAGAGTGTGTGTGTGTCTGTGTGAGTGTGTGTTTGGGGGGGGATAGGAGAGGTTCGACAACATCCCAGTTCATCACAACATTTTTATGCCTGTGAACTCTCCAGATCTGCTACTTTACCTAAGAAAAAACTAGTCACAAAAGGCTTAACTAAAGAAATATGTTTTCAGCCTAGATTTGTGAGACTGTGTCTGAGCCCCGAACATTAAATGGAAGGCTTTCCATAACTGTGGGGCTTTGTGAGAGAAAGCTCTATCCCCTGCTGTAGGCTTCACTATTCAAGGTACCAACAAATAGCCTGCACCTTTTGATCAAAGTAGGCATGGCGGATCATAAAATACCAAAATTTCGCTCAGGTACTGCGGCAAGAGACCATTCAGTGCTTTACAGTTAAATAGTAGTATTTTATAATCAATACAAAATTTGATTGCGAGCCAATGCAGTGTGAATAAGATAGGGGTGATGTGGTCATATCTTCTGGTTCTAGTAAGGACTCTCGCTGCTGCATTCTGGACTAACTGGAGCTTGTTTATGCATCTACTGGAACATCTAGACAGCAAGGCATTGCAATAATCCAACCTATAGGTAACAAAAGCATGAACTAATTTTTCTGCATCATGTAGTGACATTATATTTCTTATCTTAGAAATATCTCTGAGATGAAAGAAAGCTGTCCTAGTAATATTATCTACATGAGCTTCAAATGAAAGACTGGAGTCAATAATCACATCAAGGTCTTTTATTCCTGTACATGACAGAAAGCTTACTTCTAACTGCATGTGGTCCTAGTACAAGTACTTCTGAGAGAAAGTTATTAAGCATCCAGTGTCTAATGTCCTTTACACATTCCTCAACACTCCTCAAGAGAACACTGAAACAATAATGTACTCAAATATTGAGATCTCTATAGTTCAAGCATGTTGCTCATTTATTATTCATGTACAAATAAAATATGACTAGAATGCAACTATGCTATTTTTTTCCTTTTAGCAAAAAGGCCTTGGTTGTGGAACACACCCCACAGTACAGTATGGCCAAAGAATTAGTTTAAACTAACGATAAGGTCACAAGCCTCAGCAATGACCTGCTCTTATGGAGCATAATACAACCAAATGATTGGTAAATGAGGACTGGTGAATGCAATTACACATAATAAACATTAGCAATGTGTTTGCAATGTAATCACCAGGACCTAAGATGGCTAAAGAGCTTTGTGTAGGAGGGTATATTGACAAAGCCAAATCACAATCCAAACTCAATATCATTCCACTAGGAAGGTTCAAACACAGAGAGACATGATAAATCAAAAGCAATCCAAAACAAAGCAAGAGTCAAACAAAGATCTGTTTGCCTTATGTACTCTAAAAGCAGAAAGTAACCTGGAAGTGGTAAATCTGAATTCAGGGAAGACAGACCACTGCTGGTGAAGAGGTGTAATGTCCTTGCCTGGTGTGACAGAACCCTAACATTTCTGCTCTCCAGACCTGCCTGATCCATTCTGATGCCCCACTTCTGCTGGGTTCCCTTTTCAGTCTGGTTCCGCTCAAGGTTTCTTCCTCTTATCGCTTCAGGGATTTTTTCCTTGCCAACCTCACCTCTGGCTTGATCATTAGGGAAATATTTAGATTTTTAATTTAAATTTTATATCTCTATTTCTGTAAAAGCTGTTTTGTGACAATATCAATTGTTAAAAGTGCAATACAAATAAAATGAAACTGAATTTAGGAGGGCAGCATATAGGTCTCTGGTAGACATCCAGTGTGACATTTGTCTGCTTGGGTATTTTGTAATTTCATTGCTCTTTTTATTCTGATATGCCACTCCCCAATATCTGCTCACTTCTCTTCATCCATTCATTACAGTGGGTTATGACCATGGGAATAGTGGACATTGGTAATTGTAAGGGTTGATGACCCTGGCCCAGAATTGAACCCAGGTCATGTTGGTGATAACTCAACAACTTAATCACTGCTCCACAGGCAAGGCTGTATGCAATTGCAGAGACACTTTACTTCAGATAGTTCCAGCAAACAAGCAACCAGAGATCCAAAAACAATTCCATCATTTAACTGATGAATCATAAGTCCAAAAACAAGTGAAGAGTCCATCCTTCCATCCATTCTCTGTACCACTTATCCTACACAGGATGGGGTAACCTGGAGCCTATCCCAGGAGACTCAGGGCATAAGGTGGTATGTGGGCTCTGGAACTGCCAGTCTGTTGTAAAGAAAGCTGATTTCATCTCAGTTTTAGCTTCCCATTACTCTCTTGACTTTTTGATACTAACTGAGACCTGGATCTCTCCACAGAACTCAGCTACACTGGCCGCCTTATCCTCTGCTTATGCTTTCTCGCACACTCCACGAGAAGCTGGCAGGGGTGGTGGTACAGGTCTGCTGTTGTCTCGGAGATGGTGCTTCACACTGCTCTCCATGTCTCATCTCAACATCTCATCCTTTGAATTCCATGTAGTTATAGTTACCTCTCCAATCAACCTTCTCAATTCTCATTGACATTCTCATTGTCATCTACCGCCCTCCTGGTCCCCTAGGGGCCTTCCTTGAAGAAATGGACATGCTCCTCAGTCTTTTCCCTACTGACAGCACCCCTCTTACTGTCCTCAGAGACTTTGTCCTCCCTGCCAATAAGATCCATTCCTCTTGCCTTCTCCCTTTTCTGCATTCCTTCTCCTTACCTTTCAACAGCTGTCCTCCTACACATAAAGGAGGAAACACCCTGGACCTTGTCTTCAGCCACCCCTTTCATGCTAACATCTCTGATCATCTCTTGGTATCCTTCACCATCACCCTCCCTATCCTGCCTAAAATCACCAGCCATCAATATTTCTCTCCCACTCATAGAAACCTCCACTCTATCTCCCCTTCCTCCTTAGCTTCCTGCACCCTATCATCCCTTCCTGTCCCTGACTCCTTTTCCTCCCTACCATTGGAGCTAGCCACTGACACTTTCCTCTCCTCACTTTCCTCATCCATGGACCTCCTTTGCCTTCCATCTTCTAAACCCAGGAAGATTTCCTGCCCTGCTCCTTGGCTATCGGATGTGTTACGCAGTAATCAGTGAGAATTAAGAACAGCAGAAAGAAAGTGGAAGAAATCGCAACTCGATACAGATCTTGCCTCTTACCATGCTCTCCTGTCCAAATTTTCATCTGAACCCCCAAGGAACCAGTCAAAAATCACAAAAGATCCCAAAAAAGGTGAAAATCACAAAAGACCCCAAAAGTCAAAAAAGCAGGCAGCAAAACGTTTAAGCACATAGTAACAAGAGGCAAAGACAGTGACTTGGTACTCACATGAGGAACACAAGGACTAAGCAAAGAACAAAGAAAGGGGAGGGTTTAAATAACCTGTCAAATCAGTGATAAAGAACTTTAACAAGGCAAGTTAATTGAAAAACACAAAGGCAGAAGGTCTCCATCTAGTGTCCAAAGCCTATATTGTCCAAAAGGCCCCCCTACCCAGGAATAGCTCCTGACATTCCTCTGGGGACAATCAGGACGGCGTCAATGGAAATCCTGAATTAAGTCCAGGCCAAGAATGTTCCGGGCAGGAACCCAGGAGCGCTCTTCTGGCCCATAACCCTTCCAGTCCACATGGATGAGGGAGAGGCTTGGTTGCAGGCATGGGTTTGAGATGGGAAACATGGAAGGTGGGATTGATCTGCATGGACCATGGAAGGAGGAGACGTTATGCCACTGGATTGACACTTTGGAGCACCTTGAAAGAACTGGGGGGCCAATTTACAGGACTCTACATGCAGGGTAAGTTTCCAGGTGGAAAGCCAAACCCTTTATCCAGGATGAAGAGGTGGGGTGGGTCTGCACCAGTGGTTGGGCCTAAAGCTGCTCATGCTGAGAGGCCCACTGTAGATCCCACTGCACTGACAGCAGTGGACAAACCTCTGTGCTGAAGGGACCCCAACCTCGAGCTCCTGCTCTGGGAACAGCAGGGTCTGGTACCTTAACTGGTACTCAAACAGTGACATCCCAGTAGAAGAGCAGCATAGAGGGTTGTGAGCATACTCTGCCTACAGGAGACAATTGCTCCAGGAGCTGGGTTAGTGGATGCCAGGCAGCGCAAAGTCATCTCCAGATCCTGGTTCAACCTCTCCGTCTGGCCATTGGACTCGGGATGGAACCCAGAAGAGAGGCTGTCTGGCACCCAGATCAGCCAACAGAATGCCTGCCAGAACTAGGAGGTAAATTGCAGCCCCCGATTAGACACCGGATCCTGTGAGAGACCATAGACTCGGAACATATGCTTACATATTAGTTCAGCAGTAATGTCAGCAGGGATGAGTTTAGGTAAAGGGATCAAATGGCATACCTTGGAGAATCTATCAATTATCACTAGAATGGCTGAATTACCTTGAGAAAGAGGTAGTCCTGTTGTGAAGTCTAGGGATAACTGGTGGTTTGGGGATGGGTAGTGGATGGAGAAGTCCCAGGGGACATTGTCGGGGGTCTTTGCTCTGGGCACAGTTGGTACAACCAGCCACAAAACCCTGTGCTGGGCCACCAAAAAGAACCTCTTGTTGAAGTCCAGGGTCTGCATTACACCTGGCTGACCAGCGAGACATGAACCATGCCCCCATTGCTATACCTGGGCGCATATGGCAGCAGGGACAAAAAAGTCAGTTGGGAGGACCTCCTGGCTCTGGCTGTCAGACAACAGTCTCAATTCCCCAGCAAACTGGAGCTACAATATTGGAACTAGGGACAATGGGTTCAGGGGTCTCAGGTTATTTCTGGTGGCTGAAACAGCCTGGAAAGTGCATGCAATTTGAGGTTATTGGAACCAGGATGGTAGACGAGGGTGAACTGGAATCTGTTGAAAAACAGTGCCCATCTGGCCTGATGGGGCTTAGTCTCCTGGCCAGATATATTCAAGATTCTTGTGGTCAGTCCAAACAAGTGAATGGTTGTTGGGTCCCCTCCAACCAGTGCCTCCACTCCTACAAGGCCAACTTGATGGCCGCAGCAGACAAACCTCTGTGCTGAAGGGACCCCGACCTCGGGCTCCTGCTCTGGGAACAGCGGGGTCTGGTACCTGAACTGGTACTCAAACAGGGTACTCAAACAGTGAATGGTTGTTGGGCCCCCTCTAACCATTGCCTCCACTCCTCCAAGGCCAACTTGATGGCCAGCAGTTCTCTCTGCCAATGTTGTAATTCTGTTCCATGGGAGACAGCCGGTGTGAAAAGAAGGAGCATGGGTGGAGTTTTTTGTCAAATAACCACTAAAACCGCACCGCTCCAACACCCACCTCTGAAGCATCCACCTCCATGGTGAAGGGGAGTGCTCTTGAGCTGAAAGAATGTCCAGAGGAACTGAGAGGAAGATGTCTTTGTCAGGGCCATGAGAGGATCCTCTACAGCACTGAAACTGCAGATAAACTGCTGGTAAAAGTTAGCAAAGCCCAGAAAGTGTTGAACTTCTTTCACAGAAGTGGGTGTAGGCCAGTCTCTGACTGCACTAGTCTTCTTGAGGTCCATCTGGAGACTGCCCTTAGAGACAGTGAGCCCCAAGAAGGAGAATTCTGTGGAATGGAACTCATGCTTCTCTGGTTTTATGTGGCTATAAGTGATTCTTTAAGAGGCATTTGCAAGACTTGCTGGACATGACTGATGTGTTCACAGAGCGACTTGGAAAATATGAGGATGTCATCTAAGTAAATGAAGACAAAGTGATTGAGCATGCCACGCAGGATGTCATTGATGATGGCCTGGACGTCTGGGGCATTCGTCAGGCCGAACAGCATGACCAGGTACTTGTAGTGACCTGTAGGGGTTTTGAATGCAGTCTTCCACTCATCTCCGTCCTTGATGCGGACCAGAAGGGTCATCCACGAGCATCCACTGATGAAGTCAGTGAGACACGTCACTTCCTGTTTTCGAATTGTTTTGCCGGGAGTTTCTTGAGTGCATCGGCGTCTTAATTATACTGTTTCTCTCTTTTTTAAATCAATAATTTTGCGCTATCGTTTTCATCTGTTGTATTTTT
>CM075004.1:4096473-4111722 GCA_037576675.1 Pangasius sanitwongsei | reverse complement strand
TTCTGTAAAGCTGCTTTGGGACAATGTCCATTGTTAAAAGCGCTATACAAATAAAACTGAATTGAATTGAATTGAAGGTAGGCATTCATGAGGTCCAAATTTGTGTACACAGTGGCTCCTTGCAGTAGCTCAAAAGCAGTAGACATGAGTGAACAGGGTAGCGGCTCTTGATAGTCACCTTGTTGAGGCCCCAGTAATCTGAAAAAGATTACTGCACCTGCTAGGGAGGTGGAAGGGTGAATGATTCCAGAAGTCAAAGAGACTCTGATGTATTCCTCCGTCTGGTCCAGAGAGAGAAAAATTCTTCTCCTAGGGAGGCTAGTGTCTGGGAGCAGGTCAAAGGAGTAGTCGTAGGAGCAGTGAGGAGGGAGACTGGTCAGTTTCTTCCTGTTGGACACCTCCTTCAGGTCATGATACTCAGGAGGGACTTGGGACAACTCTGGAAGTTCTCGGTAGATGAGGGCAAAGGTGTGGGGAAAAGCATGTGGCATGGCAGGTGGGACCCCACTCAAGCACTAACCCATTGGTCCAGTCTATGTGCAGGTTATGGTGGCTTGAGAAGCCTAGGACAATGGGAAACTCAGGAGAATTAATAAGGTGGAACTGCAACTTCTCTTGGTGGTTATTGATGGACAGGTGTACAGGAGCGTTGAGCTGGTGAACACTACCATTGTCCATGGGTCTTCCATCCAGGGCAGTAACTGTTAAGGGTGGTTCAAGGTTGAACAGTGGGATTTGGAGATTCTTGGCAAGGGACAAGTCCATGAAGTTGCAGCGCTGGAGTCCACCAGTGTTTGAAGGGTGTGCTTTTGACCAGACCCAAGAAAGGGGGTGGAAAGAAGGACCCCAAGAGGAGAAGACTTCAGGGTAGAGATAGGTTCTATCACAGTTCTCCCTCCTCTGGACAGGACTGGGCTTTTCCCAATAACTCTAGATAAGTGGACGTAAAGTGACCCTGTTTAACACAGTAGAGGCAAAACTTTTCTCACATGCACCAGCTTTGCTCGGTCTGGGAGAATTGCATCCTTCTGAACTGCATGGGTCCTTCTGATGAAGTGGAGACTTGGGAGCCGTCTAGTGGTGAAGTCCAGGATCTTGTCTCAAGAGAAAGAGCCAAAGAACAGCTTCTGTCTGTCTCTCACGATGTCGGTTTTCCAGCCAAATTGAGAGGTCAAGCAATGTGTTAATGTGCATCAAGTTCATCCTTGATGGGGCCTGAGACACCATTCTGGAATGCTGCAATGAGTGCCTCCTGGCCTCCTGGCTCTCAGTAGTCAGTGTACAGAAAGCAATGGTGTACTCAGACACACTACAATTTTATGGTGTTGTATTATGGAATACTGCCTTTATGGTGCTGGAGAATTTGTGTGGCAGCCTCCCGGCCACTGACTGGATAGTCAAAAACCCTTCTCATCTCTTCTGGATAGTGCTTTCTTGGTGAGGAGGATGATGATGTATTCAATCTTTGACCAGTGAGAAAGGAAGGTGGATGCCTGGAGGTTTTTACTGGTCCTTAAAAATTACTACTGGTCCTTTAAAAAGGCAGGTACCACATATAAAACATGCTGTAATTTCTACATTGATCACCTGATTTGAATGAAAATATTCTCAGTTGTTTGTTCATCAGTAACTTCAACAGGTAACAGTAATTTCCTTGGCATCCTAGAATTGTTGTCACAACTTGCTGCATTCTTAGCTAAACATATTTAAACAGTTAGGGCCTAGGGTTGGATCTATCAAACTGTAGAGGTCAGTCATACGATAATGCCAGGAAAATGTCTGCCATGTCTGGAAAAAACAATGGGCTACAGGCCCACCTGAAATTAAAAAAAAAACTGATAGAGTACGTCCCTTGTGCAACACATTCTGTTAACTTAGATGATGTTAACTCTTTAGATGGCAGAAGCCCAGAGACTGAACATTGTTTTCATGAGTTGCAGTCTCTGAACACATTTTGCTCTTCATCCACACATACTGTAGATAACATAACATAAACATAAAACATTTGGGGATGAAAGCTCAGAGCCAGAGTTGACATTTGAGTGAAGGGAGAAATTTAAAGTAGAGACATTTAATGTGGTCACTAATGAATTAGTGGCTTGCCTTGACCATCACTTGGGTGCTTACAAGTAGTCTCTTTGGAGTTCTGTTTATGTCAGGCCTGGTGTAGATGCACTCTAAGCTGCCTATCTATCAGACCTGGACAGATAGGCAGTCCTGTTTATGTCAGACTAGGAGTAGATACACTCTAAGTTGCCTATCTATCAGACCCGGACATGAACCCATTGCAGGCACATCTGCAGTCAGTATTCCCCAATGTTTCCTGGGGCTTTTTTTTTTTTACACAGATTTTTCTATCAGGTAAAAAATTCAACTGAAAGCAAGCTTGGAAGTGATTCAGTCTCTTTGCAGACTTGACTTATTCAAGGCTTCTAGGGTCAGTGAGTATCAAAAATGGATGTTCTAGGCAGTGCTTTATTTGTAAAACATGAGGCAGCAGAAAACTGTGCCTCATGTAAACACAACTGTGTTTCAAACGCTTCATGCAATACAGTACAGTGTCGAATGCTGTCATATAAGTTTAATACAATAGGTATAATGACCAATTACACATACAATGAGGGATTGCAACCATAACATGTTTCAGTGATGCCTTGGAAGGACTGGAGGAGTCCTCCACAACATATGCTCAACCTCACCACAAACATTTTGCAAGTAGTACATTATGCCCTTAACATGAATATAACAACACAAATAGCAATATTAATGAAAAAAATATTTTTTAGCTTCCTATCAAAATTACTTGTTATAATTATTATATTATTATAATTAAATGTAATTTACAGTCTCTTCCCAATGTTGTGATTTGCTCTGCTCGTCTGTGGCAGTTTGGTGTCCTTTAGAAATCCAGAAACGTACCTACAGCACAAGGTGGAATTTTCTAAATGATGTGCCACTAAGTTTCAAAAATAAAAACAACGCCTACCTCTTTTTAGCATCTTGTTCTGTCCCATCACTTGAGCTTACTTCTTAAGAAATATTTAAATATTTTAATATTTCTTACATTTAAGTCAGAAGCCTGTTTTACCATATCCATTGCGTGAGAATCTGGAACAGACAGACAGAGGTTAGGTGTGAGTGATCTGCATGAGCTCTGGAGCCTGAGGAATCTCACTCTCAACTGACACAGTCAGTGTCAAAACAAACAAACTCTGTAATTATGTCCTGTCTTAGCCCCTGACAGAATGCAGAGATAAGTGGAGACTTACTTGTAGCTGGCTGACAAAGCTTTCTAGTGTTCATTTGGTTGACAAGGCTTTCTAGTGTTGCAAGGATGTTGGAAATTTTCTGTTGCTGTTCGGAGGCTACATGGTATTTGCATGGTATAATACATGGTCGTTAGGCATTTGCATGTATTAATTGTTGCTGATAGTAATGTGTGTTCAGATCTCAAAGAGAACTAATGAAAGAAAAAAGTTAACTTTGCCCCAGATATGTTTAATTGCATGTCATATATAATGCTTCTTACAGGCTGTGATATGTGGCAAAAATGCATCAAAGTGTAAATATAACCCAACTGTTTACTTTCATTTAATGGGTGCTATCCCTTTAAGATTTTCAGTGGTAATTAGCATCTGTCTTTTGCTGGGCACTCACAGATCCTTTAAATAGATGTTGGATTTTGCAAGTTTAAATGGTTTATGCACAAGCAAACCAGAGGTTGGAAGGACTCTGTAGTACACTCCATAATCTTCAATACCATCCATAATGGAATGTGTAATATTGCTCAAGTTCAGTGTCTACTGTAATATATAAGCATTGTATTAGTGGTTTGCATTCATTCATTCTGCCTATAGGATACCAGTCTATCAAAGTGCACCATGCACCCACACATTCACAAATTCATTCACACCTAGGGCCAAAATAGAGTAGCCTACTGCCATGTTTATGGGAGGTGGAAGATAACAGAGAACCTTAAGGAAAGTGACACTGACATGGGAGAACATGCTCAGAAACTCCACACAGACACTATTCTGCTCACCCATCATGCCACCCTTTGATGTATTTGTAAAAATTAGAATTTATACATGCTAACTACTGACTGCACTGAAAAAAATACTGGAGTGAGATTTACTCAAAAAGGGTGTGGTAACAATTTCCACACAAGTCTTAGTAAATGTAAATAAGCATATCTTTATGTAAGGTTTACATGGCACCAAGGATAATGCTCATAAAAAGTCAATTTAACTAGCAGTTTTCCTTTTTTTTGTTATTTTTATTCAAACTTATTTATTTCATGCAAGACAGCTTAAATTAATTACGGAAATCTCCACACCCGAGTTTGCGAATCATTTATTATTATTACAACATAATGACCACTAAGGGTCCCTGGAGGAATAGTGGTTAGGCCTCAGTGCTCTCACCGCTGTGGCCCGGGACTGTTTCCCAGCCTGTCCCAATCCCAGATAAGCGTTGCGTCAGGAAGGGCATCTGGCATAAGAACTGTGCCAAATCAAATATGCGGATCAATGATCTGCTGTGGCAACCCCTATCGGGAGCAGCCAAAAGAAGAAGAACAACAATAATAACAACAACAACTTAATGGCCACTAACACCATAAAATGTTCCAACCAAGATGTAGAACTCCAATGGGTATATGGTCTTATATCAGCTTTCATAAAGACTAAACTAGCATGATCCTACATTATCATAATGTAGGATAACAACTGTTACTTAACTAATTCAACACACACACAAACTATAAACCTGACTGAGCACAAATCACAAAGAGGATGAACTAAGAAAACTACCAAAACACTTGATCTTTCAAAACATTGCATAATACAATAGCCTTAGGCATTAAAGCCAACACAGAAGAAAAAATACTGAAAATAAATCAGTTTAAAGTTCCGCAAATGCCTATGCAAATCGGGTTCAGAAACCACGCCCCTATATTAGTATGCAATCAGTTCACTTCTTTTTTTTTAGTTTTGTGGGTACTTGCAATAATAGTAAATTTAACCCAGTAAAATATTTACATTAATTAATTTAGGACCAAATTTAAAGCATATAAGTAATTCTAATAATTTATTTTTTGTATAAAAATCACAGATTTGCTTTTGTCATATTTAAGAAAACACTGAATCATTTTTTTCAGTGTGCCTAGTTGCCGTATTAAGCAAGTTTGGCTAAACAGGGTAGTGGGATGGGTTTTTTTTGTTTGTTTGTTTGTTTGTTTGTTTTAGCATGCATTTTTCATATGAGCTAATCCAACCAAGTTGCCAGATTTATTTATGAATAGTTAAACAGAGCGCACAGACTGATTTGCCTGGATAACACACACACTATAACTTTACTGTATCATATATATCCATCCATCCATTTTCTGTACTGCTTATCCTACACAGGTCTTGGGGAGCCTGGAGTCTATCCCAGGGGACTCAGGGCACAAGGCAGGGGACACCCTGGACAGGGTGCCAACCCATTGCACACACACACACACACACACACACACAGTACAGACAATTTAGAGATGCCAATCAGGCAATCCTTGGACTGGGGGAAAAACCACCAAAACACAGGGAGAACATGCATGCTCTGCACACACAGGGCAGCGGCAGGAATCAATGCCTGGGTATGCAGATACCAGGCTGTCAATAAATGTTCCTAGTCAGTAAAGTTTGGTTAAGTCTGTTTATTTGTAAGAGATAATATATTGGCTTATATAAACATGAGTGGGTATTCTGGTGATAAGGTCAATGAAAAGCTTTTCACAGACTGAGACATAATTTTGAGAAACATTTTTTTCTTCAAATGTCAGAAACTCATTTCTGCACACATCATTACCTTTCCCAAAGTGACTTTCAGGATTGAGAAATTACATGGTGGGTGCTAATTTAATTTGTTTATATTGGCTTGCATTGATTTACACTTTGAAATAGATGATTTTGCACTTTCAGGTAGAAATGCCCCAAAAGCATATTCATTAATACATAAGGTTTATTAAACTATATGAAAACCTGTTATATGAAAAAAATCAAAACAGTCAATGTATGTTTTAATAGCCTAGTATGTTTTTAATAGTTTATAAATGTCTTTCTTAGACTTGATGCACTGGGGTTGTAATTTATTCGTTAATGTAATTTTATAACTATAAATACTAAAATATATATAATATATAAATATATTTATATTTTTGCATTTATATTTAATATTTTGTTTTTAGTTAGATTGCACTAACCTAAGAATGGACATATTCTCAATGGATCATTTAATAATCATCATCTGAACAGGATCTGGTCCTTTCCTGTAGGCCTACTCTACTTTCCATGCTGAAGGTAGCATTTTGCTAGCCTGTGTACACTGTTAATTTAAATGCTAATTAACTGTCTACGATTCATTGTAGAAATGAGCCTGGCACACGCAATAAAAGAAAATACCCCCGACCCCACCCCCACCCCCCAACTACCCACACACACACACACAATAGGATGAAGGAAATGGGCAACTTAATGATCCATGCCATGTTGCTAGGTAACACTAGGTCTGGATGCTACAGATAAACGAAAGCATTTCACAGGCACCGCAAGATATAGGGAGCCATGATGGAAGAGTGGGGGTAGGGTGAAAAAATAATGGATAGATCCAGACTTCTATTCATTATTTTCTCTATCTGTCTCACACCTGTCTATCTGACTTTCACCTTGTTCACCGCTCTCAGAACTGTACAAACACTAAGCGCCCTCAAGCCCAACAAGACAAATAGCATTGCTCTTTGTCTTTTCTGTCGCCTAATCCTCCTGCAGCGTCTCCGGATAGACGCACGCACGTCAGGAGGCACGCCGCAAAACGCACCTTGCTAAAATGCAGCCGCTAAAAGCACGCGCAGTGCGTCTGAAATTAACCATCAGTTTACTCGACATGCAAAATGCGTTCAGCACCGCAAACTAGCCTTAGGGCACTCTGCGTGAGGCGGAAAATTAAGTCGCATGGTCAACTAGGCTCAGGCAAATTTATTAAGACCAGTAATGAAGACAATTTTGGGGGGTAATAAATACTTATTAAATAAAGTCTTAATAAAATAAAATCTTGTGTCAAACGATGTGAATAGAATTTAAACAGATGATAATATGTAAACATGGACAATTAAATCGTATTTTATGGTTGACTTTCTATAGCAAATTGGAAAAATCTCACAAAAATGTAATTTCATGTGTTAGACATGAGGAAATGTAGGCACGTGTTCTTGACCGCTGTGCTACACCCGCGGTTGCCAGATCCCCGTCACAAACGCAGCCTAATAGCCTAATAAGCAGGAATAAAACACGTATTTTCCGTGAACAGTTCTTTCACAAGAGTCACGTGTGATTACATATGACAAAAGATTCGGAATAAATAAAAATATATATGAGAATTTAAATATTATATATTTTGGTCAGGTTCTGAAGTATTTGGATAATGATGGAGTTTTTTTGTGATTTTGCCTTTATACATCACCACAATGGATTTGAAATAAAACAACCAAGATGTGATCAAAGTGTGATCGAAAAAAAAGGACCCTGCATTAAAAAATTCCTTTGAGGGTAAACCGCGCACCTGGCAACCCTACTACACACCCAGCTCCTGGCAACGCATGGCGCTGATTTACATCTTGGGAGACAGAGCAACTGATTCGCAAAACCTGCTTCCGCTAATATTCCCTGACGTTAAATAAATCGAGCGAAATGTGTATTTAACTGCACTTCCATTTCTCCAACCCCTTTTCGCAGACTTTGCACTCTCTGAGCGATCCTCGTGCGTGGTGCTTATTGCGGATTTAGGCTCATACATAACGCGCAAGTTTTTGTTTTGTTTTTTTCCTTGAGGCATAAAGACGGGAGCAAACAGCCTGCGTTATTGTTTTCTCTTACTTTTCATTGTCTCTTACTGACCCGCCAACATCTATACCCATGACACGAATGATTCATCTTCCACCTACAGCATGACACAAAGAAAATGGTTTAAAATGGCTTGGATCTGATGAGAGAAGTAAAGTGGAAAAGTGGTTCTCTAGCCAGTGGTCACGTGACCAGGGCATGCTGGAATACTGAACTGTGATTTGTGTATAGAGCGCCATCAGCACAATGCCAGTGATTGCAAATCATCTGTAAATTGCACTTATTCAAAAATGGGGCCAAAAATAGTGCCCCCATCCATTTGTTTTCACCTGCTATAACAATGCACATCCTTTCCCATCGCTCTATTCCAGCCTTTCTTTTTTGTTCGTTCTTCTTAGTTGCGTTGTGTGTTTAAAATACAGCACTGTTTTATCATCATTTCTTCCATCAAATTAATGAATTTTCTTTTCACTTCCCTGTATTTCTTTTCCACTTTGTGTTTGACTAGCTAAAATGGAAATATGCTTTCAAAATATTTTGTATATATATATTTTTTTCAAATGCATTTGAACTTTTATGACTCTGTATATATGTACAACTGTGTATTAAGAATTGTTTCAATCACCACCTGCAAGTCAAAAGATATGAACTGAGATTATTGTGTGGGTGTGAGAATTGCTTTGTAAGCAAGAATTTGTGTACAGCATTTGTGTTATTCCAGATTTGAATTCCAAATTTAATTAAATAGTTGTCTAGATACTCTTCATCTTTTAGTAGGAGTGTTGTCAAATCATTATACACTGCTGCTTTTAAGGCATTATATATATTTATTGCTGAAGCCAATAGTTTACATCCGCCTAGGCTAAAGACATTCAAGCATTCAAACCTTCAAATTCAAATTTAAATTCAAATTGTTACATAACACCTTTCCTGTGTTAAGTCATTTAGGGTATCTACTTTATGTCTGAGTCATTTCAAAATAAAAGCTAAAAGACTATTTATATAAGAGACTCTAATACACACACACACTTTGTTAATATTTGGTGACATTTGCTTTTATTTGCTAAACTTGAATCAAATGCTTGGGGTAGCCTTCCACAAGCTTCTCACAATACAGAAATGTTTTTCCCCATTCTTCCTGACAGAACTAGGGTAACTCAGACAGGTTTGTGGGCCTCCATGCTTTGTCATAATTTTTCAGTTCAGTCCACAAACGTGCTATGGGATTTAGGTCAGGACATTGTGATGGCCACTCCAATATTTTCACTTTGTTTTCTTTAAACTATTTTCTTTCTTGCTTAGAATCGTTGTCTTCCTGGAAGACCCAGCTGCTGCCAAGTTTTAACTTTCTGGCTGACGTCTTGAGGTGGTGCTTCAGTATTTCTAGATAATCCTCCTTCCTCATGATGCCATCTATTTTCTGATGTGCAGCATTACCTGATCATTATGGCCAAACAGTTAAATATTTTTTTGTTTAATCTGACCAGAGAACACACATCCTAAATGCTGATGATCACCTGCGAAATTCAATCTAGCTTTTTTATGCTGGTATTGGAGTGTAGGGGCTTATTCCTTGTGACAACCTTTCAGGCCATGGTGATGTAGGACTCTATTACTGGTGGATGTACATACTTTGGTACCTGATGCCTCGAACTCCTTCACTGGATCTTTGTCGTTGTCTTGGGGTTAGTTTAACCTTTCAGACCAAAGCTCATTCATCCCTGTGAGTTAATTTGTGTCTCCTTCCTGAATGATGCAGTGTCTGTGTGGTCCCAAGATATTTATATCTGTATACAATTGTTTGTACATATGCATGGTGTTTGAAAGTTGCTCCTAAGGAGGAATCCAATTTGTTGAGGTCCACAATTTTTTTTTCTGGGGTCTTGGCTGAGATGCTTGGATTTTCCCAGGGTATCAAGGGCAAAAAGCCATTGGGCTCTAAAATACAGCCACAAGTACACTTCCAATTAACTCTTAATTATGATAATTGGCCAATGAGAAGCTTTAAAAAGTCATTAAGTTAATTTCTGGAAACGTCTATACTATTTAAACAGACAATCAACATGGGGGTATGCAAACATCTGACCTACTGGAATTCTGAAATAGTGAATTTTAAATAACCTCTGATGTGATCAAATCATATGTCATAATTGACTTGCCAAAAGAAATTTTATGGTAGCATGACATACATATAGGTGGAGTTTTGAAAAACATAGATTGAATGTCTTTAGCCTAGGTGTATGTAAAGGTCTGACCTCTACTTTATGTTGTATGTTGTAGATTTGTTAATATTGCATACATGTGTGTGCATCTGGGAAAATGTGGGAATTTGTCCATATGTTAGCCCTGAGAAACAAATGCCACTGCATCGCCCTGTGGAGCCTAGGCTAAAGACATGACCTAGATTCAGTTATCATGATGCCAGAAGGGTTCATCTTCCAGTCTTTGTGCTTAACCAGTGAAGTGTGTTATAGCAAACTCACAATAAATGTACCACTGAATATATATTTTTTAAATGCTTATTTGATAGTATTGGACGATTTTACTCTATAGATCTTGTGCTATTATTTTATACTTATGATGCTTTTGCATTTGGATTAGTGGCCTGTGAAAAGTTTAGACCTTACAAGATAGCAACCTTTTAAAACAAAGTTCATTGTGAATACACTACACACAAAAATGATTGTGTGTGAAGTATGAGAATGCCTCACAGTTTAAACTCCATCCGTCAGCAACAGAAGAGTAAAAGATTTTATGCTAACAAAAATAGTGGTACAATGTTTGTCTATCAGTGATTATCCATCCTACAGATCCTAGAGTCATGTATAATTGGTGACTCTAGTTATTCACTCAAACTGAATGCAGTGTTGACTATATTCAGCTGTATAGTCAGTTGTCATATGCTATTATTAGGTGTTTTTTCATGCTTCTATTATTATTATTATTATTATTATTATTATTATTATTATTATTATTATTATTATACTGTTTCTTTTTAATAATGACTTTTCTTTATAATGCTACTTCTATATTGGTAGTAATATAGAATTTGTATGTATTGGTGGCTATAAATACCCTGAATGTTTTTCCCCGCCATTTTTCTCCTCAATTTGCTCACCTGGGAATTCCTACTCATGAGCCAGCTCTCCCCTATCATTAGACAGCTACAAACTGGGGAGGGTGAAGTCTAACACAGGCTTCCTCTGAGAAGAGTGAAGCCAGGCAACTGCTTTTTTCGAACTGCTGCTCATGCTGCATCACAGGGCAGTGTAACACACTCCAAGGAAAGCACTATCTACCCTCTTAAGCATAAATGAGCTGTGATTGACAGGGGAGAGAGCATATGCCCCTGCCCTAGCTGGTAGCTGTATGGTGGTTCATGTTGAAAATGTAATGAAATGGCTACACCTGCCAGAGAGCTTCCAAGGTGGACTACTGGACATGAACACACAAAAAATAAAAATAAAGATTTCAAAGTAGAGACTGATTACAAGAAAAAACAATGAGATCTTGCCCAAGTCTTTCAGACTAAACCATAGACAGTATTAAAGGTAATCAGCATAAAAAAAATAAAAAAAAGTAAATCCAAAATGTCTCTGAGGCCCTCTAGTGACTGGGTGCAGTACACTTTTTAATGTCACCCTTACCCATATTACCCAGCTTTCCACACTGGCACACAGTTCTTAATAATTAAAGTTAAGCTGTATTTTACCTAAGCCATTTTCTAAAACATTTTTATTTTAACTTTTATTTTTTACCCTTTCATGCTTTACAAAAGGCACCCAATGCTTACCACATTTCACTACACTTCACTCCTTATACAAATTTTGCAAAATACAACCTACAGCACTATAGAAATGAAATTGAAATGAACTCTGCACTCTTTTTTCACACTAAAATGCTGGGGTAATGTAACCCAATTTGATTTGTAATCTAAAACAGAACACAAGTTAACCACTGTTGGGTTATGTGTAGAACCCAAATTCGGTTGCTTTAACCACCCAGTGACTGGTTCATCATGACCCAGCCATGGGTCATTTTAAAATAAAAAAAAAATAATAATAAAATAAAATATTAATTATATAAAATGAAAAAAAAACATAGCTTATCTTGCTCAAATCTTTATGTTAAAAGAACTTTTACAAAGATTAGGCCTGCAATTAGTTTGTTACAAGGCTCATAATAAATAATCCAGTTAATTTTAAACACCAAAGTCAGTATGATTATTTCATTAATATTTTTTGTTTTACAGATAACACTTTCTTTGCTATCAGATGTAACATGATGTATCATAAAAGCAAGAGTACATTTTTTAAGGGAAAAAAAGATTATTATGATCATAGAAGAAGAAGAAGATGGCCTTAGAAGAAGTCCTTATTGGAGCACATGTATAGTGACCTCTGAATGTATTGGAATGGCAAGGCCAATTCTTTTGTTTTTGTATACACAGAAGACATTTGGGTTTGAGAACAAAAGATGAATATGAGATGATAAATCAGAATTTCAGCTTTCATTTACTGATATTTGTATTACACAACTTAGAACATGGCACCTTTTGTTTGAATCCACCCATTTTTCAAGTAATCAAAAATACTGGAACATGTGACTGACAGGTGTTTCTTGTAGCCCAGGTGTGCCCTGTTAGATTGATTGTTTAAAGAATTAATAGCTCTGAATGTCTCCTCTTATTTTGAGCCCCGGGTTTCGCCTATGAAGGTAAATCAATATGAAGACCAGAGAGCTGTCTATGAGAGAAAACCAAGCCATTTGAAGCTGAGAAAAGAGGGGAAATCGATCAGTGTCATTGCACAAGCACTGGACATAGCTAACACAACAATCTGGAATGTCCTGAAAAAGAAAGAAACCACTGGTGTTCTAACAACCAGACATGGATCAGGTTGGCCAAGAAAACAACAGCATTTGATGACAGAAGCATTGTGAGAGCTGTGAAGAAAAACTCAAAAACATCACCAACAATGTCCACAGGGCAGGGGTGTTGGTGTCACAATCCACCCTTAGAAGAAGTCTTTGGTAGCAGAAATAGGAGGCCATACCACTCATCAGCGGTAAGAATCAAAAAATAAAAATAAAAACTTCAAAGTCATATATTGATAACTGCTGTACAATGGAGAAGGATGGAGGAAGAGGACAGTACTGAAGTAGAGACTGAATACAAGAGAAAACAATGATACTTTGCCCAAGGACAGTCTTAAATGAAATTCAGACTATACCATAGATTGTATTAAAGATGAACAGCAAAAAAAATGTGAAAAGTAAATCCAAAATGTCTCTGAGGCCCTCTAGTGACTGGGTGCAGTACACTTTTTAATGTCACCCTTACCCATATTATCAATCTAACAATCAATCTAACAGGGCACACTGGGCTACAAGAAATACCTGTCAGCCACATGTTCCAATATTTTATATTGAAGGCCAGATTGGAATTCACAAAGAAATACAGAGATGAGCCACAAAGGATCTGGAACCAAGATTATCCTCTACCAAAGTGATGGAATGCCAAAGTGTAGAGAAAGAAAGAAACTGATTATGATCCAAAACATACGAGCTCATTGGTCAAGCACAGTGGAGGTATTGTCATAGCTTGTGTTGGTATGGGTGCTTCTGGAACAGGTTCACTAATCATTACTTATGATGTAACTCATGATGGTAGCAGCAGAATGA
The DNA here is from genome assembly GCA_037576675.1 of Pangasius sanitwongsei. Lineage (NCBI taxonomy): Eukaryota > Metazoa > Chordata > Actinopteri > Siluriformes > Pangasiidae > Pangasius > Pangasius sanitwongsei. Next base: position 4,098,163 of record CM075004.1, on the reverse strand, counting down.
ATTCAGAAGTATACAGAAACATTCTGTCTGCCAGTTTATAGAGAAATGCATCCAAACTAATTTGAAGGAACTTAATCATGCTGCAAGACAATGATCCAAAACACACTGCCAACACAACAAATGACTTCATCAGGGGGAAAAAGTGAAAGGTTTTAGACTGGCCAAATCAATCACCAGACCTTAACCGAAGTGAGCATGTATTTCACCTCCTGACGAGGAGACTGAAGGGATAAACTCCCTCAAAACAAATAACAACTGAAAGAAGCTGTGGTACAAGCCTGGAAATGCATCACAAAGAAGAATGCAACAGTTTGGTGATGCCAGTGGGTCGCTGCTTGATGCAGTTATTGCAAGCAAAGGATATGCAACTAAATATTAAGTTATTATTATGTTATTATTATTAAGTTATTTACTTTAATTTACTTTAAGACTATCTGGTCCAATACTTTTGCTCACCTAAAATTAGGTGGTCTGCCACTAACGGTGCCATGTAATAAGTTGACACTAGATGTAGATCTAGATGTAAATATCAGGAAATGAAAGCAAAAATTCTGATCTATCGTCTCATATTCATCTTTTTAGCTCAAACCCAAATGTCTTCAGCATACAGCAAAAACAAAAGAGTAGGCCTGGCCATTCTTGTACTTTCATAGGGGACTGTGTCTGTCTCTGTGTCTGTGCAGTAGTGTGCTCAATACAGAACTTTGTTCATGCAGCTATGCCTTCATGTCTTATTCTAAATGCAGGCGTCAGAAGTGGTCTGGTGATGACACATAATTTGTTTGAGTGCTTCTATTTTTTTCCCCTTAACTGGACGGTGTGCAGTAAACTCCTCTGTGGATTTTGCAGTCAGAAAATCTCTCACATACAGCGGGTAAAATAAGTATTGAACACGTCACCATTTTTCTCAGTAAATATATTTCTAAAGGTGCTATTGACATGAAATTTTCACCAGATGTTGGTAACAACCCATGCAATCCACACATGCAAAGAAATCAGACACAGAGAAAAAGTATTGAACACATGAAGTAAGGGAGGTGCAAAAAGGCATGGAAAGCCAAGACACCAGCTGAAATCAATCAGTAATTAGAAAGCAATCCTGCCCCTTGTCAGTGCAAATTAATATCAGCTGGTTCAGTCCCAACTGATGGCCTATAAAAAGGTGTCTCATTACTAAGGTGTCACACAAGAAACATCTCATGATTGGTGAAAGCAAAGAGCTCTCTCAAGACCTTCGCAACCTTATTGTTGCTGGTATTGGTTACAGAAGGATTTCAAAACTTCTGAATGTTCCAGTGAGCACTGTTGGGGCCATAATCCAGAAGTGGAAAGAACATCATTTCACCATAAACCGGCCATGACCAGGTGCTCCTTGCAAGATTTCTGACAGAGGAGTGAAAAGAATTATCAGAAGAGTTGTCCAAGAGCCAAGGACCACTTGTGGAGAGCTTCAGAAACACTTGGAATTAGCAGGTACAATTGTTTCAAAGAAAACAATAAGTAATGCATTCAACCACAATGGCCTGTATGCACACTCACCACACAAGACTCCATTGCTGAAGAAAAAGCATGTTGAAGCTCGTTTAAAGTTTGCTGCACAACATTTGGACAAGCCTGTGAAATACTGGGAGAATATAGTCTGGTCAGATGAGACCAAAATTGAACTCTTTGGATGCCATAATACACACCA
>CM075004.1:4066992-4083413 GCA_037576675.1 Pangasius sanitwongsei | reverse complement strand
TGTAAAGCTGCTTTGTGACAATGTCCATTGTTAAAAGCGCTATACAAATAAAACTGAATTGAATTGAATTGAATATTCCATGCTGTGTGGAATACTACCAAATTAGTTTGACGGCATGTTCTAATTTTCAAGTGGTCTGTTTTAAGGTGCATGTGGTCATTATACAAGGGTGCTAGTTCTTTCTCTCTAATTATTTTTCTTTTAAGTGGAGCTACATTATCTAGAGTGTAGGGGAATATTGACTCTAAGCATTCAGTTGCCTGATCAAGTTCTGTGGGGTCAGATGGTGATCCAATCAAAGTTGATAACTCTGGGAGATTATTGATAAAAACCATGCACACTAGCTGACATGAATATACATTTGACATGCTAGCATGGCAAAATGCATATATTATGACAGACACATTTTAAATTAGATAAGATAATGATCTGAGATAGTGTCAGACTGTGGAAATGTGACTATATTTTCTATATTTAATCCAAATGTTAGTATTAGATCAAGAGTGTGACTGCCATTATGAGTGGGTCCTATTACATTCTGATTAACACCTACTGAATCTAGAATGGACACATCTGCTGTTCTCAGAGGGTATTGCAATTTATCAAGCGGAATATTAAAGTCTTCAACAATTAATGCTTTGTCTAATGAAAAAAAAACAGGTTTGAGATGAAATACGCAAATTTGTGAAGAAATTCAGAATATGGACCTGGGGGTCTGTAAATAATAATTTATGAAACCAACTGGGTAGACTTACAGTATGCAGCCACATTAAATATGTTACTATAAAGAACTTGCATTGAATTCATGTCCAGGTTTTTGTGTGACACCTAGAATATCTTTATAAATACCTGTGATGCCTCCTCCTCTGATGTATATAACTGTATCCGGGAGGACTAGCTTCATGAAACATATTCATTTGGTTTAATCCACATTTCTGTTAAACATAGAACATTAAACTCCTGATCAGTAATAATTTCATTAACAATAAGTGCTTTAGATGTAAGAGATCTAATATTTAACAGTCCTAGCTTCAGACTAGAGGTGCTGGCTGTGCATTCAGTATGACCTAATTTTATGTTAATTAGGTTACTAAAACAAACTTTCTGAGTATTTCTACATTTTTGTTTAGCTCGTCGAAGACACAGTTTCAATTTGGTTGAACCTGAGTGATGAATCAAGGCAGCTAGCAGATGGTCGGTTTAGCCTGCTTGTCTGCTACCTAGCCATGGCTCTGGATTGTAACTGATTATCTGAAACTATGTACTATGCTGCAAGAAATGAAAGCAGCACCTTCCCAAGTGGGATGTATCACAGTCCCTTGCTGACAAGCCAGCCTTGCCCTCTAAACTACTCCAATTATCAATAAAGCCCACATTGTTTTTGGAGCACCACATGGACATCCAGCAGTTCAGTGACCATAACCTGCTGTAAGCTACATCACCATACCACACTGGGATGGGGCCTGAGCATATTACTGCATTGGACATTGCAGAAGAAGAAAGTGAAAATTTTCTTCAAAAGAAAATGATCACGCAAAATCGTTGATGAAAAAGAAACAATGTTATAGTTTAAACACCGGAAGTCACTGGAAGTATGTCACCAAGCCGCATATGCAATATTAGCAACCAGGTGAGTTTTTCGAATGCAAGCTTGCAACCGACTGGGCTAATATTGAAACCCCCTAGAAAGAACATAGCAACCGTATTGGATTCCATAACAGCCACCTAGCAACACCCTAGCAACCAGCTGAGTTTTCTTCGTGACCCACTAGCTACAACCATACAACCAAATGCAATCATATTGAAACTTCAGAGAAAGACCATATCAACTACCTTGGACCCAATACCAGCCACCTAGCAACACTCAAGCCTGCAGCTAGGTTTCCTTAGAAACCACCTAGCTACAACCATTCAAGCAATAGGGATCACATTGAAACATGCTAGGAAATCCATAGCAATGACCTGGGACACCATAACAGCCACATAGAAACACCCTAGCAAACACCTGAGTTTCCTTTGCAACTGACTAGCTGCACTGTTGCTACCAACTGGGATCATATTGAAACCTCACAGAAACACCACAGCAACAACCTGGGACCCCATATATTACAAAGACCAACACCATATCAATACAATAGCAACTGAACACCTACAAATTTGCAACCAAATGGGAGCAAATTGAAACCTCAGTGAAACTCAATAGCACCCACCATGGACCCCATAATATCCACCGAATAACACCCTAACAACCAGCTGAATTTTCTTAACTTCTCAGTAACTACAAACTTGCAACCATCTGAGATCATATAAAAACATCATAGCAACCACCTTTGCACCATTGACAGCCACCTAGCAACACCCAAGCAACCAGCTGACTTTCCTTAGCAGCCAACAAGCTAAAATCTTTAAGAAAACTGGGCTCAAATTAAAACCTCCTAGGAACACCATAGCAACAACCTGGGAACCAATAACAGCCAGTTAGCAACACCATGGAAACCAACTGAGTTTCCTTAGACACCAACTAGCTACAACCTTGAACCCAACTGAGATCATAGTAAAACCTCTGAGAAGAACAATAGCAACAATCTGGGACCCCATAAAAGCCACCAAGCAACACCATAACAACCGGCTGAGTTTCCTTAGCAACCGAGTAGCTATGACCATGCAACCACCTGGGATCATGTTGAAACCTCCTACAAACACCATAACAACCACCTGAGACCCAATCACAACACCTAGCAGCACCATAGCAACCGGTTGTGTTTCCTTAGCAACCGATTATCTAAAACCTTGCAACCAACAGGGGTCAATTTGAAACCTCCTAGAAATACCATCCCAATCCATACCAACCACCTAGTAACACCCTAGCAACCAGCTGAGTTTCCTTTGCAACTGACTAGCTACAACATTGCAACCAACTGGGATCATGTTAAACCTCTGAGAAACACCACAGCAACAACCCGGGACGTCAAAACAGCAGTTCGCAGCACCCTAGCAACCAGCTGTGTTTCCTTAGCAACCAACTATCTACAACCTTCCAACCAAGAGTGATCATATTGAAACCTCCTAGAAAATGCGAACTGGGACCCCATAACAGCCACACAGCAACACCCTAGCAACCAGCTGTGTTTCTTTAGCAACTGCCTAGCAACAACCTTGTATGCCATAAAAGCCACCTAGAAACACCACATCAACACCATAACAAGTGAACACCTACAACTTTGCAACCAACTGGGAGCACATTGAAATCTCCTTGAAATTCCATAGCAAACACTATGGACCCAGTACCAGCCACCTACCAACACCATAGCAACCAGCTGAGTTTTCTTAGCAACTGACTAGCAGCAACTTTGCAACCAACTGGGATCATATTGATACCTTAGCAACAACTTGGGAGCTCAAAACAGCACCTAGCATCACCATAGCAACCAGCTTGGTTTCCTTAGCAACTGACTAGCTACAACCTTGCAACCAACTGTGATCATATTGAAAACTCCTAGAAACATCATAGCACCCACCTTGGACCCCATAACATCTACCGAACAGCATCAAAGCAACCATCTGAGTTTTCTTAGCAACTGACTAGCTACAACCTTGCAACAAATTTGCATCATATTGAAAACTTCTAGGCACAACATAACAACCACCTGGGACCTCAAAAATACTCCTAGCAGCAGAAAATAATATATTTATCCACACTGTGTATTTATGAAGACTCTATATACATTCCTGTACTGTTTTGTTGCTGCTTTGTACATCTGAGCTGTTGCACTATTACTGCCAATATTGTTTATACTGTTTATACTGCCTATAATGTTACTTCATTGCTATGGTTGTACACACAGGATATACACCAATCAGCCATAACATTAAAACCACTGACAGGTCAAGTGAATAACATGTGAATATCTTGTTACAATGGCACCTGTCAAGGGGTGGAATATATTAGGCAGCAAGTGAACAGTCAGTTCTCAATGCTGATGTGCTGGAAGCAGGAAAAATGGACAAGCATAAGAATCTGAGTGATTTTGACAAGGGCCAAACTGTGATGGCTAGACGACTGGGTCAGAGCATCTCCAAAATGACACGGCTTGTGGGGTGTTCCCAGTATGCAATGGTTAGTATCTACCAAAAGTGGTCCAAGGAAGGACAAGTGGTGAACCGGTGACAGGGTCATAGGAGCCCAAGGCTCACTGATGTGTGTGGGGAGCGAAGGCTAGCCCTTCTGGTCTGAGCCCACAGAAGAGCTACTTTAGCACAAATTGCTGAAAAAGTTAATGCTGACTATGATTGAAAGCTGAACACACAGTGCATTGCAGCTTGGAGGCCAAATCAACACCTTTGTCATGTTCCTCAAACCATTCCTATATAATTTTTGTAGTGTGGTAGGGCGCATTATCCTGCTTAAAGAGGCCATTGCCATTAGAGAATACTGTTGCCATGAAGGGGTGTATTTGGTCTTCAACAATGTTTAGGTAGTCCACATGATGTAAAAGAAAACATGATTCATCAGACCAGACCACCTTCTTCCATTGCTCCATGGTCCAGTTCTGATGTTCACGTGCCCATTGTAGGCGGTTTTGGTGGTGGACAGGGGTCAGCATGGGCACTCTGACCGGTCTGTGGCCAAGCAGCCCCATATGCATATGCAGACCAAGTACACTCCTTCATAGAAACAGTATTCCCTACTGGCAGTGGCCTCTTTAAGCAGGATAATTGTGCCCTGCCACACTGCAAACATTTGTACAGGAATGGTATGAGGAACATGACAAAGGTGTTGATTTGGCCTCCAAATTCCCCAGATCTCAATCTGATTGGGCATTTGTGGGATGTGCTGTACAAACAAGTCCAACCCACAGTGGCCCTACCTCGCAACTTACAGTAATTATAGGATCTGCTGTTAATGTCTTGGTGCCAGATACCACAGCACACCTTCAGAGGTCTTGTAGAGAACATTGCTTGATGGGTCAGAGCTGTTCTGGCGGCAAAAGGGGGACCTACACAATATTAGACAGGTGTTTTTAATGTTATGGCTGAGCAGTGTATATTCAATGTTTATAGTATTTTTTTTAATTATTATTATTTCTTATGGCATCTTGTAAGGAAGTTGCAAACCTAGTTTCATTGTACTTGTGCAATGACAATAAAGTTATTCTATTCTGTTCTAGTCTAGTCTAGTCAATCTACTGTATTCTATTTTTTGGCTTTGTGTAAATGAGCATTGTGTTGCTTTAAAACAGTCCCAATAAGCAAGCTTTTATATTATTAAGTCTTTACATGAAGACCTTTCTCTTGTGGGGTCAGGTAAACTTTAAAAAGATTGATGAATCAACTCAGCATTTTCTTTTAACTAATTCAAGTTCTAGGCATGTAGAACTTCTAGACTAGAAGAAATGTGAGTTTGAATTTATTACTTTAGTCACCACTGTGTACTCTATACTGTATAATCTGCTAATTTTTTTTTAATGTTTGTAAAACAAAAAAAAATTGCCTTAATGGTACTATGAAAAATTAAAGGACATTAATGTATTAATGTTTAAATGCATTAATATTAAATATTCAAGATTCTGCACTATTTCTAGGTCCTTATTTAGATGTAAGCATATTTGTGATTTTGACCATGTTACCTGCTTTGTACAAAAGGTCAGATTTTCCTCATGCCTAATCTCTTCTATTAAAGCATGTGTTCAGATAACCCTGTGATGGATTTTACGTAAAATTGATCCTAAGGTTTTGCACTAACTTGTGCAGTCTGTGCCAGCTCAAGTGCACACTGTCAGCAAAAAGCAAAAAGGGGGCATACCAAATACTAAGAAACTCTGAAATGCATGTAAATATTTCAAAGATTCTACTTTTCACTCAAGTTGCCGTCAATAATATAACTTGTAATGAAATTGTTATTTTAGATTAGAAAATAATGCAAAATAGAAGCATTTCACTAGTGGCCTCAGACCTTTGGACCCCACTGTATAATAGTCTTTTGTCAAGTTAGACATTATTTCACACAGATGTTACAAGAATTGACCACTAGATGTCAGTCAAAGACCACAAATAAATCTTGCTTGGTACGTTCTACCCCAAACGTGACAATTTAGGCAAGCACAATTTAGGCAGACCAATGATATTTGTGTCATTGCTTAGGTGGTGCTATAATAACAAAATTATAAAAGACCTCATAACTCTTCAACTGCTTGTTCTAAAATCATAATTCCCATGTCATGTGATTCTTTGGAGAGTGCCACTTTGAAGTTCTTTTTTTAATCTGCAATATAGTATGAGAGGCATTTATGGCAATATTGCCAAAAAATAATGTGTCAGCACGAAACTTAGACGCTATGTTTAGGACCATGTCCTGAGGGAGGACAAAACATTGGTGTCATTTGACCCCAAGGTGGTGCTATGTAGTGCTTGATGTCTCAGTAGCTGAGGGGTCAAACCCCAAAGGTGCTGGAACTCAACTGTTTTTGTTAGTATTTTTCTACTTCCATAAAATGAATCCTGCAGACCAAATCAAGTCTGAGAGACATGAAACTGTCTCAACAATCGGTTGGACTCCCTCCCATTACTCAGGAAAGAGATGGGCCAAATTGTGACACTATTGCACAGGGTTTTACATTTTGCTCCATATCCCACGACTCATGAATTCTACAATCAAAATTCTTGTTCCCAAATATTCCTTGGATTCTCCCAAACAAAAAAGTCTCAATAACCATTTAACTCCACCCACTTAGTTTTTTGCTAATGTGCATAATACGGAAAGCCTACTTTTGCGAACTAGTCCTGAGATTTTAGGCCTATCATCACAAATTTGGTGTCACACTGTTCAGCAGAGTGTGAGTCTCAGTAATTATTAAAAACATGTTGACATTTCTAAACAAAATGGCCACCACATATCAATAAATTCTAAGGAGGTGGTGCCTAATTTACTCAAACAGGTGTAACTTACATGGATTCACACACAAGATTCTGAGATGATTTGCAAAGTTTTGGGTGTGTTCATACAAAGGGGGCAGAGCTAAGGTCAGATAGTTGTTTCTTAGGAACCATAAATCTAATCAAGCTGAAATTTGCTATGGAAGTGGTAATCTATAAGGGGATTTTTGATAATGCTTTAATTACTTAAAAACATGGCCACCACTGGCCAATCAGATTTCAGCAGGCATTTGACAGGGTTATCATTGAGCTATTGCCTTGAAGCATGAATGTTAGGTTTGAGTATGGACCCACTACTATCTGATGCAATCACACTCAAATTGGCCAGTGGGGGGCACTATTCATATTTCTGCACACAAAAACAAGCATATCTCATGAAAAATAAGGTGTAGAAAGAAATTTCTTTTCTGCTTGATTCTACCACTGAATCTATTAAAAGTTGCTTTTTTGAAAGTTTAGTCATGCCTACTCAAATTTATGATAATTTGCACAATATGCAAAACCTACTTTTGTGAACTCGTCCTAGGATTTTTGTCCAATCTGCACAATACTGATGCCAAACTCAGGAGAGTGTAAACCAATAATTATCAAATATAGGTTGGCATTGATAAACAGTACGGCCACCAAAGCTCAATCAATTCTAAAGAGTCTCAAATAGCTGTACTCAAAGAGGTTTACTCAAATAACTGTAAATTCATGTTTGGTCATATGGATTTGAACCAAATTGGAAATACATGTTGAATACAAGGTTCTGAGGATGTCTGCAAAAGTTTGGGTGTGGTCATACATAGGTGTGGAGTTTAAGTTCAAATAGCTCTTTCTGAAGAACCATAAGGCATATCAAGCTGGAATTTGGTTGGATGCATCTATGTGCTAAACTGTAAATGGATTTTTTATGATCCCTATTTACTGAAAGAACATGGCCATCAGCATATCAGGATTTAGCAGACATTTGGTTCCCATTAAGCTATTGTCATGAATCTTGAATGGTAGTTTCAGGGAGGGACCTATTCATATTCATATTCATAGTGTTTGGAGTTAAGTTCAAATAGCTGTTTCTCAGGAACCAAAAGTCCAATTGAGCTGAAATTTTGTGTGCTGCATCAATCTGCTAATCTGTAACTGGATTTTTAATCATCACTAAATTACATCAAAAACATGGCTGCCTTCTGCCAATAAGCTTTCAACAGGTATTTAAAACAACTAGCATTGAGTTATCTTCACAAAACTAGATGTTCATGTATAGTCTCGTTGTGGTTGTATGTATCTGAGTAAGAACTGGCCACTGAAGGCACTATTTGCAAGTAGTGTTTGGACCCCACAGATCACCACCTGTGGCTATATTTTGTTAGTATTATTAGGGGGCCAAGCACCAAAGGTGCATAGGCACCCAATTTTTATTCTACCTTCTTCTTCTTCTTCTTCTTCTTCTTCTTCTTCTGACTAGGATGTCTATGGCAGCCCATAGAACCGTCTGGTAAAAAGTTGTGAAATTTGGCATATTGATTGGGGACAGTCTAACGAACATTCTGACCAAATTTGGGCCAAGTGCTGCTATTGCTGTAGCGCCACCATTAGGTCAAATTTTGGCCTAATTTGGAAGAACTTTTATGGTCATGGTTCCAACTTTGGAACATGGTCATAACATGTGTCTAAAATTTAAAAGCCATCCTGGATTCCCTGGGTCAAGACAAGTTCAACGCACCCTATGACATCAATTTCTGTCTAATTAGATTTTCCACAGGTTTTTCACCGGATTTTCCACAACTCCACAAGTCACAGTAGTAGTGGCAGCTGCAGCAACAATGCCACCCTGCTGGCTATTTGTTCATCTAGGCCTTTCCTCCTACAGTCAGAGAATTCCACCACTGTCCATCAAAACATACACATCATGAGTAAAACTACAGTTCAGTCTTGAATCCTTTTGCCTAAAGTTATGGCTCTGCTTTCCTGTGATTGCTTAGGCAACAATTGTAGCACATCTGTGAATGTGCGGCTCACTGAGTCTGGGTGCTTGGCCCCCAAAAATGCTGCTTGCAGCTTTAATTATTATTATTATTATTATTATTATTATTATTATTATTATTTAGTGTGTTGTGGAAGCCTGTAATTTCGTGAAACCCAAATATAAATACACTCATTACTGGCAATTGCCACAAAAGCCTAAAATATATACACATGTAAATTGTAATTGCTGCAAACCTGAATATAATTGTCCATGTGACCTCTAATTGCCCCAAAGAATATAAATATTCCCCTGCCTGTGAATTGCCCCAACACCAAAAAATAAACACACCAGTGACCTCTAATTACCCTAAACCCGTAAATATCCTCCTGACTGCTAATTGCCCCAAAAACCTTAAAAAATTCTTGTAAATTGGAAAAGTCTCAAACCCAAATATAAATACGCAGACCCAAGTATTAAAAACGTTGAAGATGTGCATTGCATCACACTCGCAGTATTATTATTATTATTATTATTATTATTATTATTATTATTACACTTGATTTTCTGTGTGTATCTCCTCAACACCAAACTAACTCCAACATGTCCTGGATGATACAACTGTGCTTACTGTATATACAGCTTTTGGAAATCTTTTCTCCTGCTACACATCAGCTTTAGCTTTTACTAAATGTTCATGTTTTAAACACCCATAAATCAAACAATTCCCGCTCATTCTACACGTTTCTGGCATCAAAACGATTGTGTGAACCGACCATGCCATTAGCTAAGTGATAATGGTAAATATTTCCCGAGTTTTGAGTGTTTGTTTCCTGCTACACGTTCCAGTCATTTTCTACGCCGACTGTTCTAACACAGTTTCCACTGTCTCATTGACCTCTTTTGTGTCATTTAAACTCTCAAAAATCAAGCAATTCCCTCTCAATCTACACATTTTCGCATCAAATTGATCAGCCATCCACCCCTGACCCAAACCATATCAGTCAAGCGACTTGGTGAATATTTTCTGAGTTTTGAAGGTTTGTTAAACTATATCACAGACTCTGTAAATGTGGATAATTTTCTTCCAACCCATTTTACTCTCGTCTTACATACAGGGTAATATTTCATCGAAAGATTTTAGGTGAAACTACGTGTATTAAGCATCGATGTGACCACGTGGATCTTCTGAAGCGAACCATGTCGTTAGCTAAGTGATTATTACACCTTCTTTTCTGCATCTATCTCCTCCTACAGTTTGAGAGATTTCCAAACTGTTGTCTGTCCTGATCCTGAAGTGTGTTTGTATACAGCTTTTGGAAATATCCGTCTGTTCTCCTGCTCTGAACTGTTCAATCCTCAAGCAAGAACCACCCAAATTCACAAGGTAAAACCTGGGTACAACAGGACATGTCATGCCAAATTAAATATAGATCACACTTATCCTTCTCTTTCTAGTCATCCTACTGTCTTCCCTCATGCATCTTAATTGGGGAAAGCTAGAGTGGGTTAGCTCATCACCACTCTAGCTTTGAGTGCAAATAGTCAGAATTCACTGTTTCAACAGAACATCTTCCTCTAAAATCCTTATATTTTCACCTAGAAATTCTATTCAAACTTTAAAATGTTCAGCTAATCCCCCTTTCTAAAATCTCCAAATATCTCCAAACATCGTTTCGAAATATATATTTCCGACTTATGAACACATGCTCAAAACTTTAAAAATATTCATGAAACTGTTTACCTAATGACATGGTTCGCTTCAGGAGATTGACATGGTCATTTTTAATGTGTAGTTCCAGCTGGAATTGTTCTATTTATGAGTGCATAAATAAGATGTAAGTGAAAGCGATTAGAGGAAATTAGGCTTATTTAAAGACTGGAGATATAGTTAAACAAATGCTCAAAGTTCAGAAAATGTTCACAAATCTAATTACATGGTTCATGTCAGGGGTGGATGACTGATCAATCTGATACCAAGAATGCATAGACTGAGCAAGAATTGTTTGATTTTTGAGTAAACAGTAATGAACTTTAAGGAAAAATATACCTAACTGCCACTTAATTTGTACGGCAGTGTACCATAGGGCTTCTTACTTGCCCTAGTGGCAAATAACCACTCATAACTTGAAAAATATATTTCAAATCAATTAGATACACTCCCCTCCAAAAGTATTGGAATGGCAAAGCCAATTCGTTTGTTTTTGCTATACACTGAAGACATTTGGGTTTGGGATCAAAAGATGTGACACGATACATCAGAATTCAGCTTTCATTTCCTGATATTTACATGTGTTAAACAGCTTAGAACATGGCACCTTTTGTTTGAACCCACTCATTTTTCAAGTAATCAAAAATACTGGAACATGTGACTGACAGGTGTTTCTTGTTGCCCACGTGTTCCCTGTTAGATTGATTGTTTAAATAATTAATAGCTCTGAATGTCTACTCTTGGTCTGAGACCTGGGTTTCACCTGTGAAGACTGCATTTGTTGTTAAAAAAGGATAAACCAACATGAAGACCAGAGAGCTGTCTATGGGAGAAATGCAAGCCATTTTGAAGCTGAGAAAAGAGGGAAAATTGATCAAAGCCATTGTAAAAGCATTAGACATAGCCCATTTGGAATGTCCGGAAAAAGAAAGAAACCACTGATGTATTAATAACCAGAAATTGAACAGGTTGGCCAAAGAAAACAACAGCAGTTGATGACAGAATTATAAGAGCTGTGAAGAAAACCCCCAAAACAACAGTCAGTGACATCACCAACAACCTCCACAGGGCAGGAGTGAAGTTATTACAATTCACCATTCAAAGAAGACTTTGAGAGCAGAAATACAGAGGCCATACAACAAGATGCAAACCACTCATCAGCAGTAAGAAATCAGAAGGCCAGATTAGAATTCACAAAGAAATGCAGAGATGAGCCACAAAAGTTCTGTAATGAGGATTAACCTTTACCAAAGTGATGGAAAGGCCAAAGTGTAGAGAAAGAAAGGATCTGCTCATGATCCAATACATATGAGCTCATCGGTCAAACATGGTGGAGGAAGTGTCATAGTTTGGGCTTGCATGGCTGCTTCCGGAATGGGCTCACTAATCATTATTGATGATGTAATTCATGATGGTAGCAGCAGAATGAATTCAGAAGTGTACAGAAACATTCTGTCTGCCAGTTTTCATAGAAATGCATCCAATCTAATTGGGAAGAACTTCATTATGCAGCCAAACTATGACCCAAAACCCACTGCCAACACAACAAAGGACTTTGTCAGGGAAAAAAAGTAGAAGGTGTTAGACTGGCCAAGTCAATCAACAGACCTTTACCCAATTGAGCAAACTGAAAGAAGGTTTGGTACAAGTCTGGAAAAGCATCACAAAAGAATGCAACAGTTTGGTGATCTCACTGGGTGATCTCACTTTTGCTCACCTAAAATTTGGGTGGTCTGCCACCAAAGGTGCCATGTGCTAAGGTGTTTAACTACTAAGACGTAAATATCAGAAAATGAAAGCTGAAATTCTGATCTATCATCATTTGTCATTCCAATACTTTCGGCAGGTACTGTATTTAGAGATTTTAGAAAGGGAGAGTTGCTCAATATTTTAAAGCCTGAATGGAGTTTCAAGGTGAAAGTACATGGATTTTATACAAAAATGGCATGTTGAAACAGTGAATTCAGATGACATAAGAAAACCTAGACCTATGGTCACTCACTTTAGCTTTTTCCCATTGAATGAATGGGGGTAGAAGGAAGGATGAAAGAGAAGGATGATGGCAATCTGTCTCTATTGTTGTTCAATGAGTCCTGGTATTCCCGGGTTTGACTATGTGAATTTCGGTGATTGTAGCTTGAGAATTGAATGAGAGAAGATTAAATAGATCCGATTCAAGTGAATGGCAACAAACTAAATAATAGTAATAATAAAAATAAAATCAGACAACAATTAATGTGTTGCTTCCACAACACACTGAGTAATATTTTATATAAATCTGATAACAATATTGTGCAACCATCCTAATAAGTAGATAATGCAGTTCCTGCAGAATCTGTGAATGTACTGGGATGAAAATCTTCAAAGTTGGCTTTTTTGTTTGTTTGTTTGCTTGTTTTATGTATTACATAGATAATTTTACATTTAACCCCAGGCTTTTCACCATCCATATTTACAGTATGAGAGTGAAGAACAACTTTGTCCCTTTACACCATCCATATTGCTAGTATGAGAGAAGCAGGAGGCACGCTATAAAGACAGTGTGAACAAATGCTCAAAACTCGGAAAATAATCACCACGTAGCTAATGACATGGTTCGTGTCAGGAGATCTAGATGATCAGTTTGAGGCCTAATATGTGTAATTTCAGCTGGAATTGTTTGATTTATGACCATTTTAAAAAGACACAAGTTGAATGGATTAGAGGAAAATAGGTGCAATTACAGATGCCAGTTTGTCCTAAACAACACTACTACATTATCATAAAGATGGAGAGTCCCAGCTCAATTGGACTTACAGTTCCTGAGAAACAGTTTTATGAACTTAACTCCCTCCCTTATTGATGACCACGCCCACAACACATACTTCCTCAGGACCTTGTCCTGAAGGGGTCTGTCAAATTTTGTTCAAGTCCATGCAAATATTCATGAGTTACAGCTGTTTGAATGAATTAGGCTCCACCCCATTAGAACTGATTGGCAGGTTCTGTTCATAAATCTTTTTCAGAATTACTGAGGGAGAAACTCTCCTGAGCCATTTGACACTAACTTGGTGAAGATGGGAGTGTTGCTTCACAACACACTAAATAAATATAAAATTGGAGAACAATTAGTGTGTTGCGAATAATAATAATTAAAAGAAGAAGAAGAAGAAAAATAAGAAAACATACAATCCTAGTAGGGTGCCTACACACATAATACTCCTGGAGTTAAACCCTGTTACAGTTTATGTTTTTTTATGAAATCACAGTGTGATTAAATATGTGATTAATCATGTGATTAATCACAGAAAGTGTGCAATTAATTGCTATTTAGAAAATTTGTCAGTTGACAGCCCTAGATCTTACTGAACACTGTGGGCTGGGGGAGTGAATGACCAGCGCTCTCTTCCACCCTCAATACCGCAACTGAGGTGAGACCCTTGAGCAAGGCACCGAACCCCCAACTGCTCCCCGGGTGCCGCAGTTAAAAAGGCTGCCCACTGCTCCAGGTGTGTGTTCACTACTGTGTGTGTGTGCACTTGCATGGGTTAAATGCAGAGCACAAATTCCGAGTATTGGTCACCATACTTGGCCACACGTCACTTCACTATCACTATCAAATTAGACATACAAGTTACAAATCTATGTAAATCATTGGTGCTTTTATTTCAGACTCAATTGTGACAGCTCCAATGGTTATCACATCCGAAAATGATACTGCGGCAGGAGGATTAGATAAATCAGATAAATATCAGCATGATATATAAGTTGCATGATTATAATCTTTGACAGAAAAATACCTCTAAGACTTGGTGATGAGAATCTCAGCAAAATGCTGGCATTGCTTGGCTGTCTGAAGACAAAAATAGGGTCAAGCTTGTAAAAACATCCTGATTATGATTGCAGTTATGACTGATGCGGCTATAAGGATGTTTGCAAAACCAATTAAAGGTCTGTCCTTAGAAAGCATTTACTGACACTGAATCTACCACATTTAAATATATGTCTTAATAATGAACCAACAAAAATGCAATACTGGATAAATATTTTACCTATCGCATTAGACATTTTAACAGGGATGTAAGTGCATAGCCAGTGCTTGCAAAGCATACATTGACTTTAAAAAGAGCAATGACTTCTGTTAACTCAGTTTCTGACATCATGTCATGAATCAGCTCTGTGCGGGTATAATGGTCCTGAACTACACCATTGGGTTAGCATCCACTGATAGCATTTAAGCAGTGACTGCTGAGGATGCTCAGGTTTATCCCATATCATTTTACTTGTAAGTGCATGTTTACCCTTCTGTGTTACACTCCATCATTTACATTTTCCTGTTGGTTGTCATGGTTTCTTGAGCAATCTTTCAGCAAGTCCTGCAGTTCCCTGCCAATCAAGGTCATGGTGTGACAAAGGCGCTGGCTTCAGAGGATGATTAACTCCCATTCAAAGCAACATTTTGCTTCTGAGCTAGTGCTCAGATAAAAATGATAAAAATATCTTCAAGGGCTGGTAAAAAAAAAAAAAAATTCAAACAAACCTTATGCAATGATACCATGCTAAATATTTATAAAAATGCATTTGCAACCAAGAAGATACAGATAATATTTCCATTTTAAGTTGTATGTGGGTTTTGACAAACCTGACTAACATGTATACCCCCAAAGCATCATCAAAGTGTAATTCATTTGTGACAATATTTGTATAAGTTCAGTCACACGGGGTGATATTACTATTGTATCAACAAGGTGAATTCTCTGTACATTTCATTCTCACAGCTATGTGATCAATGTTTCGATGGTAGTGTGAAGTGGGAGCCCTTTGTAAGCCCATTACTACCGCTCTTTCTGTATGCTTGAGAGAGACATGGGCTTTTTGCCAGAATACACCCACACAGTCCTGTGCCAATGCTGTGCTCATTCAAATACACAAACCCCTCAGAACATCAGATATCTACCAAACATATAAATCAAGGGTCTTTTAAAAGCAACATCCTGGTAATTTAACTGTGGCTGCACTTGAAAAAAAATCTTTTTTGTTTTTTAATAATTTAGCATCAAAGAAAGGCACAGGAACTTGTCTTAACGTGGAGTTGGTTTTGTGAGTGAGTAGCTCTGTTGCTGTTGTTTAGTTGTTTTTGTGTTGTTTTGCGTCTCCACCAGACTGAACTATGAGTCAGGTTCACATGATGCCTACACACTCGCCCACTCACACTCCCACAGGCCGTATGCATGTGTACAGACTGATACACAAACACACACTCAAACCATCCTTCAGCCATCTGAGAACCAAGTCCCAGGTGAGTCCATTACTCAAAGCATCAGCAAGAGAGTGAGAGCAAGAGCAAGAGAAAAACGAATGCATGTATGAAAGACAGAATTTTAAATTATTATCACATTTAATTTAGAACAGTCACCATTTTCCACCAGGGCAGTTAAGGAAAAGAGAATAAAAAGCGGGCATGTAATGTTTGAGGAAATGGGTCATCTCCATCCCTGCTCATCAGCATTCACCAGGGATTTGTCCCATTCTGCAATTTGTCACATTTTAGCATATTTTTCAGCATTCCAGAGCATTTGGGAAGTTAGCCAAGACAAACATACACCCAACACCTGCACTGCCAGACAAAGTTTCTTCTAAGAGTTCAATAATTATGACATTTGGGATTCTACTGAAAGTTTAGTTCACTGAAACTGGAACAGCCTCTTAAACCCTAGCCTTTATCTAAACAGCACTCACATTTATAGTAAACTGTTGACCAGCTTTTGTGTTTTCCATACATATATATATATATATATATATATATATATATATATATATATATATATATATATATATATATATATATATATA
>CM075004.1:4052934-4066892 GCA_037576675.1 Pangasius sanitwongsei | reverse complement strand
TATATATATATATATATATACATCTCTCTCTCTCTCTCTCTCTCACACACACACACACATATAGATAGATAGATAGATAGATAGATAGATGTAAACTCTGGCTCCTCTGGGACTTATTTGCTCTCCTGTCACTAATGTTGCTGGTAATTATTTAATAGCACATTTGAGCAGCCAAGCTGTGCATTCTGGAGAGCGAAGTGACGCATGTTCTCCTGCCTCTCCACCCACTCAACATTTTACTCCTTAAACCTGAGTGACTGTATCTGCATGTAAATGATCTTGCCTGCTAATCTGCCTGTTAATCCTTTTCAGCACACAAGAGAGAAAATATAAAAGAAGAAAGAAAGAATTTCAAATATATACTGATTGCACCGTGGCAGGTCATGCATGAATAAATAATTTATATGTTTAGGAAATAAGTGCTTTATTTTTTTTTCTTTGTTTTTGCTTCTTTTCCCACTCATATATTAAAATGTTCTGAAATACTAATTAAGACTGATTTGTAAACTACTAATGCCTTAAACATAATAATATGATTCGGTTGTATATCAGAATGCAGGATAATTATGTGGCTATTAAATTGAAACCTGACTGTGCAACTGAGGATTAACAATAATCGTTGGGCATTTCACTCAGTAACAAGCGTGTTAAATCGTGTCAGTCCATGATTGGTGTGGGTGTTTTGAAAGAAGCAGACTGGCAACAATGGACTGAAAAAAAATCTTAAACTAAAGTAGCAGCACTGCATTAGTTGATGCCAGTGAGCACTGAGGAACTTTGTGACATGAACAATTACAATCTTAATGGTCCTGGTGAATTATTATTATTATTATTATTATTATTATTATTATTATTATTAGGGGTCCAAGCACAAAAGGATTGTAAACCTTTTGGAATGGTTAGGATTTTTTTATTGATTATTCTGATTCTTCACTAAAACATGATGGGCAGCCCAAACCATAAGTCATAAAAACACCATAGAATTTGTCATATGGTGCAGAATTCCTACCGCTGCAGCAAAGTAAAGGGCCCAGCATCAGCCTGATGGCGGCACTATAGTGCAAGCGTTTGTGTTTTGTCTTATATCTTGAAAACAATACGTTGTACACTCAAAATTCTTTTTTTCCTCTTATTCCTTGGCTCTTGTTGAATTCAGCTAGACCCTGGCCACTCATTTCCACTATGATGGATTTTTGCTCACTTGCATACGATGCAAATGCTATTTTTGATTGATCTTCACAAACCTGGTGTCAAACTCTTCAGGAGAGTTTGCCCCTCAATAATTATCAAAAACATCTTGGCATTTATAAATAATATGGCCACGACATGTCAATCAATTCTAACAAGGCAGAGCATAATTTACTCAAAGAGCTGTAACTCATGAATGCTTGTGTGCATTTAGACGAAATTTGAAAGGCATTTACAGGACAAGATTCTGAGGTTATGTGCAAAGTTTGAGGTGTGGTCATGCATAGGGTAAGAGCTAAAGTCAGATAATTATTTCTCAGGAACAGTAAGTCCAGTCGAGCCGAAATTTTGTATGTTGCGTCATTATGCTAATCTGTAATTGGAATTTTGAAGATGACCTATTTACTTAAAAACATGGCTACCATCAGCCAATCAGATTTCAGCAGGCATTTGACAGGGTGAACACTGAGCTATCATCACTGAACTTGAATGGTAGGTTTAAGTATGGACCCACTACTATCTGATGCAATCTCCCTCAAGCTGATCACTGGGGTGCTATTCATGTTTGTGAATACGAAAGCAAGCATATCTCTTGGAAAATAAGATGCACAGTGAACATTTTTCTTAAGCTTAATTTATTTGCACAAACTGCCTTTAGCTCCGCCCACTTAAAGTTGTGAAAATTTGCATAATATGTAAAATTTACTTGTGAAAACTAGTCGTAGGATTTTGGACTATCTTTACGATTGTGAACTTGAAAGACATGGTCAGTACAAGGCTGTTAGGATGTCTGCAAAGGGTGGAGCGTGGTCATCGATAGGGGGAGGGGTTGAATCTTAATAGCTGTTTCCCAGGACCCAAAAGTCCATTGGAGCTGAAATTTGGTGTCCTGCATCATTCTATTAATCTGTAACTGAATTTTTAATCATAATTTAATTACTTCAATCAGCTTTCAGCAGGCATTTCACACAGCTAGCATTGAGCTATCATCATAAAACTTGATAAATATGCACATCTATGGTCTCTTTATTAGTCTAGGTATCTTGGCAAGAACTGGCCACTGGGAGCGCTATTTGTGAGGAGTGCTTGGACCCCAAGGATCACCGCTTGCAGCTATATTTAGGAGACCAAGCATGTGGTGCATGGAACCCTATTGTTTTCATTAGGATTTTTCTTCTTCTTTTTTTCTCCACTAAAACTGATCATGCAGACCAAACTGTAGGTCCTACAGTAAGTAGTACGTAAGTAGTACTCCATCCTGCTATTCAGGCAAGATGAGATCAACTGGCTTAATGGTGGCACTATAGCCAAGTGTTTTAGATTTTTGCTCACATCTTGAGAAGCCCTACTGTGAAAATTCTTTTTGCTTATTATTCCTTGGGTTCTCCCAAAATAAAAAGCCACAAGAACCATTTAGCTCCACCCACTTAGATTTTTTGCTAATTTGCATAATATACAAAACCTATTTTGAGAACTTATCCTTGGACTTTTGCTTGATCTCCATAATTCTAGTATCAAACTACTCAGCATAGTGTGACCCCCAATAATTATCAACAAAATGTTGATCTTCCTAAAGGTGGCCGCCACATGTCAATCAATTCTAATGAGGTGGAGAATAATTTACTCAAGCAGCTCTAACTCATGACTTTTTGCATAGATTTGCACAAAACTTGAAACATATATACAGGACAAGATTCTGAGGTCATTTGCAAAGTTTGGGGCATAGTCATGCATAAGGGGTGGAGCTAAGGTCAGATAACTGTTTCTCAAGAACTGTACGTCTTATCGAGATGAAAGTGCATCTTTATGCTAATCTGCAAGTATATCTTTGATGATGACCTGGTTACTTAAAAACCATGTCTGCAATCAGCCAATCAGCTTTCAGCAGGAAATTTCAGTTCGATGGAATTCAAGTTATTCAAACCATTCTTGAATAACATGCAAACGAATTTGACGGCGTGCACGCCGAATTGGACTTGAGGCTATATCTCAGTAATGCTTTAGCCTACTCAGACCAAACTTTGTATATGTCTTAGTCACCATGACTTGAGGGTACCTACACAGTTTTGGAACAGTGCCACCTAGTGCTCACGAGATATGAAAAAAGCATATTTTTGCTTTTCGGTCCATTTGTCCGATTTTCACCAAATTTGACACATATCATCTTCAGTCCATGCCAGTAATACGTTATGGATTTTGTGTTGGAAAAAAAAACTTTATAAAGAAGAAAAGCTTCCATATAACGCATTGTCAAAGTTGACATAAGCGCCACATAGTGTTTTATGCAATATCTTCACAAAACTACTGCCTATTGCACTGAAACTTGATATGTAAAATCATGACCATGCTCTGACGCTTGCTTAGCTCCTCACTTTGCCTCTGTGGTGCTTGGCCCGTAATTGCTGCTTGCAGCTATATTTTTTATTAAAGTACTTTTACTGCAACTGAAAGGACAAATATACTGTACGTCAACCGCGCAGACTAACAAAAGGACTTCACCAGCCTTTGTCCAGTCTGTCTGCTGGTTTTAACTTTACAGGATGCTCTGTAAACGAAAGGATCTTTCATCTCTCTCGCAGGCTGATCGCCACAAGGAGAGAAATGGTTGTTAAAAGCAGTATTCTTCTAAATAAAGGGGATCGCGCGCATCTCCTCTTCTTCTCTCTTTGATCTCTCTTATAAGACCCAAACTGCGTAATGTTATTGCCATTAACGTTACTGCGCCTTGGGACCTGTTTGTCATTGGAAATCTTTATTTTATAGTTTCTATCTTTGGCCATCCACCACGTGTGAGGTGTTGAAATCCCCGCCATATTTTCTCCCTATTGCTCTTTGTTTCACATTCCAGGAGGCGCGGTCGCGTATAAGCGCAGCGGGAACGCGCACACGCGCATCCACACGCGCGTCCACACACACAGATGCTCACAGTTTCTTTCTCTCTCTCTCTCTCTCTCGCCCACACACACACACACACACACACATTCCTTTCGTCTCTCTGTCTCTCTCTCTCTCTCTGTCTCTCCCACACACACACCTCTCCTTTATCTGTCCGTATTTTAGAATTAGGTTCTTTGTTAAGCAGTTCATTGGTGTTTATTTTTTCTTCTCTGTATTTCAATAAATTCCATTGTACTGAACATTTTATTGCCTTGTTGTGGTTATTAATGTGATGTTGCAAGGCAATCTGTTCAGAACTATGCCTTCAGAAACCAAGTCATTGATTATTATTATTGTTCTCAACTAAAATTATGGTTTTAATTGAGATTCTTGGACTAATTTGAAGGTATGTAATTTTAAATTCTAATTAAAATTCTAAACTAAAAAAGGGGATATCTTATGAGACTGATCAATCATTTAGACTGATTTAAACAGACTGATTCATTTAGGAGACTGATTAATTACATTTACAGTGAATCACCTATATTACTGGTATGTACCTTGCATTTCTAGTGCTTCCTATATAATCATTATTAAACTGGTTCAATATTTTACAAGTTTTTCAAAATATAGTATCTACAATACATCATATAGCATGAGCTGAAGACAGTTCTTTATAATGTTTGCTGAGCTACTTTGGAGCTACTGTATAATCTCTGTGATACACTATATATCCCAAAGTATGTGGACGCCTGACCATCACACACATACGTGGGTTTTCCCCTAACTGTCTCCATAAAATTAGAAGCACACAATTGTCTAGAATGCCTTTGTATGCTGGACCATTAAGATTAAGACTTCCTTCGTCTGACATCAGTTCCTGACCTCACTACCGCTCTTGAAGCTGAATGAGCACACATCCCCACAGCTTTTGGCCATATAGTGTATATTCATTTCTGTCCTGTAAGGATCATGAACGACATTCAAATCACTGCTTCATCTATGTGTATTTTTGAATTTCAGTGAAACTGGCAGCAGTCACAGATTTTGGATCCCCTTTAATGACATAAACAACATTCCATCCTTCATACAGTGAACTCCACATTTATTGGAGTTTGTATTAAAAAAAAAAAACAATGCACACAATGATCCAAAATTTCCAGTCAAACAGTTGATGAAACTTCTTACCTTCTCTTCAACATAATTAGTCTTCCTATAATCTATCTCCATTGGCAGAACCAAAGAGCTTTCAACACAAAAAAAGAGGGTTGTTGACCTGCACAATCTAGGTAATATTTAAAAACACAAAACGGGCCATATTATAAAAAGTTTTGAGTCTAAAAATGTGTTTAAATTTGCTCGGAAGAGGGTGCAGGAGCATATTTTCCACCACACAGGTCGTCCAAAGAAGAATCCAAATATCCTAGTTTCTGAATTGCATAGTTTAGTTTAATACTACAGGGTGTCCCAAAAGTCTCCATACATTGGGAAAATTAACACTTTTTAGCAAAATGTCTTCCAAAATTTTTCATACTTAGTATATATTATATAATTTTTAAGAATGCCTTTGACGAAGAAGAATGTATTGAAATCCTTCTCATGGCTGGTTTGGGAAGCTCACACAAGGTTGCGATGGACATGCAATTACATGCATAACACCAGATGTGTTAACACAAGTTCATGAGTGGGAGAGACAACTCAGTGTGTGTTTACAAAGAAATGGAAATCATGTAGAGGACATTTTGTAAATAAAGTTACATTTTCCTAAAAAGTGATGTTTTCCCCTGTGTATGGAGACTTTTGGGACACCCTGTAGTTTATTTTTGGGGTTGACATCCATCTATTAGATGGCGCCCCCATAAAAACAAACTGTTTGGAAGAACTGGTACTGCATGCAAAAAAAAAAAGAAAGAAAAAAAAGCACCTAACACACAACATAAAATCAGTGAAGGCTGTTCTATTGTGGCTCTTCTGTGGATACTCTGCCAGGAGTTTAAAAATGGAGCCATAGATGGATTATTCAAAACAGCACAGACATTGCTGCAGGGCACAATATCAGTGTATTTCAATGGTCAGTCTCCGACTCATTTGAACCTTACTGAAAACCTGTGGTCTGAATCGATTAGGCAAGTCTACACGCACAAACTTCAGAATATAACGCAACTTAAAATGTTCTGCATGGAGGAGTGGTCACATCACTCTACAAGAGTCTCCAACCTCAAACATTACAGAAAGAGACTCAGTGCCATTATTTTCTCCAGGGGAGGAAACCAATATTTTACAGGCAAAAAGTTGCACCACAAGTTTTGTGTTAAAAATATTGTTACGGTAATACAACACCGCATTCCCATATCACTCTCACTGGGCTATTTGGTGTACAATGTACAATTCATTGCACCAGTTTACAACTGGTATGCTTTCTTTTTTCAAAAAGCATTGCAATTTTGCTGATTTTAAAAATCTGTTATTACTAAATACAGTTTAATAGCGATTTTGCAGTAAAAAGGAGAATGCTGTTCCCACATGACATGGAGTTTACTCTCACATATTTTCACTTACGTACTTCCAAAGCCGTTCATTATGGTGTGGGTCCTACTATTTACTATTTACGTACTACACTTTTGACTGGAACAGTTTGCTGTAATCATAACTAATTATTAACATGTATCTTGACTGAAACCATTAAAAAAAATCTTTACAAAAACGAAAATGACCAGAACACCTACAAAATTATTTATACCAAGAGCAGCAATTAATATATGCCTCCTCAGATAAGCGAGTTTATATGTTCTAGGATAGAAAATATTTCCCTGGGCTCAAAATTATTAAAATTTTAATATTCACCATCTTTGAATTTTGTAAAAACACAAAATAACTTACATGTTAATTACATGACATCTGTTTTAAAATAATACATTGAGTAATATGCAGACAGAAACTATTTTACATGCTTAAAAAAAAAACAGAGTTCTACATTGATTTCCACACCTAGAAAAAGCATAACGGGAAAAATATTGCCTGGTCTTTTTCCAATCTTCAACCATCCATTTTCGGTGATGTGGTCTTCTACTGTTTTAGCCTATCCACCTCAAGGTTTGATACAAGTGCTCTGAGATGCTTTTCTGCTCACCACAGTTGTAAAGAGTGGTTATTTGAGTTACCATGGCCTACATGTCAGTTTGATCGACTCTGGCCATTCTCTGGCTTCTTCGCTTTAAAAAAGGCATTTCCACCCACAGAACTACCACTCATTGGATGTTTTTTTTAGTATTTCGCACCATTCTGTATATAATGTTAAGCATTAAAATCCCAGGAGATCAGTAGTTTGTGAAATACCGAACCATCTGGCACCAACAGCGACGCAATGGTCAAAGTCACTGAATTCACATTTTCCCCATTCTGATGTATAATGTTAACATTAAGTGAAGCACTTGTCCTGTTTCTGCAAGATTTTATGCACTGCACTGCTGCCACGTGAGTGGCTGATAGGATAATTGCATGAATGAGCAGGTGTGCAGGTGTTCCTATTAACAGTCTTTTATTTTGTTTAGCAGTCTTTTATTTTCTTTGTTTAGAACTGCTGAATTTCTTTTGTTTATATTTTGGAACTATGGAAAGTGATGGTCAAGCTAATGCTGTAATAAAAAGAAAGCAGATATCAACATAATATTCACATATGGTCGTTGAATTTAAGCCACTATGGCTTTCCAAACATGTATATTAACATATATGTTTTAAATCAGAAGCAGAAGGTATTTGAGAGGGGAGAAAGAAAGTATAGTATGTATATAAGAGTATTTTTGCATAAATGTGCTACATTTCGAGTGTTGATGTGCATCTGAGGGTGTACATGAGTGAGGTTTTGTGTGTGTGGGTGTGTGCGTGTGTGTGTGTGTGTATGCCAGAGGCTGAGAGCCCTTGAGAGTTGTGTAGGCAAGGGTCCTCTGCATACATTTACAGACAGTGTGGGGGGTGGAGAGGTATTTGGAGCTCAGCCTGTCTGCAGCTTGCTGACTGACAGAGCAAGAGACAGATATATAGCAGTGAGGGATAACAGCACATCATGCTATAATTCGCAGAGAGGAAATGAGATGGATAGAAACACAAAAGCAAATAAGGAATAAGATAGAGAGAGAGAGAGAGAGAGAGAGAGATCTGTAAAATTACCACAGGAATGGTCCTCTTAAATCCAGAGGAATTACACTCTTATACAAGGAACCTTTTCTTCTATGTTCTTTGTATAGTTAAGGCTTTTTAGCTTCCTAAACAGTTTTACTTGAAACTCCCTCTGACAAGGAAACACACTGATGTAGCATTTTACTTAAAACCTTTAAGGGTTCTCCTTAGATAAAGAAACTGAAGAACAATTTCATTTTAATTTGTACCTTTTCTAGTATACATAAACCTTTCTTATGAATTCTATAATTTCAGTGAAACTAATAGGGAAGGTATGTACAGTCTCCTCCGAAAGTATTGGAACAACA
This sequence comes from Pangasius sanitwongsei, assembly GCA_037576675.1. NCBI lineage: Eukaryota > Metazoa > Chordata > Actinopteri > Siluriformes > Pangasiidae > Pangasius > Pangasius sanitwongsei. Next base: position 4,058,343 of record CM075004.1, on the reverse strand, counting down.
AGTCCAATTCTTGCTTAGAACGTGGAACCCACCCATATTTCAAGTGATCTGATACTGAGAGGTATTTCTTCATGCCCAAGTGTTCCCTGTTAGATTGATTGTTTAAACAATTAACTGCTCTGAATGTCTACTCTTGGTTTGAGCCCTGGGTTTCATCTGTGAAGACTGCGTTTGTTGTTAAAAATGATAAACCAACTTGAAGACCGGAGAGCTGTCCATGGGAGAAAAGCAAGCCACTCTGAAGCTGAGAAAAGACAGATAATTGATCAGAGCCATTGCACAAGCATTGGACACAGCCACTACAACAATATGTAATGTCCTGAAAAAGAAAGAACCCACTAGTGTACTAACAACCAGACATCTAACAGGTTGGCCAAAGAAAACAACAGCAGGTGATGACAGAAACATTGTGAGAGCTATGAAGAAAAACCCAAAAACAAAGACAGTGACATCAACAACCTCCACAGGGCAGGGGTGAAGGTATCATAATCCACCATTTGAAGACTTTGAGAGCAGAAATATAGAGGCCATCCCAAAAGATGCAAACCACTCATCAACAGTAAGAACAGGAAAACCAGAATGGAATTTGCAAAGAAATACAGAGATGAGCCACAAAAGATCTGGAACCAAATTTAACCTCTACCACATTGATGAAAAGGCTAAAGTGTGGAGAAGGAAAGGATCTGCTCAAGATCCAAAACATACAAGCTCATCAGACAAGCACAGTGGAGGTAGTGTAATGTCTAAGGCTTGCATGGCTGCTTCTGGAACGGGCTCACTAATCTTTATTGATGATGTAACTCATGTTGGTAGCAGCATAATGAATTCAGAAGTCTACAGAAACATTCTGTCTGCCAATTTACAGAGAAATACATCCAATCTAATCGGGAGGAACTTCATCATGCAGCAAGACAATGACCCAAAAAAGTGGAAGGTTTTAGACTGGCCAAGTCAATCACCAGACCTTAATCCAATTGAGCATTCATTTCACCTCCTGAAGAGGAGACTGAATCTGAGGAGATAATATAGCCCCATATGCTTCAGAATTCATCCTGCTGCTTTTGTCAGCAGTCACATCATCAATAAATACAAAGGAACAAGTTCCATTAACAACCACACATGCCCACGCCATAAGAATAGGTGGTATGCTGTCGATCATGAGCAGTCCTTTCCCTTCTTCATACTCTTCTCTTCCCATCATTCTGGTAAAAGTTGATCTTTGTCTCATCTATCCATAGGATGTTGTTCCAGAACTGCACAGGCTTATTTATTTATTTATTTATTTTTTAATTTTTATTTTTATAGGTATTTGTTGCAAAATCTAATCTGGTCTTCCTGATTTTGAGGCTTACCAATGGTTTATATCTTGCAGTAAATCTGCTGTGATTGCTTTACTGATGATGTTACAGGAGAATGAATTCAGAAGTCTACAGAAACATTCTGTCTGCCAATTTACAGAGAAATGCAACCAATATAATTGGGAAGAACTTCATCATTGGAGCAAGGCAATGACCCAAAACCCACTGCCAACTCAACAAAGGACTTCATCAGGAGGAGAGTGGAAGGTTTTAGACTGGCCCAGTTGAGCGTGCATTTCACCTCCTAAAGAGGAGAGTGAAGGGAGACCCCCCAAAAACAAACAAACAAACAAACAACAAAGACGCTGTGGTACAAGCCTGGAAAAGCATCACAAAAGAAGAATGCAAGAGTTTAGCGATCTAAGTGACCCTCTTAGATCACTAAACTCTTGCATTCTTCTTTTGTGATGCTTTTCCAAGCAACATCAAACAACAAGCATGCAACCAAATATTATGTTATTTACTTTAATTTACTTGAAGTCTATCTGTTCCAATAGAAAATTGGGTGGTCTGCCACCAAATGTGACATGTTCTAAGTTGTGTTGTACACATCTAACACATCTAGTTGTAAATATCAGGAAATGAAACCTGAAATTCTGATCTTTCATCTCGTATTGATCTTTTGATCTCAAACCCAAATGTCTTCAGTGTATAGCAAAAAAAAAAAAAAAAAAAAAAAAAAGAAAAGAACCAGCCTTGCTGTTCCAATACTTTCGGAGGGGACTGTAGTTATGGGAGTGAGGAATTTAAGAGGAATGTAACACCAACAAACCCCAAGAGTTTAAAGTGATAAACATTGCAGGGGATATAAGCAAAAGAAAAAGGTTTCTAAGGGATACTTTGGATGGCTAACACTTTTAGCTTCTAAATTGGATGCCTTTGAAAGGAAAACCCAGTGCTGGATTCTGCACAGAACCTTTAAAGATTCATCTGAAGGGACAAACCACCCCTGAGCGCGCAGGAAGCTGATAATCAGTGTGTGATATGCATCTTTACTGTACTAAACACCCTGAGAAACTCAGTAAGACACTTCCAGTGTAGTGGGTGTAGCCTAAATCGCTTATTTAAAGCACAGCCCAGTGAATATATGCTGATAGAAATGGGGTGGAGAGAGCTGTCAGCTGCAAATATCTTAATCAGACCAGTACATTCCTCCGAATCCGGTTCTGCATGCAGAAATCTTAAACAGATTCGGTTCATTTACAGGCGATCCTCAGCCTCTAACCTGAGGTCAGCACTGGCGTAATGTAAACAATGCGAGACGAGAGAGTTAAGGCACGGCCCCGAAATGCAGCTGGAATCTGGAAGCGTGAACAAGCAAGCAGCCGACATTTCAGACTGACACATCGGTGTGCGCGCGAGAGCAGCAGCAGCAGCGCGAGCTCCGCACGGCTGATAAAGGGGGACGGAGAGGGCGGCAAATGGCAAGCGAGAGGGGATGAGATCACTCACAGAAGTAGACTTTTTTTTTTGTAATCCAGTGGGCCGTGTAACGGCAGCGCGCGTGTACTTTAGTATTAAACCGCCTCTTTGTCCTCTTTGTGTGGTTTTAGCCAGGCAGAAGTGCGGCGAAGAGACAGCAGCCGGAGACGAGTCTGGGACTCCGGACGCGCAGTAAAGGTAGGCCAAGCTGCACGACCCGCTTTCTGGCTCTTCCAGTCTTTATCAGATTTATACAGTCAGAGCCTGTGAGCGCTCTGACTCCTTTGTCAAACATGTCGCTGAAACACTAAACACGGACATTTTGTCAAAAAAAAAAAAAAAAAATACAGCCATTTCTCTCGCTGCAGTCGAGTTTATTTGCATTCAGTGTTGATTAAATTCATAACGATGCGAATTGGTGAAGTGAGGAATAACTTGGGGGAGTTCAGCGGTGGTACTGTGTGTGTGTGTGTGTGTGTGGTCCGAGCGCATGGACCGTTTCCCAGCCAGGTTGAGTCAAGGCTCACACGCGGTCGGTTTAGTAGTGGAGCTGGTGAACTACAGTAAAATGAGGAAGGACAGAGGGCTTTCACACCGAGCAGGGTTTGTAGGTTTTGTCGGGGTCTCCGTGGGCTACCGAGAAGGTGGTTTTCCCCTTTCCGGAGAGAGGAGGGAGGGAAGCGGAGGGAGGGAAGCGGAGGGGCCGCTGTGTGCTGGAACGCGGCCAGGCGGGGACTGAGAGAGGGCGGGAAAAAGAAAAGGGGATGAAATATGTGGGAGAGAGAAACACAAGACACACACACACACACACAGCACTGCATGTAGTCTTTAGAGACAGACAAGCAGGCCTATAATTTTTTTTTAATGTAAATCTTTAAATCATATTTAATTATCGTTTTAAATACAATACAAACGAAAAGACCATTCTGTCTTGAAGGAATACACACACACACACACACTCACACACACGAAATAAATAGTAGAATATTCCAGCCAAATGTAAAATCTTATAGCGAGTAGGCGTTATATAAGATCATCTTTTATATAACCCAAGGGAGAATACACAAGACAAACATGAATGACAGATTTCTGAGACATTTTGCCATAATTTTAGATACAGGAATAAATATAAAACTGATATAACATGACTAATGATGTCCAGTCAAATGACTAATCAAAATGTATTTTACATATAATACATATATAATACATAATAACACTCATGTTGAATAAATGTCATGTCAGCAGTTCTTCAAAATTATATATATATATATATATCACGTCCTATAAGAAAAGGCATTACGTTTTCTACATCATTCTTCTTACAAAATATGACTCTACTCTAATTAGATTTAATTATTCTATGTAATAATTTGATTGAAATGTGAAATTGTTTATGAAATTAAATATTTACTGTTATATACTGTTTATATACTGTTATAATGCATAAATCTAGGCTCTTAACAATTTCACATTTTTAGTTATGCCATGATGTCTCAACATATGTGGCAGACCGAGGATGTGGAAATAGTGGTGCTGGATTCCGCCATCTCGCATCCCTGTAGCAGACAAACAAATGGACCACAAAAGCATTTTTAGTGTCTAGTGTATTGCCAGTTTATGGAGCTAGATTACTAGACAAATCCTTAGACATGGTAGTAATATAGATTTAATCTACTGTATATAGAAGGTAACAGTCTGTTGTTGAATACAGTGTAAGCTTTTTTTTTTTTTAATATCATTTGCTCTGATAGGCTTTAGAGACTAAAGTCTCGAGGATCATTTTTGCATACATCAGAAAAGAGGTTAATACATATATCATATCATCTCAGGGAGTTTTTCCTCGCCGCCATCGCCACTGGCTTGCTCATTAGGGATAAATTCACAGTGATAAATTCAAATATTTACAATATATTTTTTGTGAATCCATTTATTTCTGTAAAGCTGCTTTGTGACAATGTCCATTGTTAAAAACGCTATACAAATAAAACTGAATTGAATTGAATTGAATTAGGACCATACACACATGCTAAGACCATAGAATATAAATATGTTGTATGAATGTTTTGCCTGATATCAAAATCACATATTTAATATAAGTGATTTGTTTCTAGTTATGCCTTTTTATCTGTAACTTGACTAACATGTCGAACATGTAAGTGTTTGTGTTGTATCAACACTGTGAAAGTGGTTGCACTCTGCTACAAGACCTTTTGAGGTGTTTAGTGTTGAAGGAGGGAGATCAAATTGCAGTTGCTCTAACTGAAAGCTCAGCGTTGAAGTAACATTCATTTTTTATCATTTTGTTGGAATTGTATCCATTTCAGGATCAAAATGGTTCACTGTGAACAGTTTGTAAAGGACTTTGAGTAGTTCATCTTACTATCTGCATACAATTCATGGACAGGGCAAAAGTCTTTTGCCACCAAAATTCTGTTTAAAGACATTTCATCTGTGCAATGATTCTTTTATAGGTTTATAAAATCACTATTAACATTATACAAAAATGCAATAATACAATATTAAAATAAAAATTAAAATAATTCTTGTCTCTGGGGGGGGGGGGGGGGGGGGGGGGGGGGGGGGGGGGGGGGGGGGGGGGGGGGGGGGGGGGGGGGGGGGTGGGGGG
>CM075004.1:4042575-4052834 GCA_037576675.1 Pangasius sanitwongsei | reverse complement strand
TTTATAAAAACAATATTAAAATTATAAAAAAATTCAATAATAAAATATTAAAATAAAAATTAAAATAATTATTCTCACAACCCCCCCCCCCCCCCCCCCCCAGTGCTTTATTGATTAAATGTGTGTATTTGATGGTAGTTACAAAACCATATAAATAGGAGGATATTGTCATCCGACCAAACTGGTTTTTCAAGGTATGACATCCAAAACATTTGCATTAACTGGGCACGATCAAGACAGAAAACACAACAGAAAAGCAAAAAAAAAAAAAAAAAAAGCACTTGATGAACAACAGTAATCCAGTTAACAGAATCCAGAAAGAAATCTGTTGGCAGAGGCCCCTGGTCTATTAGCCAATGCTTTAATTATAAGAATTGACATAAGAATAAGTTAGAAACTTTTTTTTTTTTTTTGAGGAAAAGGTTAGTAGAAGTGATTGCAGAACATGAACACTTCACTGCCATACAAAGGCAAAAAGCTGTAACTACAATCCTGTCGGAAAACGAGTTATGGCTGAAATATACTTTTGGAGCTGTTTTGTCTTGCGTAAAAGGTTTAAACTTGCTCTGTTTTGGTGTAAAAATCTTTGTCATGCTGGGCATGACAAACAGTATTAGAAAATCCAACAGTGGCATGAGACCAAAATTTAGATTTTTCACCTTACAGAAAAAGTTTAACTATGAAAGATGAATTTTGATTTATCATGCTGTACTTTGAGAAAACAACTGAGTGGTAAAATCTTACCATAAGCATGATAATGACCACAAACACAGGTACAGTTTTAGAAATACGTTTTTTGATCAGGTGACTTAAGACTTTTGTTCAGTACTGTACGTATCCTTAGGTTTTCAACATAATTGGAAGATAAATATGAAATGATTAAAACCAATTTTATTATTAAGAGCACAGTGTATTTCTGTATATGGTACCTATTATGTGAAGGTGTAAATAAAGCTTAACCATGTTAACCTTTATGTCTTTTTCATCAGTACATTCTCTGGATTAGATCAATCATACATACTATCTGTGGTGAATTCTTCTCTCAGTTCTTCTTAATGTTTAGTGTATTTTTTTTTTCTCCCCTTCACAGAAATTCAGTTTGAAGACATGGCCTTTTCCTCCTCAATGAATGACCTGCTCCTGACCCAGCCATTCAGAAAAAAGTGACAGGAAAAGACAGCTCTCAGGATAGGATAGGTCACAATGAAGAAGACCCGCCCCTCCACCCTTACTGCTCCCGCCTCTCTTTTAAAAGGTCCACCTGGCAGCATGTGACCCAGTTACAGCACGAGAGATAAAAAGGGCACAGTGTACAGTGAATACAATGAATAGAAGAAAGTATTTAAAGAAAGACTGTCAGATTTCTTGACAGTTCCACATAATTGTCAACTGTTCTGTAAGTATATCATCATCTCTGTTTTGTCATGCATTTGCAACGTTACTTGTCCTAGATATTTTGGTAACAGTTACCCTTCACCAGGCAAAACAGTTTGTATGTTCAATGTCATGTCACAAACAGTGAGTCACAACACATTAAAAATACATTAGAGATGGCCAGTGAAGAGATAGAAAATGTAAGAGATGTGTGTGAGATAAAGGCCCACTCAATGCCACACGTGGCTCTGCATCGGCCCTATGAAAGTGATTACTCCTTAAACACATGATGGGTGCCACTGCTGAATTACCTTAATGTTAGTGCACTCTTTCTCATTTTCCCACAGCAAGTTGATGGGTAAATTCCTGCACTCTTTTTAAGAAATTGAGACTGTGGAACTGAGGTCACTGGAATCACAGAGAGAAGAGAAATCAGACAGAGTAAGTAGAGAGTTTAACTGGGGGAATGACTGAGGAGGGGTTATGAACATGTATTGCATGCCATGTCACAATTGTGAAATTGCTTGCCAGGTTATGACAGCCAAGTGAGGAATAGGTTTGTGGGTAGTGTGTGTGTGTGTGTGTGTGTGTTGGTGGGGGAACAGCTTGTGTATAAGGAGAAATTGAAGAGAGGAAGACCGGGTAAAAACAGAGGCAGGACAGCTTCCTCTACACATCCTCATCACTGATGCCATTTCATCTCTACTTTCCTTAATGGATAATTGGCAGGGCTACCACTTTTTATTCTTACATGTTTTAAAGCTGATGGCCTTTTTCAAGATGCGCCTTGGTCTCAACTTGGACTTTATTCAAATTCCATTTTAACTCTTGGGGGTAACCTTATAATTACATTACAAATTCTGCCTCTGCCACATTACGCTCATTAGTTTAAAGGTACTGACGTGTATAAAGAGGTACAACAAACTGAAGTATAATCTTTATTGAGGCACTTCTATAACAAGGTAATGCTGGATAAATCATTATAATGTCATTTGAATGTATTTGCCAGTCAGTGAGTGCTTCCATTCTAAATCTGAGATCAAATTTTTAACAGTTGAAATTGTGGTAGCAACTGACACTTTTGCTCATAGTAAAGGATTTAATTTAAATGGAGCATTTGTTTCAGCTAATGTGCTGTTCATTATTAGTACAAATAATGAATTTCATTATCTGATTTATGCATATCTGTGTCTCAGAAGATCTGATACCATTGCATGCTGTCCTTGTTCCTCATGAAATGGTGAGTATCTGCCAACCCACAGCACCAGCAGCTGTGTGAGTGAGTGTGTGAGAGAGATAAAGAAGGACAGAGGGAGGGAGTAAATGAGGTAAGCCATGTGGGTGAAGGGTAAAGTTTGATTTTATGAATGAACTATATTGGTTAGTCATGTAGGTCAGCCTGTGTGTAGTGAAATGTTGCACCTTGCTATTGGTGTCGATATGATTTATTTCTTAACTGATCTTATAGATTGTCAATAACTCATTCATTCTAGATTTGTGTTTGTACTTTGAACAGAATCATTATTTTTTAATGGGCAAAATGGTCTAGATTAGGTCAAGCACTACACGCTAAATTAGTCTACAAGGCCACCTGTCACATTGTGTGTGTGTTTGTGGTGGAAGATCTCTAAGTGCAGACGTTACTCTCATTCACCTCTGAAGCACATCCAATTTGCTGTTCTTTACCGTCCTTTCAAATTTCTGTAGCTTGGAGTTCAGAGGCATGTCACTTGGAAGTGGGCCAATTTGTAGAGCCTGAGCCTGAAGAGAGAAAGTAGGGCAGTGGGGAGAGAGAAAGAGGCAAATGTATGAGTAACAGAAAAGTAAAGACAAGAGAGGGATTGGTATGGACTGTGTGGTCGAGATAAGAATTCCCATGTATAAGGTATATCCAGGCCTGTCTGTGTGTCCTCTCAGTTTCCATTGTCCGTGACGTTCCCAATGCATGTCAGCTGTAGAGCAAAGAAAAACCCATATGCCCATTTGTCTCCTGCAGTTCCAGTATCAGTATAAATATAATATTATAGGATCCAGTATAATATAATATGGTTTTGATACAATGAGTACACAAGCATTTTGAGCAAAAATAAATAATAAATAATATAAAATAAAATTTGAGAATAAAGTCATTATTTTGAGAAAGAAACTCATAAAACATAAGAATGGTGCATATCAGAGCAACGAAAATAATGTGTTACTTTACAAATACAGAATCTTCTGGTGCATCTACATGAGATAATTATTAGTCTTGAAACTTTGAAACAACCGTGGAAGAATTTGCATTTGTTTAGAAGAAAGAACCACATGAACCATATGTAAGTTGCCTTTGTTGAAAGAGAAATTGAAGACAGAGGTCACCTAGAAGGCTATCCATGGTTACATCTGTGGCATAACAGATAACTCTGGCACGCTCAGTACAGCAATTAAGTCCCCAATCCGTTATGGCATATTGACTTGCCAATAGGCTTCAGTGTATTGTAGACCATATGCCATTACTCATTGGGGACTTGAAGCATACCAGAGTTCCGCTCCTGCCATATCGATCATTTTGAATTTCATTAATCTACAGTTGGGGTCATAAGTTTACATATGCCTTGCAGAATCTGCAAAATGTTAATTTATTAATTTTTTTAAAATGACGGATCATAAAAATTGTGGTTTTTTTATTTAGTACTGCCCTGAAATAAACTATTTCACATAGCAGATGTTTACATATAGTCCACAATACAAAATTATTTACATAAATGAACCAGTTCAAAAGTTTACATACGCTTGATTCTTAATACTGTGTTGTCGTCGACTGGTTTTATGTTTTGTGATAGTTGTTCATGAGTCCCTTGTTTGTCCTGAGCAGTTAATCCTCCAGGGACTGCAAATTATTTGGTTTTCCAGCATCTTCTGCATATTTGACCCTTTCCAACAGTGGCTGTATGATTTTGAGATCCATCTTTTCACAATGAGGACAACTGAGAGACTCGTACAAAACTATTACAAAAGGTGCAAACATTCACTGATGCTCAAGAAGGCAACACGATACATTAAGAGCCAGGGGGATGTAAACTTCTGAACAGCGTGATCGGTGTAAATTGTTATTTTGTTTAAATATCTTTTTTTTTTTTTTTTTCTCCATTTAGTACTGCCCTTCTGAAGCTGCATAAGATATTTACGTTTCCCAGAAGACAAAATAATAACAATTAGACGTATGGAAACTTATGACCCCAGATGTACACACCTTCTTTGAATGGCATGCAGATGTAACCATCAGTAGCCGTCAAGGCAACCTTCAACAAAAGAAGCAATTTCACCAAATCCTCAATGCCCTGTATTTTAACATATGAATGTGATATGTACCATTTTGTCATAATATTATGATTTTATTCTCTAATCAACTTTTTTTCTCGAAATATCACGACTTTATTCTCGAAATCTTGTATTTTATGTTTTATACAGTGGCCCTAAAACACTGTCATAAATGAGAGACGAGGTCTGTTTGAAAAACACACTTGAAAATCTTGGCTGAAGAGTTATACATGATTGTTTTTCCTACATACACCAGATCCCTTCATCACGCTGACTTCCTCAGCCTTGGGCCTTTTTTGCTGATTCATGGAAAAACTCGATGTGTCATGTGTCGTCACACAGCCAGTGACATCACGGAAACAGGCGATGCAGTAAAGCAGCAGTGGAAAACGGGAACACAGCAACCTTCAGTGCAGGAGACGGAAAAAGGGAGTGAGAAAGGCAGAGAGAGAGATAGGGAGAAAGAGAACAAGTGGGAGAAACGGTAGAGCATAAATGAAATCTCAGTAGACAGTATGCCCTTAACTACAAAGTTGATAACATAACAGATCCTAGTTTCCTACTGCTCCCTATAAGCCACTTGTAGAAAATGATCAGTAAAATCTGTTATGATGCGAGTCTATCCAAGTTGAAGAACCATTTTTCAAACCTGAGTGAGATGAGTCAGCTCCGCTAATCTGAACAGGGTTAAAAATTTATGTAAACTCCTGTTTAATTTCCACTGGCTGAACCTAAGGCCAGCATATGTCTGCTGGACCTCCTTTTTCCATGTCACATCAGCCTGCCACACTGACGATACAACTGCACACCAACACTATACAGAGGATAAGCCATTCTGTCTTTTCTGCAAGAACACGCAACTAATCAGCGTGCAACCTTACATGAGCATTCATCATGTTACTGCAGCAGAATATTACATATACTGCTGTGTGACTGAGAGGCAACCTACAAGAAAAATCTGCTGCATTGAGTACTGTGAATTCTAGAAAAACATAAATCACCATAAAATTTCTGAATAAAGTGCTGAATAATAAGCGTCTCCAATTACTCCATAAGGTAAATAGCTGACCATATGCCGGTTGAACTTTTTCACTGTTGTCACGGTAATACAAGATTACTGTTAGAAGGTTGCTCAGGAGCCCCTCAGTTGCTCAGTAGTCAGTGTAGGTCCTGTCTGCATGTCAGCAGCTACATCTGGCTACTGGGTCTCTAATGGGCTTCATTCATTCAATCTTCTGAGACATGTACAGTATCTCCAAGACCCGAACACAAGCTTCATAATCCATTGAATGGTCGTAGCTTCTATCTGTCACTTTGAATGATTCGAGTGATAAAGGAAGCATTATGTAAAGAAAACTCTATTACATTCAATGAGTTAGCGTGTGGTTTATGGGATACTTGCACGGTACTAATAAAACACAAAGATCGATGTTGCAAATGAGTCAATGAGTGTTAAAGCAATAAAGAAATAATTCATTCAGAGATGGTTTTGTACCTGGCATGCAGTGTAGATATCTGTGTTGGTGAACCTACAGCTACATTGTCTGCTGGGTTTCAGATCCATCTTGTAAGCATCTTGTGAAATCATGTTTGGTGCATGAGTACAGCTCAGAAATGTACATTTCTTCATGAACATATGCTGAAGTATTTAAATAAACTAATTCCTTTAACAGAGTTTCAGTTGTTATTTATTTGATAAGTTTAAAATGTAGGTACCTCAGGGACTGTGCATTGTAACTCACTCATGTTTAGCAAAAGAAAGTTAATCTACAGGGAACACAAGTGATATTCAATAGCCTTTGCATGCTACTGTATGTAACGATGCTTCAGTTACACACCTCATCCTTGTTACCTGATTGTTTAGATGGATTGTGCAGCTGAAATCTGTTAAGTTGATAGAGTTCTGAAATACACACGTGGCGATGCCAAACAGCGGGCCTTACTCTGTGTTCATTTAGTGACAAAGAACATGCGCTATGGCATAAAAATATCTGGGAATGGATGAGAGGGAAAAAATGGAAAGCAACTTTTTTTTTTTTTTTATAATTATGAATAGCAAAATAGGTAAAACAAACAATTCTGAAATTTCACATAGTATCTATGAAAACTTAAACATGACAATTAGAAGTTTCCTGTGTGATACCAGCTGTGCACTGACCCGCAGAAAGGAACTGGACTCATTTCACAACCAATGAAACTTAACCCATGATGCTGTAGATGATATACATCTGAATCAGACGTTCATATATTCAATTCAACAGAAAGGAAGACTAGATGAACTGTGTTGTCCGAGTATGAGTGCTGTGTAGAAGAGACAGTGATGAAAGGTGACGAACCACATAATATGGTTAAGCAACTGACAGGATTCTTGACATTACAAAGTTAGTAACTAATATGCACCATACCAAACATAAATGTCTGTAGTGTACTGTTTTTGCATAATGCCAGAAAGAGCCAGTACTCTAACTGCTCTGGTAAATTTCACTAACTTTAAATACAATTACTGGATGCCAATGAATTTTCAAATGCATGATTTTCAGATTTTGCAAAAAAGTTAGGGACCCATGTGTGTAAACCATTATAATTGAAATGCACTCTCATGTAATACTGTCCCTCTTCTAGCAAATGCATTCTGAATTATCGTCCCGTTCTTGACCAAACCAATAGGATCAAACAGGTTACACTTACAATAGATAAACAAATCAGGCATTATTTTATATGCCCAAAAGCAAATCAAATGCACATGGACATATTACAAACTTTTAATAACTCAATAACTTCAAACAATAAAACAATTTAATGGTTTCTGTACAATGCTTGCTAAGCAGTTTTATTTTTATATAGAAAATGCAGGAGTAGAGTTTAAATGACAAAACTCCTTCAAATTTAATGGCAGGTACTCTGGGAAAAATAACAGCATTCCATCAACAAATATCTTCAAGCAATAAATATGCATTTATAAATAGTGAAAATGTACATCAAGATTAGAAATGGGGGTGGGGGTTTAGGGGGGAATAACAATTTAAACTTTATTCCTTAGTCTATGTGCAATCCATTTTCTTTGTGACTCGGCTGGTATATTTTTGCTTCCTCATTAATTTTCCTTTTCTTACATAAACAAAAATATTGAATATGTTTTTTATAATAATGAGACCAATAAAACATAAAAGCAGTAAAAAAAAATTATATCACCTAAATCTTCACATTACAAATTTTTTTTTTTTTTTTTGTAGATTTTGTCATCCAAAGAAGTGGTAAAATTTCTATCTATCATACAAAAAGACCAGCTAGGCTAGTGCCCCTCATGTAAGGGACAACCTTTTAGACACAAAGAAAAAAGGATTGTGTATCAGCTCATTAACAAAATACAAAAAGGAAAAGAAAAAGGGAAAAGAGGGGGGAATTTCTCAAGTCAGTAGTCTTGTAAGTGACTATGCCAGTTGTTCAGACAATATATACAAAACATTTTCCCCCATAATTTTCCCCCGTGATTTTGATTTAACTTCTCTGGAGAAGCAGAGCCGAGCTGTATAGGAGGGAGCAGTCCTGTGAAGAAGTGCATCCACTACCGCCCCCTGTAGGCCAACATGATGTGCTGCACTTTAACAACATGTTGCATAGACACACACAGCTGCTTCAGCGGGCAGCCCTGGGCGGTCACTATGGATACCAGCCATGCACCGCACAGCCTTGACTTTCCTGAATATCAGAAATGGTCCATTTTTTTTTTTTTTTTAAAGTTCTTGTAATGAGATATTGTTCACAACTAAAGAGTCTTAATGTCAAGATGAAGATGAATGCAGGGGAGGAGCCTAAAAAAACAGAAAAAGGTGTTATAGTGTTTTCCCTTCTCCCCAAAATGGAAAAAGGTCACTCAAAATCTACAGAACGACTTGATGAAAAATGGAATTTTCTAGCTACACAAATGCATGTATACGTGTTATGTATAGTGGTGATTGGCATTATCAGTAGAAAATAACTCACTGAAATTTGCCTCTAGTGCAGCTGACAAAACTTCAAAGGCAAGTAATGCATTTGCACTGCACATCCGGAATGCTTTAAGGCTGGTTTACTTTGACGCTGAGTGTCAGTTGAACACCACGAAAAAAAGCTCAAATGCACAAAAACAAAATTGAAGACAAAAAGTAGTCTTAGCTGCCACCAGACTGATCCACAGCACAGCACTTCTTGTTCAGTATAAAGATTTCATTGTTTCACTTTAGCAGTTTATGTGCCTGCTCAAAAAGTCTAAATTCCGTGTCATATATATATATATACACATACACACATACATATAATATATATATATATACATACATATATATACACACATACATATAATATATATATATATACATACATATATACACACACACATATACATATATATATATATATATATATATATATATATATATATATACACACACACATACATACGTACATACATACACACATGCACACATGCGCACACACACACACACACACACACACACACACACACAGTGGTTATAGAAAAGAATCACCCCCCTTCAATATAATCACATTTTGTTGCTTTGCAGCCTGAAATGAAGATGGACAAAATTTTTGTTTTATCCAGTTGTATTTACTCAGTGCAACTTATAACATCCAAGTGAAAGATATAACAGCAACAGGTCAGGAAAAAAATTTAAAAAAACAAATCAAAACAGAATCACTGAGTTGGATAAAGGATCACCCCCTTGTGTCAATATTTTGCTGAACCACCTTTTGCCTTAATTACAGCCTTTAGTCTGTTGGGATACATCTCTACCAACTTTGCACATCTAGACCTTGCAATATTTGCCCACTCTTCCTTGCAGAACTGCTCAAGTTCAGTCAAATTTGATGGTGACCGTTGGTGGACTGCAGTCAAGTCATTCCACAGATTTTCAATGGGGTTTAAGTCTGGGCGCTGACTAGACCATGCAAGGACATTCACCTTTTTCTCCTTCAACCACAGTGTGGTCAATTTTGCTGTGTGCTTTGGGTCATTGTCATGTTGGAAAGTGAACCTTCTTCCCATTGACAACTTTCAGGCAGAGGGCAGCAAGTTTTTTCCATCCATTTTTCCTTCTATCCTGACAAGTGCTCCAGTCCCTGCTGCAGAGAAACACTCCCACAACAGGATATTACCACCTCCATGCTTTACTGTAGGAATGATGTTATTTGGATGGTGAGCTGTATTGGCTTTCTGCCAGACATATCGTTTGGTGTTGAGGCCAAATAATTCGATTTTAGTCTCCTCTGACCATAACACCCTTTTCCACGTGGCCTCAGAATCTTCAAGGTGCGTTTTGGCAAAGCTCAGTCGTGATTGCATGTGGCCTTTCTTGAGGAGTGGCTTTTTTCTTGCAACCCTCCCATACAAGCCACATTTTTGAAGAATTTGTGATATTGCTGTCACATGCACACAATAACCACTCTGTCATAAATTCCTGCAACTGCTTCAAAGTTGCTGTAGCCCTCTTGGTGGCCTCTCTGACCAGTTTCCTCCTCGCTCTTCCATCCAGTTTGGAGCGATGTCCTGATCCAGGGAGGGTCTCAGTTGTACCAAACACCTTCTA
>CM075004.1:4025158-4038364 GCA_037576675.1 Pangasius sanitwongsei | reverse complement strand
TTTGGCTTTGGCTGTCTCTTTATTTCATTTGTGAGTCTCGGCTTGTGACCTAATTCTTTTGTTTATATATATATATATATATATATATATATATATATATATATATATATATATATATATATATATATAAATAAACATCTTTATTCAGATACAAGAATTTTTTTTTTTTGCATTTTCTTAGCTGCTAATTCTGAACTATGAGCGAAGCTATTTGACTCTGCGAGCTATTGTTATGAACAGATGTAGCTAATGTTAGCTTACTAGCGAACCGATGTTAGGGTTATATCAGAAAACAAACAACTCCCTAAAACTACTTTATCCTTGTCTGCATCGGCTGTTTAGGGACATTGGACACCACTGGGCTATCAAACAACTGGCTAATTTCAGTAACATTTTACTTCGTTCACACGCAGTTTAACTTACATTTGTGTGTTGATATTCTCCTGACAAGACGCCGCCTCGAAGTTTTCACCTGGAGAATCGGAGACCAAACACTTCTCTGTATACGGATGCTCGTCCACAGGGCTTCTGTTCACAAAGTGAAAAGAGCAAACGTACGGTCGCTTCGGTTGTTTCTGTAGATTCAAAGCTTTTAACCAAAACCGAAGAGCTTCTTCATTTTTAGAAAGCAGGTGGATATCCTATTGCGTCTCATAACTACATTCAGCTCTGGCGCGCAGTTTATGGTTAAAACACACCTGCTCTAAGAAAACTGTTTGTTTGGGCCAGTTATTAAAGCAACTCTTAACTGCACAGACAAACTGCACAGTTTTCCGTGAACGCACAACTATTAAAGTTAAATACGACGCGTTAAATGGCAGTGTCGATAGATGCTGTGATGAATACAAACTAGTCGGCTGAAATAACCATAAAAGGCTAACCGGGTGTCTTCCACAAAACCAGCAAATAGGTGGATACAATAATAAGACACATGCAATCAACCCTATATTCATACAGCATCAGTTCTTGTGAATATCATATGCATAATATAAATCTACGATACTCCTCCTCAAACATTCTCTATAAGAAGCACTCCATCCCTAGTGGGCAGACAGAGACTGTTCTCAAACAGGAGGCCATAAAGCCATAAAAACTCACTACATACATTTATATTCTACCCTACAATTTAAATACAAAATAGCGGCAGAATTCACCGTAACAACTATACACCCTAACATTACAGTATTATGCATTCAGCATAAGAACAGTGAAAATAGCAGTCGTACTTACTTAATATGCATGCATAATACACCTTACTGAAAGTAAGTAAACTAACCAACCACTAAACAAACTTAATGAACTAAACAGCATTCAGTAGCTCTTGAAACATACGCGAGTCTATTACTCCTCTCACAGTAGCTCACAAGTTTGGTGCCTCTTAAACACACATGATTACCTCTGCTAAGTACATACACTCACTAAGCACTTTATTAGGCACACTATACTAATACTGGTTAGGCTCTCAAAACAACCTCAATTCTTCATGGCATGGATTCCATAAGATGTTGGAAACATTCCTTTGAGATTCTGGTCCAAGTCGACATGATCGCATCACACAATTCCTGCAGAACTTTCAGGTGCACTTTCATTCTGTGAATCTCCCATTCCACCCCTTCCCAAAGGTATTCTATTGGATTCCGATCCAGTTACTGGGAAGGCCACTGAAGAACATTGATCTCACTGTCATGTTCCAGAAACCAGTTTGAGATGACTTTTGCTTTTTTTTTTTTTTTTTTGGACATCCTGGATGTAGCCATTAGAAGATGGGTAAATTGTGGTTATGAAGTGATGCACATGGTCAGCAACAATATTCAAATAGGCTGTGGCATTCAAGTGATGATTGACTGGTATTAACGGGTCCAAAGTGTGCCAAGAAAACATTCCCCACACCATTACACCACCTCCACCTGCCTAGACTGTTGACACAACACAGGTTGGATCCATGGACTGTTGCTGTTGGTGCCAAATTCTGACCCTACCATCCTCAGCATAAATCAGCAGAAACTGAGATGTGTCAGACCAGGCTACATTTTTCCAGTCTTCAACTGTCCAGTTTTGGTGAGCCTGTGCCCAATGCAGCCTCAGCTTTCTGTTCTTGGCTTACAGAAGTGGACCCAGACATGGTCTTCTGCTGTTGTAGCTATCTGCCTCAATGTTCAACGTGTTGTGCAATCTGAGATGCTTTTCTGTTCACCAAAATTATACAGAGTGGTTATCTGAGTTCCTGCAGCCTGTCAGCTCGAACTGGTCTGGCCATTCTCAGTTGACCATCAACAAGGCGTTTCTGTCTGCAGACCCACCACACACTGGATGTTTTTTCTTTATTGCACCATTCTGAGTAAAGTCTAGAGACTGCTGTGCATGAAAATCCCAGGGGATCAGCAGTTACAGAAATACTCATACTAAGCCCTTCTGGCACCAACAATCACACACTGGTCAAAGTCGCCAATTTCACATTTTTTCCCCCATTCTGATGGTTTATGCAAACATTAACCGAAGCTGATGGCCCGTATATGCATGATTTTATGCATTACACTGCTGCCACATGAATGACTGATTAAAGAATTGGATGAAAGAGTAGGTGTACTGGTCTATGGAGCTGGGGACGTGGTCGAGCACCGGTTTGTGAATGGAGGCTGAGCCTGGAAAAGTGAGTGGAAAGGACCTACACCTGTGTGGGATTTATCTTACAAGTTTTCTGTGTTTCAGTGATCGGTGGCAAAGATAAAAGGGGGAGAGACGAGAGCCAAGAGAGAGACAGAGAGAGCTGAGCAGCACAGAGCAGAATGTGTGTAAATCTGCTTAGTATAATAAAATTGCTGAAAAATGAAGAAAATAGTGAAAGAAAATAAATAGCCCTTTTTGAGTTGCTCCAAGCCTGCCTCCCGTCTCCTCATTCATTGTCTAACCTGTAAAACTGGTGCCAAAACCCGGGAAAATGAGGAAGATCATGCAGTCCTCGCCCCTCATGGAGACTTTCAAGACCCTCCACCAGAGACAACATTAGGCCCTCCTCAAGCTGCGCATGGAGTAGGAGCATCACTTTCAGGCCCTTCTCCAAGCCCAGGCAGAGGACTGGCAGGTGGTACAGAGCCTGGCCCAGCTGGTGGGTACTCTAGCAGCAGCCCTGGCAGCTGCTGTGACCATGCCTCACAACACTCCCCAAGATGGGACCATAGGACAACCCGGAAGTGTTCATCAATCTCTTAAAGCGTGCCACAGAAGCATGGGGCTGGCCAGACTTACAGTGGGTGGTCCACTCACTGCTCCTACTGTCAGGGGAAGCCCAGCTCGTGGCCCAACAGCTTCTGGTTGTGAAGCGAAGCTGCACTCTGTGGTGGACCACTCTTACATTCTCCTGACTTCTCTCTACCCTTTGTTTTGCGACTCACGCATCGGATAGAGGGCTGGGGCCATGTTGTCCCCGGTGGTGGAGGGGGAAGAACTCCCCGTGTTGTACATGTACACAAGCTCTTGGTGCAAGAGAGTAAGTACAGCACAAACAAGTGTCTGGCCATCCAATGGGCAGACCTCACACTCCGATACTATCTGTTGGGACAAGCCTGTGCCAGCCAGTATCCAGTCAACACACTTAGGTAAGTATGCGTCATTTATTTCCATCCAAGAGCTTGACAAAAAAGAATAAAAGGGAAAAAAGGAATAAAATGAACAAGGTAACCTACCACCATGTGGTTGAAAAACTGTGTGTTTTTACTGACTGGCAGCCTAGATTGACTACTAAATCCCTTTAAGCAGGACCCTACAGGTGTTATCTAGGTGCAGTGACCGGTATACAACACTAGAGGTAGGTATTCAGCTCAAAGAAATGACAAGGTAAATGGAAATTTCACCATCTCACTAACCAGACAAATATCCTGCTCCAATTCAAATAGACAATTCAAAGAAAATTAATATGGCTCTAACAGAGACTTCACCCTCTGTTCGGACCACGTCCCGCTACAGTGGCTCCACCATATGAAGGATGCCAATGCGTGGATCACTTGTTGGCAGCTGGCACTTCAGCCATTTAAGTTTGAGGTGGTCCACAGGACAGGGGTGCAGTTGGCTGTGGCAGATTTCCTCTCTTGGCATGGGAGAGAGTCGTCAGCAGGCCAGGTGGCTCCCCGGCCAGAGTCAGGCGGTGGGGATAGGGGGAGGCTGGGGCGTGGTTGAGTGCCGGTTTGTGAATGGAGGTTGGAGCCTGGAAAAGTTTGTGGTAAGGACCTACACCTGTGCAAGATTTGTCTAAAAGTGTTGTGTTTCAGTGAGCCGCGGCAAGGATAAAAGGGAGAGAGAAAAGAGCCATGAGAGAGAGAGAGAGCTGAACAGCACAGAGCTGTGTGTGTGTAAATCTGCTTAGTAAAATAAAATCGCTGAAAAGCGCAGAAAATAGTGAAAGAAAATAACGAGCTGGTGAGGTACAGATGCACAAAATAAGAAAGGCTTGCAAGTGTCATCCTCCTAGGTAAAATAGTTGAGGCGATATGCTATTTTTATTTACAGAGCTCTCTTTAAGTCCATTATTATGATATTTGTGAGATAGCCACAGTGTCCTACCGACTATGTAAGTTTTGTAGAAATTAGACATTCATTTTCATTCATAAAATGCAGCTCTTTCATACATGCAATGGCCTAAAATTCACTGATCTATAAGGGCCAAATGATTTGGCCAATCAAAAATTTCTTTATTATGTTATTGTCAGCTAACTCTCTTCTTGCTAGATATCATAATACACCGATCAGCCATAACATTAAAACCACTGACAGGTGAAGTGAACAACATGGATTATCTTGTTACAATGGCACCTGTTAAGGGGTGGGAAATATTAGTGAACAGTCAGTTCTGGAAAAATGGGCAAGCAAAAGGATCTGAGTGACTTTGACAAAGGCTAAAGTGTGATGGCTAGACGACTGGGTCAGAGCATCTCCAAAACAGCAGGTCTTTGGGACTGTTCCCAGTATGCAGTGGTTAGTACCTCAAGGCAGTGTGATGCTCTGGGTAATGTTCTGCTGGGAAACCCATTCATGTGGAAGCTATTTTGGCACATACCAACTACCTAAACACTGTTGCAGACCAAGCACACCACTTCATGGCAATGGTATTTCCTAAAGACAGTGGCATCTTTCAGCAGTATAATGTGCCCTGCCACACTGCAAAAACTGTTCAGGAATGATTTGAGGAACATGACAAAGAGTTCAACTTACAGGATTTAAAAGAATGCTGCTAATGTCTTGGTGCTAGATACCACAGCACACCTTTAGAGGTCTTGTGGAGTCCATGCCTTGACAGGTCAGAGCTGTTTTGGTGCCACAACGGGAATCTAGCCAAGTTGTGTGAGACTGTATCAATTATTATGGAGTCCTTAGAGGGACCATACATTCAGGTTTTGAGACAATAGCTCAATGGGCACTCTGTCAAATGCAAGTTGAAATACAACTGGCTGATGGCTGCCACGTTTTTAAGTAACCAGGTCATCAAACATCCACTTGTAGATTAGTATATAGATACAGTATTCCAAGTTTCAGCTCAATAGGATACATGGTTCTTGACAAACAGTTAACTGACCTTAGCTCTGCCCCTTTTGCATGACTAAGCCCCAAACTTTGAACATCATGAATCTTATCCTGTATACATATTTCAAGTTTTGTGCAAATCCATGGAAAAAATCATGAGTTAGAGCTGTCTAAGTAAATTAGGCTCCACCTCATTAGAACTGATTGACATGTGGTGGAAATATTGTTTATAAATTTCAACACGTTTTTGATAATTATTGAGGGCCACACTCACTCTCAGTAGTTTGACACCAAAATTGTGAAGATAGGTTTAAAAAAAAAAAAAAAATCCTAGGACAAGTTCTCAAAAGTAGGTTTAGCATATTATGCAAATTAGCCAAAAAAAAAAAATCTAAGTCGGCAGAGTTAAATAGTTCTTGAGGATTTTGTTCGGGAGAACCCAAGGAATATGTAGCAGAGAGAATTTTCACTTGTGGTATTCGAGATATGAGCCAAACATAAAACGCTTCACTATAGTGCCACCATTAGGCCGATCTGGCTCATTTCTCTTGCCTTAGTAGCAGGAGGGAGTACTACGTACTAACCAAGCTGCATATCTATAGGACCTATGGTTTGGTCTGCACAATCAGTTAAAGCAGAGAAATATAATAATAATAATAATCATCATAATAATAATAATAATAATAATAAGAAGAAGAATCCTAAGAAAAACAACAGGTTCCCAGCACCTTCGGTGATCAGACCCCTAAATATAGCCACAAGCGGTGAGCTCTGAGGTCCAAGCAGTCTTAGCAAACAATGCCCCCAGTGGCCAGTCCTTGCCAATATACACAACACAATAAAGAGACCATACATGATCATACTTATTTTTGTGAAGTTTTCTGACAATAGCTAAATGCTAGATGTATGCAACGCCTGCTGAAAGACGACTGGCTGAAGATGTCCATGGTTTTGAAGTAATTCAGTGGTGAATTCTCAGATCTCACATTCTGTCACTGCACTGTCACTTTGGGTAGCCATGGGCAATCAGCTGTCCTTTTTCTCTCATATTGGTAATCTAAAATGCTCATGCTCATTCGCCTTTACAACATCAGAAGGATTCATCCGTTTCTATCTACACAGGCCACTTCGAGACTGGACTAATACAACTGGCTGCTGGCAGGTCTGCCTCTGAGCGCCATTCGACCTCTGCAACTGATCCAGAATGCAGCTGCATAGCTTGTTTTCAACCTTCCTAAGTTCTCCCACACCACCCCATTGCTACACTCACTCTACTGACTTACTGTAGCTGGCCGCATCAGATTTAAAACATTGATGCTTGCCTACAAAGAAAAAACGGATCAGCACTGACCTACCTTAAAGCACTTATCACACCCCACACTGCACCACGCTCCCTCCGAACCTCTAGCACTGCTCGACTGGTCTCACCATCTCTCAGGGTACAAGGAAGGCAGGCATCAAGACTCTTCCCTGTTCTGGCACCTAGGTGGTAGAATGAACTTCCCCTAGATGTCTGAACAGCTGAGTCACTGGCAGTCTTCTAACGACGACTAAGACCTACCTCTTCCTGAAGTACTTAATAAAGCACTTATATATATATATATATATATATATATATATATATATATATATATATATATACACACACATATATACATATATGTGTGTGTGTGTGTGTGTGTGTGTGTGCTTTTCTTACTGTATTACCTCCCCAAAAGAGTTTTTAGACTGACAGTATTCTTAGTCCGTGACGTAGTGAAACAGTATTAGGACGTATTTACTGACAGAGACTTCAAAGCACTTCTGTAAGTCACTCTGGATAAAAATGTCTCTCAAATGCCATAAATGTAAATGTAAATTATTTTTGAGAAATAGCTGAGAAATAGCTGTTTTAACTTAACTCCACCCCCTTTTCAATGGTTGTGCTCCAAACTAATTTTAGTAATTGTAATTCTGTGCAGGCATTCATGAAGTAAAGCTATCTGAGTAACCAGCTCCACTCCACTTGGGTTGACTAGCATGTGGTGGCCATACTTTTTACAAATTTCAACGTTTTTGATAATTATTAAGGTTCACACACTCCTAAGTATTTTCACAACAAACATACCAATCCGACAAAAATCCGAGTTCACACCAACAAGAAATTTAACCGTGGATCTTACTTTCCAAGAGATATTCTTGTTTTTTTTAAGTAAAAATGATGAATAGCACCCCCCGGTAGCTAACTTCAGTGAGACTGAAGTAGTGGGTCCATACTCAAACATACCACTCAAGCTTTGTGATGATAGCTCAATGTTAACCCTGTCAAATGCCTGCTGAAATCTGATTGGCTGACAGATGCCATGTTTTTTTTAAAAAAGTAATTAGGTCATTATTTTAATAAATCCACTTACAGAAAATCACCTTGACACTCCATACCAAATTTCAGCTCAATCAGACTTACAGTTCCTGTGAAACAGCTATCTGACCCTAGCTCCATCCCCTTTGTATGACCATGCTCAAAACTTTGATTTTGACCTCAGAATCTTCTTCTGTATATGGCACTCAAGTTTCATGCAAATCCACCCAAGTAGTAATAAGTTTGATATGTTAAATTAATTAATATGTTATGATATGGTAAATTAGCATTGGGAAATGCCTGCTAAAATCTGATTAGCTGCAGGTGGCCATGTAATTAATAGATTGGCAAAAAATACAGTTATAGATTAGGAGATAGATGCAGCATACCAAATCTCAGCTCAAATGGACTTACAGCTCCTAAGAAACAGCTATTTAAACCTTACTCCACCCCCTGTCAATGACCATGCCCCAACCTGAGCAGACATCCTCAGAGCCTTGTACTGAATATGACATTCAAGTTTGGTTCAAATCCATATTTTTGATAATTATTGAGTCACACAGTTCTGAGTAGTTTAACATGAATTTTGTTAAGGTTCGTCAAAAATCCTAGGACTAGTTCACAAAAGTAGGTTGCGCATATTATGCAAATTATCTCTAATTTAAGGGGGCCAGGGCCAGATGTTCCATAAGGCAATTTTGTAGAGTTTGTGCAAACAAATTAAGCTGAAGAATTTTCACTGTACACCTTGTTTTTCAAGAGATATGACCAATTACAATAAGACTGCATCATATAGCAGTGGGTCCGTACCCAAACCTACCATTCAAGTTTCAAGACAATTCTCGATGTTAACCCTGTCAAATGCCTGCTGAAACCTGATAGGCCTATGGTGGCCATGTGTTTTCTGTAATAAGGTAATCAAAAACCTCCGTACACATTGGATAGATGCACCACCCATCAAATTTCAGCTTGATTGGACTTGATCGAACAGTTATCTGACCTTAGCTCTACCCCTTTGTACGACCATGCCCCAAACTTTGCATATGTGTAAACTCTGGAGACTGCTGTGTGTGAAAATCCCAGATCAGCAGTTTCTGAAATACTCAAACCAGTCCATCTGGCACCAACAACTATGCCACAGTTAAAGTCACAGAAAGCAAACTTTTTCCCCATTCTGATGTTTGAGGTAAACAGTAACTGAAACTCTTGAACTGTATCTGTATGATTTTTTGCATTGTGCTGCTGCCACATGATTGCCTGATAACTGTACAAATGTGCAGGTGTATAAGTGTTCCTAATAAAGTGGACAGTGAATGTAAATGTCAACATGCATCTGAAAGTTTCACACTCTGCTGCATAGTGACAAATTGCTGCAACACCAAATTTTTCAAAATGTCCTCAGATTTTGGGCCTTAGTTCACAAGTAGATTTATGCAAATTATGATAAAATTGAGTGAGCATGGCTAAATGGTTCAAAATATAATTTTTTACAATGAGCCAACTGAAGAAATTTCTTTCTACACCTTATTTTCCAAGAGATATGCATGTTTGTGTGTGCAAAAACATGAATAGCACCCCCAGTGGTCAATTTCAGTGAGTGCATCAGGTACTAGAACCTTTCAAGTTTCATGACGATAGCTCAATAGTAAACCTGTGAAATTCCTGCTGAAAACTAATTAGCCCATGATGGCCATGTTTTATAAGTAATCATGTCAGCATCAAAAGTCCACTTACAGATTAGAACCAAGATGCAGCATACCAAATTTCAGCTTGATTGCATGTATAGTTTCTGAGAAACAGTTATCTGACCTTAGCGATGCCCCTATACATGACCATGCCCCAAACTCTGCATATGACATCAGA
The DNA here is from genome assembly GCA_037576675.1 of Pangasius sanitwongsei. Classification (NCBI taxonomy): domain Eukaryota; kingdom Metazoa; phylum Chordata; class Actinopteri; order Siluriformes; family Pangasiidae; genus Pangasius; species Pangasius sanitwongsei. The sequence continues at coordinate 4,028,649 of CM075004.1, read as the reverse complement.
ATGACTTATGAATGCCTATGAAGCTTTGTCCGAATCTATGCAAGGAATCCTGAGTTACAGATCTTTTAGTAAACAAGGCTGCATCTCATTAGAGTTGATAGACATGTGGTGGCCATACCGTTTTAAAAATGTCAATATGCTTTTCATAGTTATTGAGCTTCACATTTTCTGAGTAGTTTGACACTTTTTTTTTTTTTCCTAAATCCTAGGTCTAGTTCACAAAAGTAGGTTTTACATGTTATGCATGTATTTTGCAAATTAGCAAAAATAAATAAATAGGCACTTCTAAAACTGTTCTTGAGGGTTTTTTGTTTGGGAGAATCCAAGCAATCAGTAGAAAAAAAGAAGGTTTGTGTAGGTTTTCGGCCCATCTTGCTTGCCTGAGTAGTGGGAGAGTACACTACCTATTGGCCAACTTTACATTTTGTTACAGTTTGGTCTACAAGATTTGTTTTAATGCAGAAGGATCATCATTTACAGCAATCAAGCAATCATAATTTACAGCTGATTGAGCAGAATTAAAACCGATTCACATGTGGCAGCCATATTGTTAACAAATGTCAACATATTTTTAATAATTACTGAGTTTCAGAGGGTACCAAGACAGGCCAAAAATCCTAGGACTAGTTTGAAAAAGTAGGTTTCGCATATTATTCAAATTTACAAAAATCATGGCAGTAATCAGTGGCCAGTGGCTGGCTTGAGTCGAGGACTTGTGGTTCTTGAGATATGAGCCACAATGTAAACAGCTTTTAGCACCAACATTAGGCCCATCTCACTTGCCTGGGTTCGGGCACTGAGTACTACTTCACATCTGTAGGACTTATAGTTTGGTCTGCACAATTCGTTTCAGCAGAGAATCAGACTATGAAGAAGAAAAATCTTATTCCAATAGGATTCCAGCACTATGTGCTTGGACCCCTAATAATAAAAATAATAATAATAATAATATGAAGAAGAAAAATCCTTAAAAAAAAAAAAAAGTAAATAAATAAACAAAAATAGGGCTCCTGCACTTTTGGTGCTTGGACCCCTAAAAAGACTCAAATCAAACCCACCTCACAGATGGTGCAGTAGCGCGCAGGTTCGTCCCTGCTCCTTCCGTGCCATATGGTCTCCTTCCCTGCTGCTAGCAGAACCTCCTTTACCTTCTGACACTGTTTGAGTGTCCGCAGCAAACAGAACCTGGACACAACAGGCCATATTCAGACTACCTCAAAAACACAGTTGTAGTTGTATAAGGCTGGGGCAAGAATCAGGTGTTTCAAGTGCACCAGATTATTTACAAAGCAATTTATAAAGTTGACAGTGAGTATAAGGCAGCCATTTCCTCCGGTGTTGTAAATTTTTTTTTTTGTGTGTGTTCCATTATTTGTTACTTTGAGAGTGGCAGGGAATAATAGCGCATATTCCATTTTCATGGCTCGCAGACGACCCTTCACGTCATCAAATGCCTTCCGTTTACAGACCACTACTGCCATGTAGTTTTTGAAGAAAAAAATTCTGATAACCAGTTTGTTTCTTATTGGATGTGAAACATTTACTAGCTGCAACCATTACTTTCTGTTTGTCCGTGAAGTTGTGAGATCAATCAATCACAGGGCGAGGGCGGAGATCAGGCCCGGGTTTGTTGCTGAAAGAGCGATGAGCTCAGTCTATCTTCACTCACCCTGATTTAGTATTAATGTTGAGATAGTCTAGAATCCATTTTTCAAAGAAAGTTACTAGATTGGAACCCTCTGTATCTTCCGCTAAACCAAAAATGCACACATTGTTCTGATGACTGCGATGAGTGGTGCCAATAGTTTCCACTGCATCAATTCACTCCTAAGCTTCTTGCATTCGCTGCACAATACCCTGTATCTTGGCTGATTGATTATTAATTGCCTCCATCAAAACACTTGTGATTATAGTATCAATCACCTCCTCAATGTTGTTGGTCATATTCTGCATCACTTCTAGTGGGTTCGGGTCAGCCATGGGCTCCCTAGCCAGGCTCTTGCTAATACGTTTGCTAGTAGTGTCCTCATTAAAATTTAGCACAGCCTTAGTTTGCAGGTTGTCAGAGTCCACAATGGCTATAGCTTTGGCCGAGTTTTTAGTGTTTCCTGAGGAGGAGCTCAATGATGGGAAAAAAAAAATGTTTAGACTCATTATGTTAAGAATCATTTCATCTGACATTCATTTTCAAGCAGTTAACAGAGAGAAACTGTAAGAATAATAAAATTTGCAGCTCACAAGAGAACCTCCTGGCTCTATGGTGCCATCAGAGCTGTCTATGGGAGAAAAGCAAGCCATTTTGAAGCTGAGAAAAGATGGAGCCACTATACAAGCATTGGGCATAGCCAATACAACAATTTGAAATGTCCTGAAAAATAAACTACTGTGTACTGACAACCAGACATCAAATAGGTCGACCAAGGAAAACAACAGTAGTTGATGACAAACATTATGAGAGCTGTGAAGAAAAACCCAAAAACAACAGTCAGTGACAGCCCCAACAGGCCATACCACAAGAACGAAAACCACTCATCAGCAGTAATAATCGGAAGGCCAGATTGGAATGCGCAAAGAAATACAGAGATGAGCCTCAAAAGTGCTGGAATAAAGATTAACCTCTACCAAAGTGATGGAAAGGCCAAAGTGTGGAGAAAGGAAGGATCTGCTCACGATCCAAAACATACAAGTTCATTGCATAAGCGGAAGGAAGTACAGTTATGGTTTTGGGCTTGGATGGCTGCTTCTGGAATGGGCTAACTAATCTTTATTGATGTTTTTCTTGGTGATAGTAGCAGAATGAATTCAGAAGTCTACAGAAACATTCTGTCTGTCAAGTTACAGAGAAATGCATCCAATTTAACTGGGAGGAACTTCATCATGCAGCAAGACAATGACCCAACACACAGTGCCAACACAACAAGGACTTCATCAGGGAAGAGAGTGGAAGTTTTTAGACTGGCCAAGTCAATCACCAGACCGTAACCCAATTAAGCATGCATTTCCCCTCCTGACGAGGAGACTGAATGGAGAAACTCCACAAAACAAACAACTGAAAGAATCTGCAGTACAAGTCTGGAAAAGAAGTGCAAAAGTGTGGTAATGTCACTAGGTTGTCGGCTTGATGTAGTTATCGCGAGCAAGGAATATTCAACCAAATATTAAGTGTTGTTTACTTTATGTTAAGACTGTCTTTTCCAATAATTTGGCGCACTTAAAAATTAAGTGGTCTGCCACTAAAAGTGGCATGTTCTACATTGTTTAACATAGCTAGATGTAAATATCAGGAAATGAAAGCTGAAATTCTGCTCTATCATTTCATATCTTTTAATCTCAAACCCAAATGTCTTCAGTGTATAGCAAAAACAATAGAACTGGCCTTGCCATTCCAATACTTTCAGAGGGGAGTGTGTGTATATACAGTCAGGTCCATAAATATTGGGACATCGACACAATTCTAACAGTTTTGGCTCTATACACCACCACAATGGATT
>CM075004.1:3998176-4018762 GCA_037576675.1 Pangasius sanitwongsei | reverse complement strand
AAGAAGCTCCTCCTCATCCTCTCTGTATTGGCCTTTAGGGAGCGGAAGCGCTTCCCTGACCGCAACAGAGAGAAGAGGCCATTGTTGGGATAGATAAATAACCAGAAGCCAAATTGTCAAAAGGCAATTGAAACAAAATGTCCTAAAGCTTACATTTATACAGCGTAACTGATTAGTGGTAGTGCACTCACGTAAATGCTGGGCGTGGGAGGGTTGAGCTTGTCCTTTGGCAGAGGGGGTGATGGAGGAGGAGGAAGGCGGGGTGGAGGGCACTTATCCAGCAGGATGCTGTTGTTTGAAAGACCATTCTTTCCAAGATTTCTGCATGTTATTTAAAAAGCAATGTAGTTAGATAGGTTTCATGACCAAAAAATGGGATTTGGGGATCTGTATTAGAATGTTTTCTTTGTGGTTAGGGTGGGTGAAAAGACTATTATAATTATAAATATATAATTTAATAATATACACTCACCATCCAATTTATTAGGAACACCTGCATATTCATGCAGTTATCTGATCAGCCAATCATGTGGGATCAGCACAATGCAATAAAATCACGCAGATATAGGTCAAGAGCTCCAGTTAATGTTCACATCACACATCAGAATGAAAAATGTGTGATCTCTGTGATCTCTCTCTGATTGTTGCATGGATGTTTGTACCAGAAGGGCTGGTTTGAGTAATTCATAAACTGCTGATCTCCTGGGAATTTCACACACAACAGTCTCTAGTGTTTACACAGAAAGGTGTGAAAAACAAAACAAAACAAAAAAAAACATCCTGGGTGCAGAGGGTCTGCAGACTGAAACACCTTGTTGATGAGAGAGATCATAGGAGAATGAACAGTCTGGTCTGAGCTGACAGGAAGTCTACAGTAACTCAAATAAGCACTCTTTACAACCGTGGTAAGCAGAAAAAACATCTCAGAATGAACAACACATCAAAACTTAAGGAGGATGGGCTACAACAGCAGAACACCACATCAGGTTCCACTCCTGCCAGCAAAGAACAAGAATCTGAGGCTATCATAGGCACAGAATCAACAAAATGGTTCCAGTTTTGATAAGCCTGTGGAATCCAATGTGGTCTTCAAGGTGGAACCCAATGTGGTCTTCAAGAATCTGATCAGGAATCTGAGGCTATCATGGGTACAGACTCAACAAAACTGGACATCTGAAAAATGGAAGACCAGCAGGTGATTTATTTTAATACTTACCTGTCCAGTTCGGGTAAGTATATGCCCATGATAGCCTCAGATTCCTGTTCTTGGCTGACAGGAGTGGAACCCAATGTGGTCTTCTGCTGTTGTAGCCCACCTCAAAGTTCGATGTGTTGTGCATGCTGAGATGCTTTTCTGCTCACCATGGTTGTAAAGAGTGATTATTTGAGTTACTATATCTTTCCTGACAGCTTGAACCAATCTGGCCATTTTCCTCTGAACTTTCTTATCAACAAGGCATTTCCACCAACAGAATTGTCGCTTACTCAATGTTTTTTTTCCCCCCGCACCAATCTGTGTAAACTCTAGAGACTGTTGTGTGTGAAATTCCCAGGAAGCCAGCAGTTTATGCAATACTCAAACCACCCCTTCTGGCACTAACATCCATGCCACAAAGTCACAGAGATCATACTTTTTCTGGACAGTGAGTGTATATTACAGTTATATACATCAGAAGACAGATTTTATACATAAATACAGTGCAACATATACCATATTGCCAGTTAGGTACACCTACCTTGTGCACTATGGCCACAAGTAGATGGACACCTGACTATCACACCCATGTGTGTGCCCTCCCCAAACTGTTGCCACCAAGTTGTTAGCCTGCACAAAACCCTGACCTCAACCCTGCTGAACCCTTGGGGATGAACTGGGATGCCAGGCCTCGTCACCAGACATCAGTGCCTGACCCCACTAATGCTCTTGTGGCTGAGAGGGCACAAAACCCCATAGCCAGATTACAAAATCTAGTAGGAATCCTTCACAAAGAGTGGAGGATACTATAACAGCAATGGGGGGGACTAAATCTGCAATGGGATGTTCAACAAGCACATATGGGTATGATTGGTCAGGTGTCCACATACTTTTGGCAACACAGTGTATCTCCAATTTATCAGGTACATATAGCTCATCTTTTGCCCTGCACAATCTTAGCCCCTCCCTACTTCATTAGTGTTAGCAAACCTCCATAGAACTACCACTGACTAGATAGTATATAGCATGGTGAACCATCAGCACCACAGTGACACAGACATAGTGGCATGTTAATGAGTGTGTAATTGACACAACATTTTCCGTCATACCTGCCGTTTTTAAGCACTATTCATGCCCTTTTGTTGACCCATCTCATAGGTTTAGAGTTCTAGACAACAGCTCATTTTACCTATACAGTGTGTGTGTGTTAATCATCTACACTTTATCAGGCACAAAGCACTGACCTCAACCCCACTGAACACCTTTGGGATGAACTGGAATGCTGACTGCAACCCAGGCCTCCTCGCCTGACATCAGTGCCTGACCTCACTAATGCTCTTGTAGCTGAATAGATTAACCCCCACAGCCACTTTCCAAAGTCTACTGGAAAGCCTTCCCAGAAGAGTGAGTTATTATATCAGCAAAGGGGGGAATAAATCTGGAATAGGATGTTCAAAAAGCATACATGGGTGTGATGGCCAGGTGTCCACAAACTTTTTGCCATGTAGTGTATGTTAATATCATGATACACTTGAGTACCATGGGTATCATCTGGTGTCAGTGCTTCTATATATTCACACAGACCACCAACTGACACTATTAGAATAAAACTAAAGAATAATAAGATTAGAAAGAATATAAAAATCAACTAATTTTCTAGGTTTACTGGTAGGCTGTAAATATATATATATATATATATTTTATCTCTTTATTGCATGTGTGTTTGGAAATGCAGAGAAAGTTACTTTACTATAAACAAACCTGGCCTCATGGAAATAAAACAGCAGTTGTATATGAGGTCATGGAATGCATGGAAAAAATACCTATTTGTTATGTACATGTCATAGCGATGAGGAATCCATGCTACGCAAAGAAAGTAGGTTAATCAAGATCGCCACATAGCAGGCAAGGTTTTGAAAATTAAATCTGTGAAATCTCTTTGCTAAAATCTCCCTGCTAGAGAGCAACATTCTTGCAGAGTTTATTTTAAACCCAAAACTGCACATTATCAAAGACAATAATCGACCTGAACAAGTGAGTTTAAAAAAAAGATATACAGGAGAGTAACTCTCCAAGAGAAAGGGTGGGGATACATGAACTGGGCAGAGTGGGTCTAAGATCTATCATATGACAACTACCAACCGAGAAGGGTGAAGGCTTACATTTCCTCCAAGACACAAAAAAACAGCCAACCACATCTTTTTCAACTGCTATTCATGCTCAGTCACAGGACAGTGTAACACCCTCAGAGCTGCATAAGAACTGCTGTCCACTCTCTTCCACATACATGAGCTTACAGATGCCCATGGGTAGAGAGTTAATGCTATCCCTCCCACCCAGAGAGCAGAGTCAACTTTCCTCTCTTGGACTCCGATGGATGGCTGTGGTATCGCCAGGATACGAACTCGTGATCTACGAATGATAGGGTGAATGCTTTTCTGTTGTGCCACTCTGGAGCCCATAAATATATGTTAAATCTAAAATAGAAATTACGACCTGCCAGTAGAAGACGCTCATATAAGCACAGAAATATCCTACCTACCTGCATGCTTTGAGGATGTCTGAAGAAGTTGGGTAGATGGATACAGTGGAGGAGGAGTGCACGCTTCTGAGAAGAGGGCTGGCTTTGAGGCATGCCTCAAGCGGCTCAGCCTTTAGTGGGCTCCGAGAGTCCTCAGAACATGCCCCTCCTGCACTGCCATTTACTGTGGCCGAGTCAGGCTTGGTAAAGCTACCTGTGGGCTCGTTGTTGTGGGGTGAAGACGAAGTGGCAGACAATGCTGAGGCGGGTGAAGAAGCAGCGGAGTTGGCACCCAGGTGCACATGGTTAAGCTTGGAGCTTGCTGCCAGGCTCTCCTTGCCCATCAGTGGAGCACAGAGCTGTGGATTGCCTGAGGAGTGGGTAGCTGGCGAGCCAGATGTGTGCTTGGGGCTGCAGTGGTTGGCCGCAGTGACACAGCTGCCCTGCACATGCTCACTCTCTTTGGTCAGGGAAATGCCTGAGGTAGCTGCGTGAGCGGAAGCAGTTGATAAAGAAGCCGAGGAGCGGGAAGGGGAGGACGGGTGACTGACGGCTGGCTCAGAAGAGTTGCTAGGGGTCGCAGTGGAATGTCCGACCTGATTGTGAGGGCCACCACCAGCCCAGCCACTGGAAGAGTGCGCCCTTTCCCCATTGGGACCTGCCCAATGTGAACCTGGGCCTTTTTGAAGCCCCTGCAAAACAAAGTGTGGGGATATATTTTACTTGTGTAAAACAGTAATAGTTCTACAACCCCTGGCAAAAATTATGCAATCACCACACTTAGATGATGTTCACCTTATTTTTTTTTTTTTTTTTTTTAAACCTGTATATTTTCCTTTTATAACCTTCCCATTTTGTTTATACTTGCAATAAATTCTAGACACAGTTGACTGGGAACAACCCCCATCTTTTGTCACTCTCAGTGTTGTATTTCCTTCTTGAAGGAGTTTTATAATACTTTCCAGTGTTTCAAATGACAACTCTCTTGGCAGGACCATTAGGTTAAGGTCTGTAAGCACTCTCTTTTGACTGAAGACTAATTTGCATTTTTAGACTTGTGCCAGTATGTGTTTTAGAAATGCAAATTACAAGGTGATTCCATAATTTTCTCCTCAACATTGAGTGAGTCCATATTTTTGATCTGGAAAAAATATGCCATTAATTAAAATAATTTAATTTGTTTGAAGTATGTTTCATAAAGCCAGAATGTTCAGCTATTAAACAAAATTGTTTTGTGTCATATCTGTGATTTGTTTATTTGCTATAAAGTATTTGGACTTGAACACAGTTCAATTGCAGTAGAGCAGCACTTGCTGCATACAAACCTGAGTGGTACTAAGATGCTGGCTCTTCCACGCATCACCCAGGCTTGTGCAGTTGTGAGGTAGTACATTAGAGTGCAGGTAAGGCACGTCTCCATTGGTTCCCGGTCGTGTTGTTTGATTATTGCCAACTGAGGAGGGTTGGGGACTAGGAGGGAGTGGCCCATTGGCCAGTGGCTGAGAAGCGCAGGGGGGGCGAAGCACAGGGCTGCCGGAGTGGGGCAGTGAAGGAGCAGGTGTGGGGCCGTTGGAGAGGGGGGGGCGCATCTTCCCAGCTGCATTCTGTCCCATCTTTACAGACAAAACAAACATATACAGAGACTATAAAGGATCTGACCATAAATATTTATCTGTCTGCCTGGACAGGTTCATTACATTAACAGAAAAAACAAACAGAACTTGACGCCAATGGTATTGACTGGGATGCCTCCACCGCCAACAAGTCTTGCCCTTCTTGTTACTAATTTGTGCGCCTGAAATACCCTTAAAATATTTCAAATAGGAAGGAGCCATTGAAGAAAAGCTATTTCAGACATTTTACCTTGCCGTGTTTGGATCAATTCCACAATCTAATCAGTTCAGCTGCTGGTTACTGTGCTCATTCCATATTAATCCTGCAAACATTCAACCACTCATTCTTGACACTGCATCAACGAGAATCTCGGATGGATGTACAGACGGACAACGCAAAAATATAATGCCTCCACCACCTGGTTGAACACTTGTAAATACTACAACCTGGAGATAATGAGAATCTCAGATTTTCTAAAATTTGGATGATTTAAAAGATGTCCAGTAAAAATGGCCATTATCAGGGCTCCAAACCAGTTAGAGGAATAAAACAAAAACCAGAAACAAAGGGTATTTCATAAGGAACAAAATGCAAGTGAAAAAGGCAGCTTCCTTAACTGTTCTATACAGACATCTTTAATTGAAATATCTGTATTCCATTAATAACAACAATAATCTAAATTATTATTATTTATTATAATTATAATTATTAATGGTAAATTATTATGGGCTATTTGATCGTTATTTGATGGAGAACAAACAGCACAATTTCATAGCCTGTGTTTGTTTGGAAATGTGTTTATCAATACAATCGTCAGCTATAATAGCCAAGTATAATAGCTATTATAAAATTGGCTCTAAAATCTAAATGACTAACTGATGACTGACTATATTAATTACTAATATTCACCCATTTTGAAGAAAGCGAAAAGGCGAAAGGGAAAAATGGAGAAGCACTTCACTTATGAAATTGCTTATAAACAACAAATATCAGTCTGAAGTGGAAAAAAAAAAAAAGACACATAGTCTGTAGTTTTATGTTTACAGTTCAGGGTTCGTACAGTTTAACCATTTTTCCAATATGAAGATGAGTGATTTATATTCTATACCGGAGTACTTAAAGACCACAAAGACGGCATGTCGCTAAAATGTCTAGCAATTCTATCACCTTCCCACAGTCTAACTTCAACAACCATTTACGTGGGCTGTGATTTGCGGTTTATGCTTCCATCATAAGGAAGCACACATTTCATCAATAATTAGCAGGGGTGACCACATTCTTTTGACCATATATTGTAAAATGATTAGAGAACCTTCCATTTTACTTCCACTTTTAAGTACGTTTTTTGATTTTGTTATTTTTCAAGGACACCTCATTACTAGATATTGCAACTTTTATTTTCCATGCCTTTCCAAGATCAGTAAGAGCCCTGACCCTTTGACTTTCAAGTGCAGACAGAAAACTTTGTGATGCGATAGTACATTTGAACGTTTACTGTTCGAAGAACAAGGTGGTATTTTTAAGCTCATTTTACACCAGAAATATCATGAGCAGCAGAGCAACTTCCAATATGTTCCCTTAATAATCAGTGCACGCTTTTACACCTGATGCATGCTCACAGTGTATTGTTTCTGGGTGGAAACTCCAGAAAAGTGCAATGGTCAAAGCATTTGTAAACCTGTTGCTGGTGCATCTGCATTGTTGAGAGCTGAGCTTCCAGCTGTTCTAACATCTGCAACTGCATTGGCTTCAGACTTGCTCTGTTAGCCCGCATCTGCTCCAACAGCTGGGGGGGGAAAAAAAAAAAAAAATCAGGAAGTAAAAGCACTTCACTCAAACAGAAAAGTGGTCTGAGATAATAAATTACATTATGTGTGATTTGATTGCATTGCCGTACTGAAGTAATTGTTAAAAAAAAAAGGTCTCGATGTACATTTTGGTCTGCAATTTTTTTTGGCCGATGTGGCTCTTTTCTTTCTCGCTTTACTTCTTATTAGCTCAGAAGTGCCGCTATATCACTGTGTGTCTATGGAGGGCAGATGTGCTTTTCTGTGTGTAACAACTGATTATAATGGTTAGATATTCTAACCTACTCACTTTATTGCCTCTCTTTACACTCTATATGGCAAAGCAAAGCTCTTTATGTAACTTAAGTTGGGAAGATACTGTAGGCTATTTTTGTATGCCATTTGTTCCTGTTTTTTTTAGGGTTTCAGGATAATGTTGTATTTGTATTTTATTTGTTATGTTTTTAAATTCGTAGTTTTGTTTACACGGTTTATAAAAAATTATTCACTAGCACGTATCTATCTAGAAAGTGTACGTCAACTCATTTCTCACAGTCAGTGCATTTAAAATACCATATTTTTTTTTTTCAACATGGAAGAAAAGAAATTAAATCTGCTCTGCCTACACAGTTAGTACCATTAACCCTACTGCCAGCAGATGAGAATGGTACTGCTACAGCTGTTGCGTTAAGGAAGGTCCAGCTTAAACTTTCTACATCTACATCAAACATAACAGCATAGGGAAGAACTGCAGTAAGAAGCAGTAAACACAGCAGACAGCACAATGTAGAGAAATATTATGTGCAATTTGCTACAAAACTACAAATAAGCAACTCAATGTTAAAGTAATGTCTGATTCACTGGGCTTCATGGTGGGATCCATACTGCCGAAGTGCAGGTCATTTAAAAAGAAATCAGATTAGAGCATATAAACACTTAAAACAAATTACTGCTAAAATCTTAGGAACATTTACAGCATATTCACTGACGGCAACCGTAAAGACATTAATATGGTGGTAAAGTGACAGGAGCTTCCAAAACAGTTTTTCCTGCATTGATCTGCAAGGCTCTCGCCAAAAGCAACAAAGAAAGATTGGGCCAGCTTCAGCTACAAGCTGTAGTTCACAGGATGGTGGATAAACAGCTCCTTCTAAGTAGGCGATGGGCAGAGTCTGGCAGTCAGGCCTTGATTTTGAGTTATTCAATCTCTGGTTAGAGACTGAGAAAACTGACTCATACTTGTTTGTGTGCAGTGGCGATTGTTGGCATTATGGATTTTTGAACAATCCTTCTTAAACTTCACAAGTCATAAAGCTAATCGGGCAAACGCTGTCAGCTACTAAACAAAATGATGATCATCAGTCTTGCATTATCTTTTTCTCCGGGCCAGAGAATTACCATTGATGCAGAAAACCCCAGAAGTAAAGGTTTTGAGAGGTGCGTGAGCCTGGAGATTTTTGCTGGATACACACATAGCCTACCTACTTTAGGTAGCTTGCCATGCATTACACCACCACCAGAAGCCTGAAATGTTGATACAAAGCAGGTTCGGTCCATAGTTTACAACCTGATGTGGTCCTCTGCTGTTGTAGCCCTGAGCATTCCGAGATGCTTTTCTGCTCACCATAACTAGCATGGTTATTTGAGATACCGTTTAACATGTTAATTGAAATATTGAAGTATGAAATATTTTAGAATTTTTGTGAAACCATAACTACACTTGCTCCTGAGCTTAGTACCTCAGATTAGGTATTTAATAAATCTAAGGCCACAACAAACGAAAATAAACCAAAAAAGTTAAACACTGCCAAGACAAGTGATTGTTTATATTGTAGCATGCCTGGACATTTACTGACAAACTTCTAAGCCTGGCCAGCTCAATGTGTGATGACAGCCAAGTTCCTTGGCAGGGTGCGTCCCTTATGGATAAGAACAACCACTATTTTGCATGACACTGTTGTGGCAGTCCTTGAAAATGCATTGTTATTTTTGAAAAATGCTTTCTGGATCTTATGTATTGATCCAGAATTTCATGTATTTACAGTGTTATCATTTGGCTATCAAGCATTTCAATGGTCAAATGTGCAAAACCACAGGTCAGGCTGAAATGCTAATACCAGGAAACACTAGATACACATAATAATTCCAATGCTGTTACACTTCACCTGCTTAACAGCTTGAGACCTAATCTTTACGAACCTTGATTAATACACCTTTAAGTTGTTCCAAAGAAGCAAGATGGTAAAGTGACTTTTAGGGTAAAACTGAATAGGTCCCAAATATTAAGTCTGACACACAGTCATGTTTTTCCAGTCATTTAGGCACAACTGCTCGACTGAAAAAAAAAAAAAAAAAAAAAAAATCACACGGACTTCTCTGTCAAAGAGAAGCACCTTTGGAGAAGGAACAACCAAGTCTGCTCACTTGTAGTTTTTGTGGTGATAGGCGCCAGTTTGGAGTTTGTTGCTCGGCTGGGCTATTGCCCCACTCTGCAAAACTCTGCAAATAAAACAAAAAAATGTAACGTTTTATTTTGGCCATTGGCCAGCTATTTTATTGATGACATTTCTAAGAAGTCACACAGGAGAAATGTAATATAATCATTCACATAGTAAGAATGCGATTTTAAAAAGGTGAGGAGGTAAAACACTTCAGGAAAAGCCTGCCAAATACCTTAGCAGGACTGGAAGTCCTCTTCCTCTTAGCAGGGTTTGACTGTTCATCATCTTGGCCAACAGGACTGACGTGGGGGGGCAGGGACTGCCCAGAGCCATTTGCCTCCATTAGAAGCCCTCCTGCACTGGGGTGAGGTTTACTTACCTGCGAAAAAGCAAGTCCACAAAAAAGGGATGGTGTTACACACCACAAAAGCAAAGGACATAGAAGAGAAGCAAAGAAACTAAAGACAGAAGATTTCAAGATCTCTATAATTACATGGGAGCTTATATAGTCTTCTAAATTGTCTTTTCTAAACAGGCATTCTCAATAGGTTTCAAAGCCTCCTTTTTCTAAATGACTCAGGTAAGCCACACAGTTTTAGCATGTCTATAAATGCAGTATGTGGGTCATATAGAAGATTCAAGAACTGGTCATGTAAAAGAAATACATTACTGATGATTCATTTGAAATTCATGTTCTGTTCTTATGGTTTCTGAATGCCCTTATGGATTAACTGATATGAACGGAATGCATGAAATAAATCATGCTGGAGGCCCCGCCCATTAGATTAAATTGCTGAACATTTTGCAAGTGTGTAATTTTTTAAACTTCAGCACCTCATATGCATTCAAGCAAGCACAACAAAAAGCTAAATATAAAGAAATTATATTGTATATAACAAAGAAATGTAAATCCCAACAATTTACTCAAGTAATGCTCCAGTATGGCTTTGAAATGGTAGAGATTAACAGCAAATTTAACCCTTTTTCTGGCTTTTTCCCCCCATTTTACTACCCAATCAAGTCACTTGGCAATTCCCATCCACCCTATCATACAGCAGCTACAAACTGGGGAGGGTGAAGGCTAGCACATGCTCCCTCCACAGCATGTGAAGTCAGCGAACAGCATCTTTTCGAACTGCTGATCTTTCTGCGTCACAAACCTGGAGGAAAGCTTCACGCTTCCCCATACATGAGCTCACTGACACCTGCAGCTGGCTAGCATCACTGTGACTGACAGGGTAGAGAGTGTATAGACAGCATGGCCAAATTTGTTCCCTTGTTTCCCATCCATGGATGGTTGTTTCCCAGCCATTGTGGTTGTTGCTGGGATTCAGATTTGTGATCTCCCAAGAACAGGGCAAACACTTTTCTAGGGTCAGGGCTTTTTAGCCATGCACCAAATTTAAACGTCAAGAAAAAAACAACTATCTAAAGCTGTATTAAACCTACGTTAAAAAAAACATAAAAACCATACACTAGACCTGGAAGTCCATATTCTAGAGACCGAAGGGACCAGAGGACAGAAATATTTATTCTTGCAATATTGTTTTTGTGTGTTTAAATGAGTGCTCATGGGTTATTTTCTGAAACTAGTACTTTGATTTCATAACTGTCAGAATTGCATGAATGCACGTTTTAGAAGGTGCAGATGTTTAACAAGATTTACATTTCCTGAAGGAAATACACAGTGCTTACAAAGAGCTAAAAGAAAGTTTAAAAACAAGAGCTAAAAGAAAGAAAAAACAAAACATTTTAAAACAAAGTTCAAAGATTTAAATTCAAAGATTCCTTTAAAAAAAAAGGAATAAATAAAAAGCAAAAAGCTAACATTGCCATTTTGTTCCAGTTGATTGCTATTATGTTGTTAGGTGGTTGTATCCCAGGTGATTGCAAATGTATTGCTAGGTGGTTACCATGGTATTCTAGGTGGTGGCTAGTGTGTTGCTAGGCAGTTGCTTTGGTGTTCTAGGTGGCTGCCAGAACGTTCCTATAGTTTACTAGGTGGTTGCTAGGCAGTACCCATGGTATGCCAGGTGGTTCCTATAGTGGTGCTAGGCAGTTTTTATGATGCCCCAGGCGAATACTCTGGTGTTCTAGGGTGACAGTATAGTTTTCTAGGTGGTTGCTAGTGTGTTTCTAGGCAGTTGTATTGTATTGTATTGTATTAAGCAGGAATTCTGATCTCTCGTCCATCAAGTCAAATTGGTAGGCTGCATGGAAAAAAAATCTCATAGCACGTGTTCAAATTCAGTTCAAAAACCTCACGTTTTGGAAATATGTAATACTTAATAGATGAACATACTGTTTAGGTTACGTGAGAGTAGCTCACTGCTAACACTGAAGTGAGTGCTGAAAGATTACTGACCAATGGCAGCCATGTTTTGAAGTAACCCAGTCATCATTAGAAATTTCTCAACAATGCAGTAAACCAAATTCTAGAAAAAGGTATTTGAACTTAACCCTCTCATGGATGACCAAACCCAACCAAAGCACATGGCCTCAGTTTCTAGTCCTAAACAAGCCTTTCAAGTTTCGTGCAAATACATAGGTCATGTGCTATAGCTGGTTGGGAAAAGTAAGCTTCGCCATGCAATATACACTCACTGAGCACTTTATCAGGAACACCTGTACCCCTACAGTATTCATTCATGCAATTATCTAATCAGCCAATCATGTGGCAGCAGTGCAATGCATAAAATCATGCAGATATGGGCCAGCAGCTTCTGGCAATGTTCACATCAACCATCAGAAAGGGAAACAAACGTGATCTCAGTGATTTTGACCATGACATGATTGGTGCTGCCAGAGAGGCTGATTTAAGAATTTCTATACCTGATGATCTCCTGGGATTTTCATGCACAACAGTCTCTAGAGTTTACTCAGAATGGAGCAAAAAAGAAAAAAACATCCAGTGAGCTGCAGTTCTGCAGACGGAAATGCCTTTGATGAGAGAGATCAATGGAAAATAGCCAGACTGGTTCAAGCTGCAAAAAGGCTACAGTAACTCAGATAACCACTCTGTAGAATTGTGGTAAGCAGGAAAGCATCTCAGAATGCACAAAACGTCGAACCTTGAGGAGGATTAGCAACAACAGCAGAAGACCACTTCATGTTCCACTTCTGTCAGCTAAGAACAGAAAGCTGAGGCTGCAGTGGGCACAGGCTCACCCAAGGTGAATAGCTGAAGACTGGAAAAATGCAGCCTAGTCTGATGAATCTTGATTTCTGCTGAGGCATACAAATGGTAGGGTCAGAATTTGGCACCAACAGGATGAATCCATGGACCCAACCTGCCTTGTGTCAACAGTCCATCCTGGTGGAGGTGGTGTACTGGTGTGGGGAATGTGTTCTTGGCACACTTTGGCCCTGTTGATACCAATGGCTACTTCCAGCATGAAAATGTCACAAAGCAAAATTCGATCTGAATCCAACAGAACACTTCTGGAATGCGGTAGAATGGGAGATTCGAGGCATGAATGCACACCTGAAAAATCTGCAGCAACTGCATGATGCAATCATGCCAACATGGACCAGGACTGTTTCTTGGCTGCTTTGAGAGCAAGGGAGGCCCTACTCAGTATAGTGTTCCTAATAAAGTGCCCAGTGAGTGTAGCTTTGATCAGACTTATGGTTCCTGACAAAATGTTATCAGAAGTTAACTCCAGCCACTATAGATGGCCATGCCCCAAGCTTTGCATACATCCTACGAATCTTGTCCTGAACTTGCCTGTCAAATTTTGTGCGAATCCATGCAACCAGTAATGAGTTTGAGCAAATTAAGCTGCAAGGGGACTGATTGGCATGTGGTGGCCATACTGTATATAAATTTCAAAATGTTTTTTAGAATTATTAAGTTTCAGACTCTAACATCAATTTTTGGAAGACAGGTCAAAAAGTCTCTAGTCTCTAGGACTAGTTCACAAAAGTAGGTTTTGTATATTTTGCAAAAACTACATCGGTCAAACGAGATGGTTCATGAGGCTTTTTTGTTTTCCAGGACCCAAGGAGTGACTGATTAGTGAATTTTCACTGTATGACTTACAGTTCACAAAATACTGAAACATTTATATAAAAAAAAATAATAATAATAAATTTAAAAAAAAAAAAAAGCCTCTGCTATAGCACCACCATCAGGCTGATTAGGAATACTATATAGCAATCAAGGTTCATGCCTGTACCACCTACAGTTTGGCCTGCTACATGCTTGAACCCCTAATAAGCAAATGAAAGCACTACACTTGCACTGCAGAGCCTTACTTATCTCACAATATTGTCAGATTGTAATCAGATTGTCTTTTTACACTCTATATTGGTATCACAAATGATACATGCTCAAGATTCAATTTGGAGGCCTCATATATTGTCAACACCCCACACCTTCATACTGATTAATCTGGTGACTGGAGTGGCAAGTATTCATCAATTGATCAAAATATATCTAGAATATAATTCTGCTGACTCATAAACTTTGTGCACATCAATATGAACGTCAGTCACAGAGTACAAGGTGAATGGCTTAATTCTAACTAGAATACCGGCCCAACAGCTGACTGTTTGTGCAGTTGTGTAGCTGAAGGATTATAAGAAAGTGCCAAGCTGGCTAACTGGCTATACAAACATTAATTTAAATCTATTAAATTTATTTATACAGTCTAACAGTACTACTCTTAGCGACATACGTTACGGTTGGTGTCTTTACTCTTCCCTTTACTCTACTCTTCAGTGACAATGAGGTGTCACTAGCGATGTAGGTTTAATATGTTGCGGTCATTTCGTTAAAAGACCCGACACACAACATGCTACATCTAATACATTATCACTATAAGGTAAGTATTACAGCTAGAGAAAGTCATTCCCTTTCCTTCCACATTTTCTCCCTTTGCACATCTCTTATCTTCAATTACATTACCACATTTTTCTCCTTGTGTCACTCAAACTACTCTGTGGTGGGTGTTCCTCTCTCGAGTTACGCAGGGAAAACAATTCAAACATTAGTAGCATCACTTACATTCTTATTTTTGCGTTGCTAACAGTTACTTTGGTTCTTATCACAAACAAAGCGTTAAGAAAATTGTTTTATAAGACACAAACTATTTAAAAAAAAACAACAACAACTAATAATTAGTGAAAGTATATACCTGTATTAACAGGATGGAATTGTGGACAGGCAAGTGAAAAAACAACAGGCAGAGCAGAGAGACAGAAACACGAGAGATGATAATGGAGAAAGACAGGATATAAAAGAGAAAAAGGTGAGTGATAGACCCATCAAGAGACAGAAAACATACAAGTCATGAGGAAGGATTATCTGTGTACATGCTAAACTTCACAAATGCTTTTTGTCAGTTTTTAATTTCTTAAATTTGTCCAAAGAGTCTGCAAACTGTCAGAAGGTTGGGTCAATAAAAGTCAGGACATAGGGTTCCTAGTTACTCATGAAAGATACTGTTAAAGATTTGTTAAGTTAACCTAGTCACTTCAGTACTTTAACTTAAATTCTAGGGCTTGTGTTAAATTATTCGGAATAATTGGTCTGGCATGGGTGGTCCCATAGATGGGCTTACAGGGATTAAGCCCCAGATGTCCACTAATGTCAAACACAAAATGTCATTTTAAAAACAAACCCAAATATACTAGCCAATGTAAAACAAAAACCAGTCAACCAGACAGATTAATAAAAGCTTTACTTACACAATCATCTGGTTGTGTGGCATTTTGGGCAACTTATGTTCATCTAAATCACATTTTATACGCTGTCAAAAATTGCACAAAGGAAAAGAAAAGGAAGAAAAAGCTGAATTAGAACGCAAGTTGCCTAGACAAATTTAGTCACTACATAGAGTTCAAAGTTTAAAAAAAAACTTTAAAAATCAGTCCTGCACAAACTCAGCTCTACGTGTTGTGCCACTCAGGAGCCAATATGCACGTTTCATTATAGACAGTTTCAATGAGGTAAGAAAAACAACGTTACTAAGCAGAAGGTTAACTCGTACTTCTTGAGCCTCCCAAGAACCAAACAAACGGTACAGAAATTGACAACAAATGATAGATCAAAAATCTGAAGAACAAATAGAAGAATTTACAAGTATTTTAACAAATAGAAGAATTTACATTTATCTGAAGTGACTTATCGTGATCTCTATCTTTAGTTGGTTGATAGGCAGTGTGTTTGAACACTTACAATTACTTTCTTAGTAGAAATGTAGATGGCATCTGTATTGTGTATGGTGCAGTTGGAGCAGTCAAACACTGTCTAAAACGTACTTAGCATGGTTCACTGATAAGAAGGAAGGGGAAGCTGTGAGTATGCTGAATGCGTATGGCTGTGTGAGCTAGCTAGTTGGTCAGTTTTCTTGTTTGACAAATGAATGCACTGCTGAGTATTCACCTGTTTAAGATGCAACATGCAGCCCGTACTGACCTCTTATTTAAAATGTTTGATGTGCTTTGTTGTGACTCCTGTCATCCAACAAGTGTGCAATATTACATGATTCCATGAGTATGTAATATTTCATAGAAGTTGAGACGAAATGCGTGCTACAGAGACAAGAGTTGCTAGCAAGTATCCAGCCGTCTCTCTCTCAACTGCTGCAATCCAGGTATTTCACTGTGCCTTGTCTTTTAAAAATCAGTACATTTCTGAATGTATTCCTGACAGCAAGTTTGTTCCAGGCCTGACAGAACATCCAACAATGGAACAACATGTCCAAGTTTTAATATGGACGTCGTCATTAAAGTAAATTACCAGTCACATAAAAAGAGCTGTATGGAGTATGGTTCTTCGATAGTGTTTTGAATGTTGTTTACCACCAACCAGAAACAGAAGAGGCACTTCCTGCACATACAAATATTCTTTTTCTGCTCATCAAGGTTGTAAATTGTGGTTATTAGCCTTAGTCTTCCTGTCAGCATGAACCATTCTGGCAATTATCCTCTGACCTCTCACATCAACAAAGCGCTTCCACTCACAGAACTACTGCTCACTGGATGTTTTTCGCACCATCCTGTGTAAACTCCAGACACTGTTGTGTGCAAAATTCCCAGAAAATCAGCAGTTTCAGAAGAACTCAGGCCAGTCCATCTGACACCAACATCCATGCCACAGTCAAAGTCACAGAGATCAATTTTTTCTCCATTCTGATGTTTAATGTAAAAATTAACTGAAGCTCTTGACCTGTATCTGCATGATTTTTTTTGCACTGCTCTGCTACCACATGACAACTCATGAATAAGCAGGGGTACAGGTGTTCCTATAATAGAGGCGAATGTATATTTAGCACCATCCACACGTGTCCAGACTACCCCAGATGGATGCTAAGTGTGAATAGGTCCAGGGCTTGCAAGCAAAAGAATAAGAGTGAGAGAGACATAGCAGAAAGGTGGAATTGACCACTAATGAGAGAAGAACTTACTTTCCTATTTATTCTTGTATGTCAATAACACTAAGACTTAGACTGCTAAGACTAAGACTGCTAGCTAAGACTTAGCTGCTAGGTAATAACAGCTTAGCTAAGACTAAGACTGCTAGGTAATAACATCCAACTGTAAAGAAGCTGACAAACTGCTGCATTAGTAGTCAACTTGTGCAAGTTCATGGTATAGCTAGTCTGTCAGAGGAGCTCCTAATATTCGCATGCTCTCATTTTCTGCACACAGAGTGGTTATAGTGAAGTATATGACCAGGACCAACCTCCACCAACAAAGCGAACAGTGCCCTAAACGAGATGTTTCCTCAACAAGCCAACATCCTGGCATGTCATCCACTGAGAAAAGACACTGTTTACTGGATGATGAGTTACCCTCAAGATTTAATGTTTCACTGGTTACGGCCAGTGTTAGCACCAGTGTTAGCGCAGCTGACGGGCCAGCCTCCTCCTCAGCTGACAGAAAAATCTGACGATTTAACACACAATGGGTTAAAGATTAGCCCTGGCTATTTATGACCAAGCCAGCAAGGTAATTCCTGCCCAGATAACCAGACAATTTCCAACTACACTATATACACTTTCAGAACAGGAACTTGCATTTAGACTGCAAGCCTCTGTAAACATATGGGATAGATACGCTGTATGAAAATTATGAAATGTCATCAAGTATAGATTATATACATTATCAATGTGCAGCTTTATGACAAATCACAAATGACTTCATGTACTCATAAGCTCTACATAAGCATGCTGAGTTGCCAAAATGTTGCTCTTTCACCTCTGGCTGCATTCAAGTGTTTTTCTGCATGTTGGATGGTTGAGTTGAAGTAGAGAAATTAATTTGAGAGTAACAAAATACAAAGGGCTCTTGAAATAATCCTAAATGGACTGCATAAAAGAACTAACTACCAAAAGTCAGGGTTTCCAAAAGGGTACTTTTACTGATTTATCAAAAACAGAAATTATTAGGATGCCACTAAAGAGTGCTGTGACCATAGATATAATAAACTAGATGCCACTTCGAGGTAAGGGCTGATTTATACTTATGCGAGCAGGTCAAATTATTGTGCATGGACGCTTGCACAGGGTGAAGTCATACTTGCACATTACGTGAGCGCGTCCTGTAGGGGGTGGTGGTCGCGTGAATGATACCAGAATTTACAGAATTAGACAGCAAGGAAGAGACCAAACAAAAGCAGGTTACATGTTTCTCTGAAGGAAAAATAAATAGAATACAACACGGGCATAACTTTGTTTTGGAAAATGCTGGGGGAAAAGAAACCTTGCATGGTTGATGATAAACCGAACATCTCTGAAGCGCTTTCTTTATCTTTATTCAGCATATGAGCAGCTACCAAAGCCCTTCAATTTAACCAGTGTTTAAGTCCACAGGTATCAAATTTCAGAGTGACAGATGCTTTAGTTTCATTTTCTATCAAGTTGCTTTGGTTTACATAACCTACATTCTATATTTATTCTTAGAAGAAAGAGAAAGTGAACTGTGCGATCCTACATCATTAAACTGGCCAATACAATGAACTACAGCCAATACAACCCCTCACACTTTATAGTCACACAAAACACAATGTCATGATTGTAATTTTTAGCGAAATAATCCATTATATGACAATGTCATCACATCGCCAAGTGTGAAGCAAAACATGAAACGCAAGCAAAAAACCTCACTCGTATCAGTCATTTATACTAGCTGTTCAGGGTGAGTGTTCTCACAGAGGAGAAATGTTATTAAAGACACCAGTCTGAGAAACTAACAGAGTGAATACGTCTAAACTGACAAGTGTTTTACATCCAATTCTGTCGTGAGATCTTTTGTATAAGATTACCAGAATACGTTCTCACAAAGCAATTATAAAGCTTGAGCCTGTCTACTAAGACGGAACGTACTGGACATGATAAGGAAAAATTGTATTGTTTAAGCTATAATATTGTATTTTGAACAATATTACTCTGAACGAAACAAAATTATTCTGAATTTGATCAAAGAAATTTTTAAAAAATCATAACGTTTCCAGGTATGCAACATGCCTCTTTGTCAACTAATCAGCTTTTCATGTCAGCATCATGACACGAAGACTCAAATACATGTTAATGCAGAAATATAAAGCAGGCTTAAGACTGAAATGCCAAAGCCATCTCCCTCTTGTTCAGATAAAATCAGCGCATCCTCAAGGATTTCCGCAAATTGCCTGCACAGTGTGCAGCATTTGAATGGAAAAAATCATTTAAATCTCAAAGCAGGACAACAAAGAACTAGAAAATTGCATTTCCTGAATACAGAGAGACTGTGCAGCTTAAGCAAGTTGCTAATATGTTGCTATGTGGTATCCCAGGTGGTTGCAATGGAGTTGCTAAGTATTCCCATGTGGTTGGGTGTTGCTAGGTGGTTGCTAGGGTATCGTTATGCATTTGTTAGAGTATGCCAGGTGGTTGCTACAGTGTTAGGCATTGCTATGGTATCGATGGTGGTTTGTAGGGTGTTGCTAGGTGGTTGCTACAATATCCCCAGGTGGTTGCTCCTGTTCAAGTTTTGTGATGATTTCCCATCGTTAATCCTATCAAATGCCTGCTGAAATCTGATTGACTGATGACGGCCATGTTTGTGAAGTAATCGTGTCATTATCAAATAGCCAGTTACAGATTAGCACATAGCACAAATTTCAGCTGGATTGGATTCATGGTTCTTGAGAAACAGTTATCCAAACTTAACTCTGCCCTCTATTGATGACCACAACCCAAACTCTGCTGATGTCCTCAGAACCTTGTGCTGAAATGACCATTCATGTTTCATGCAAATCCATGCAAAGAATCGTAACATATAGATGTGTGAGTATACCAGGCTCGACCCCACTAACTAACTGATTGGCTTGTGGTGGCCAAATTGTTTACAAATCTAAACATCCTTTTGAAAATTCTTAAGAAACAAGCTCTCATTTGACAGCAACTGTGTGAAGATAGGACTAAAAAAACATGTTTGCAAAAGAATGTTTTGCATATTATGCAAATTAACTCAAAATCTACTTGGGCAGAGCTACATGCCAAAAATTACAAATTGGGCCAATCAGGGTCATCTCTCTTGCCTAAGCAGAGGGGGTGAGTACTATATAATGGTCAAAATTCATGTCTGAAGCACCTTCAGTTTGGCCATGCATGATGATCTATATATTTCTAATGCACTACAAATGACCACTACACAGGAACCACATAAGCAATGAAAGCTGTATATAAGCTCCCCATTACCAATCAGACCAAACAAGTTGTTATTGGTTCCATTAGGATATCTCGGAAAATGCGGGACTAGTTTGTTGACAAAATTTTGGCAGAAAAATAAGAACTAGAAATTGCAGTTCCTGCAGAAAATCTGAGTGTGTTTGTGAAGCAAATCTTTAACATTGGCCGATTATTTTTGCACACTACATGCAAAAAAATTTTTGACTATAAAATGTATGACTTGATTTACTATTAATAACCATTATACAATCACAAAGTATTTTCTACTGTAAAACTACAGATGAAACAGGACTGTAATACTTCGCTCTATGGACGCAGGCTGTCTGACAGTACCACGCATCGCCAAGACCAC
>CM075004.1:3914105-3953391 GCA_037576675.1 Pangasius sanitwongsei | reverse complement strand
TATATATATATATATATATATATATATATATACATATATATATCTCATTTAGCCCTAGAATACACTTCAATCATGTCATTGCAATATTTTTGCTAACATATTCTGCTCAAAATCTGTTACCCTGACAGGAAAAGTACAGTACGTCTGGTAGCTCATAGCCCAGCAATAGAATCAATCATCCTAGGCTTAGGGGCACAATTCATCATTATAATCAATATCATATTATTTTTCACACATTACCTAAACCAATTTAACAGTGTGCACACTGAAACAGGTGCCGTTAGCAACGCTAGCTTTCATGCACTGTTTGAGACTTTAATTAATTTTCTATTAAAATATCCAATCACTCACTCTTAATTGTTACTTACCACTGAAATGCACTGTAATGGAAGTACACCATACCAAGGCCATATAAAAAGGCAGCATTCTAAACAACAACAACAAAAAAAAAAAAAAAAAAAAGAAATTAATGTTATGAGGTCAAGAAAAAATTAAAGCGCTAAAACCTAAATCACATATCACATGGCTGGCACCAATAATAGCTTCTTATGGGTATTTTTCCTCCACGTGTTTGGGATTTTATTTTCAGATTTTAAATAACAATTGGCAAAAACATATATTCCAAAAAATAAGCATACACATATTTATCAACAAAGTTTTAAATTTTATTTGGAGTTTCTGCTTAATGCACAAGCCACAGAAACCATCTTACTATAAAATAAAGCCCACAATCACTTACACTCACGCTGTCTTCATTCCCAAATACCTAGATTTTGGTGCTGATGTGCAAAAACACATCTGGGTGTAGCATTTTAAATGTCAGCAAAACAAGCCTGCTTAATGGCTACTTCCATGAATCTAACCAGATATAGCACAACAAGTGCCCCAGCGAGCTGCTTGAGCATGAAATCTATCACTGGTCACACTTCAACATGGATGATTACCTTCCAGTAGTCTGACTGTAAACTGTAGTACCTCTGGTATGCCGATAATGCTGCAACAGAGGAAGAGCGAGACTTTAAAAGAAAAATATTACAACAAATACATCTCTGTCTTAAAGCAATGAGAAGAACGAATATGCTAACTGGAAATTATGGTCCATAGGAAATGCGTGTGCGCGCGTATGCATGACCATGGGAATTCTCTACAGAAACGAGACTTGATATAATAGTGACAATAAGAAGTAAACAAAGAGAAAGGCAGTCACTGAGTATCACGGATCACAAGCACAATCAATGGAAACAAGTAGAGCGGTCAAGTATAAGAGGGAGTCACAGGGAAGACACAGAGACGAAAGAAAAACACGGCTGGAGAGAAATTAAAGACGAGAGGGGAACGTTACATGCAGCTCACCTTTTGGGTAATCCTCCAGTAGAAGATTGAAGTGACCCAGCTGGCAGAATAACTCGGGGTCGACTTTTCCTTCAGCTTTCAGGATCAGAGATTCATAGCAGCGAACAGCCTAGAAACGGAAGAACGTGTAAAACGTTTGCACTGTGCTTCCAGACAAAGGAATAAATTAATAATGCTGCAGAAGAGCAGAAGTGAAGTGAAGTGACGTGTGGCTAAGGATGGTGACCCATACTCGGAATTCGTGCTCTGCATTTAACCCATCCAAGTGCACACACACAGTAGTGAACACACACGGAGCAGTGGGCAGCCTTTTTTGCTGCGGCGCCCGGGGAGCAGTTGGGGGTTCGGTGCCTTGCTCAAGGGTCTCACCTCAGTCGTGGTATTGAGGGTGGAAGAGAGCGCTGGTCATTCACTCCCCCCACCTACAATCCCTGCCGGCCCGAGACTCGAACCCACCACCTTCGGGTTACAAGTCCGACTCTCTAACCATTGGGCCACGCCTGCCCCGGTCACCTCGCTGACTGCATCTGCCCAAGCGGCATGCTGCTCTGTTCCAGCTTTGCCAAAGTGAACATCTTGACGTACATACGCACTCTTCTACTTATGCTTCTATTCAGGTTTCTGACTTATTTCAGTAAATATGATGTGGAAAAGACAAGCACTGTCAGGTGAGAGCTATTAGCTTTAAGACTAAAGATACAGAAGACGGGATAAAAGAATTAGAATATATTCAGAAACCCTAGAAGAAAGAGCTAAAGCAGGAGTTCCCAAACTTTCTGTGCAAACAAACTCAAACGGACATTTTTTTGGCGATCACAAGCCTTGACCACCCTATTTTTGTTTTTTAATTCCAGGTCTATAGGCTAATATAAGTAACATTTTATCGTTTAATAAAATCAGTAACATATATATGTGTAACATAAGAGACTGAAAACCAAAGGACGATTCCTTGCACTGAGTTGCCGGCCTAGTGGGAAGTGTTGTGTTGTTACAGGAAAATCCACAACGCAAAACAGAGGAGCTTGGTTTATACTCGGCACATGACGTGCACAAGCAGAAGCAGCAGCAACGCGATCATCACTGTTCACAAGCATGCTGCGGACCTTATGTACAGATTTAAATGTTTAAAAGGGGCATTCACTAGATGGCACGTCCGAGCCAAAACATCTCTGTCCATCAGGTTTCCAAGCCATTCCGCCATCATCGTCATTACTGTTATGGGCTGTGTCTCAAATCAAAAACGAACCTTGCATTCAAAAGTATTTACTAATCCAGAAACTCTAGGAGGCTCGTACTCAAAACAGCTTTCGGTGCGTTTGAAGGCTAAATGAGGGATTTTCAAAATTCACACACTAAACACACTGTAATCGGGAAGACAAGTCAGCAATAATTATTCAGAACAGTACTGTCTCAAAGTGATTTGAGACACAACCCGAGTCTGTTTAGCGGAGACAGATGGACAGGGAAAATCTGTCCATTTTTATTGAACTGTGCCAGTTCTACATGGCAGGATAGTGGAGGGGCGAAAAAAAATGAAAGACTAAAATAACATAGCGTTTTAATGTGGCTGGTCTGAACGTGACTCCCGGTAACATTTCCAAATATCATATAAAATGTCTCCGATATTTCTGAATTAATTTGTAAAATAAATTAATGAAACAAAAGGGGAGATTCAAAGTTTCCTTAGTGACCCCAGACGAGGTCGTGAACCCGCGAGCTAAAGATACAAACTTGTCTCAGGTGATAGACAGCCAGAGACAGAGTCTTGTGCTCATTCTTTGCGCTATGCACTGTGATTTGCATTTGGTGAGGGACAAACGGAAGCAGAAAGCCCGTTGTCTATTTTCTTTATTTACATAGCTGAGTTTTGAACAGGTAGTTTGGGTGTTTATTGTTTACCAGTGGTCCTGCGTAGATTTTACAATACATCTCCACATTGGAGAAATTCTTGCCAGCATCCTTTATTCATCCTCATTTTCCCGTTACACCTTTTCTGTTATCGTCCCATCCCTAGACTGGGGTGTAACAGAAATTGCGTGACAAATGATGAGTCAAAATATAGTAGCTCAACTAGGCTAAGCAAAGTCAAACACTAGATCAGCCCTGACCTACTTACTTGTCCTACCAATGTGAAAAGCAGCTGAACAAGACATTTCTGAGATAACAGGCTATCCAAACGGTCTACTGATGAATCTATATTTTGGATGATTAGATCATTGCAAGGTTGATATGCCGCATCATCAAAACAAAACGCACTCGCTGTGGATTAGCTAAACCAGGATGAACTGGAGGCTATGCAGGTAGACAACGCGTGAGGATTCTCATCTGTGTGTAATCTCGGCGAGGTTACTTATATATTGTTGGTCTTTTAGAATGAACGCTGTGAACAGGAGAGAGAGAGAGAGATATCTGAGCTGAACCTGTGTGTGTATTTGTGAGAAAATGCTGAAAGGTGCTAGCAGAAAAATTAAAAATAAACGAAGCATGAAATTTCCCAGTCTTCTTTCCTAACCCACACCTGCCAGGGTTCTACAATACGAATACATTTGGTAGCTAGACTTACGAATTTTGTCAAGAAATTTCTGAAGCTACTGAGGGGAGCCTGTTCCTCAAAAGTTATTCAAATCATATTTGAGATGTGTAAAAAAAAAAAAAAATGGCCACCACATGCGAGGTGGAGCCTGATTTACTCGAATGGCTGTAACTCATACGGGGTGGTGCGTCATTTTCTCAAACAGCTACAATTCAGGACGCTTTGATGGGTTTGAACACAAGTTGAAGGGCATGTTTACCACAATGTTTGAGGATATCTGAAAAGACCGGGGTGGGATCACACATGGGGGGGTGGGATTATATTGAAATGATTGCATATCAGGATCAGAACATCTGATTTGCACATAAAAAACAAACATCTCTGATAAAGTGTCCATAGAAAATTCCTGTTTGATTGGATCCATTGAGCCAAGCCTTAAAAAAAAATTTGATTTTAATAAAATGTCCAATACATTTTACTGTTTTGCCTGTAATAAATATGTGCAATATCATATTACACCAAAAAGGAATCCACAAATGCAACATGACGCCATGATTAACTGACTACGGTCAGGTTTTATTTTACGTGCATGTAAAAACAGTTGAGAAACACCAATACAACCCATTTGCAGTCTTGTTTTGCGCGGTGTAATGGATGATGGATTTAATGAAATAAACGGGCTATGTGACAAAAGCCAGAATGGCCACCGTTGTCATGGTGCCAGTGGAGGATCGTTCTTTAAATGGGTCTCTTTCGCTTCTAATCTCAATTCATACAAACTTCGACATTTGCAACATTTTTTTTCCCACCATTTAGCTGAAATTGTCTTGCTAATGAGTTTTGTGCACCCCAAAAACAAACAGTTTATAAATCAAAAAGATTTGCGTCACATTTTAATACATATCGTGTGCAAATATCAACCTGCACCACAAGATGGCGGCATCAGTTGGAATACTGTGAATAAATAAGCGTTTCTGATGTTCTTATTTCTATTCCGCGTTTCAGATGTTTATTTATTCAAAGCCTATTGGAAGTGCTTTTGTATCCCTGTTGGAATTGTTAGGATTTTTCTTCTTGTGCTATTATATATTATAAATAATATTATTATTATTAGGGGTCCAAGCACCAAATGATCTGAAATTCTTTTGTTATTGTTGAGGTTTTTTTGTTGATCATCCTTATTACTCATTATTATTTTTCTGCTTTAAAACTAATCATGCCCTGATTCTTTGGGTTCTCCCAAACAAAAAAAAAGCCTCAGGAACCATTTAGCTCAGCCAGCTTAGATTTTTGCTAATTGGCATAATATGCAAAACCTATTTTGCAAACTAGTCCTAGGATTTTTGGCCAATCTTCACAAATTTGTGTCAAACTACTCAGGAGACTGTGAAACTCAATAATTATCAAAAATATGTTAACATTTGTAAACAATATGGTCTCCACGTGTCAAGACAGAGCCCAATTTAGTCAAACAGCTGGAACTCAAGACTGCCTGCATTGACACGTCAGACATGGGGCCGAGCTAAGGTCAAAATAACGGATTCTCAAGAATCATAAGGACGATCAAGCTGAAATTTCATACGCTGCATCTATGTGATAACTTGTAAGTGGATTTTTGATGACCTAATTACTAAAAAACATCACTGTCATCGGCCAATCAGATTTCAGCAGGAGTCTGACAGGCATTTGACGTGTTACCATTGAGCTTTTTTTTACGAAACTTGAAACCCACTAGTATCTGATGCAGAAGTGATCTCACTCATATTAACCACTCGGGGGCGGTATTCATGTTTTTGCACACAAAACAAGCATATGTCTTAGTAAAAAAAAAAAAAAAAAAAAAAAGATGTACCATGAATTTTAATAAGAGAGTTGTCCCATCATGTGACTTCATCACTATTTTTTATGGAAACAAAAAAAAAAGGGGGGAAATAAGAGAAAATGTGTAAGAATATACTGGTTGTGGAGATAAAGGCTAGTTTTTTTTATTTAAAATAGCTATAAAAATAACTATTTTTATATTGTATGGTGCCAGGAATAACGTCATGTTTATTTTTTGCTGTTAACAACCATTTGAGTATGACATGCCAAATAATTCCCTACAGAAACAATATTACGGGTTGTAGTCACCAAGCTCCAAAATTAGACACAAACTGGTAAAAAATCTGGGCTAAAATTGTGTAGTGTGCACTAGGCCTACGCACCACACATAACCAAATAAAAAACATGTTCAAAAATAAATAAATAATCATTTTTCAGGCTATCCACTCCTTCTTTGCATGCATGAGCTCAAAGACGCCCACAAGTGGCTAGTGGCACTGTGATTGACAGGGTATAGGGAATATGCCATCCCTCCCACCCAGACAGCATGGCCAGTTTTACCCTCTTGGACTCCCGGCCACGGATGGCTGTGGTATCGGCGTGATTCACACTCGTAAAATAAAGGCATGAGAGAATATCGTTGCCTCAAATATCACAATACAAAATAATGGCAAGACAAATTTGCTTCTCATGTCATTTACTGCAAAATTTAAAAGATTTGGTTTAATATTCATTATGAGCTCTGCCTCTACTTACAAACAAGGCAGCAGCAGCAGAGGCAGCAGCACACAGAACACAAAGCTTGCGAGTAAGAACCTAACTGCTTTTGGACTTAATAGTTGAAAAAGTTAAGCCAAACAGAAGGAAGCATTAGGCCATATGTCAGAGATAAATGTATTCTTAAAATCCTGCCCGCAGCCTCATTTCATTTGGCCAGCAAGAACTTGGACAAAATATTACTGAATCACCAAAACACCACCATACCCACGGTGCAGCATGGTGGTGGCAGCATCATGCATTAAGGCTGCTTTTCTTCAATCAGAACTCAGGCTTTTATCAAGGTGGAGGGAATCATGAATAGCTACGAATACCAGTTGATTTTAGTGCAAAGTAAGCTGAAGATGAAAAGGAATGTCACATTTCAGCAAAGACCCAAAGCATACATCCAAATCAACAAAGGAATGGCTTAACCAAAAGATCAATGTTTTTGAATAAATTCGTGTTTGTACTCAATAATGCTCTAGAATAGTTCATAAGTATGTAAGTGTGATATATATATATATATATATATATATATATATATATATTATATGCACCCACACCATCAGACATATTCAAACTGAGGATTTAGAACAGAGCTAGATTTTGCTTTAAGTCTTTATCAGTTGAACAATACAGCAATTCAACGAAGAAAATGAATGATATTATTATTCACAATTATTCATCCCCTATAAATTATTGCTGATTTTAAAACCTACTGGTAGTCTGTATGACCTAAGGTTGGGTTAAAACATTAACCCACTGGGAATGCAATAACAACCCTTAACTTGCTTCAGCTGTGATGTGTTTATATAAACACCATCCAGGGATGTGTTCAAGGTGTGTTTGAACCATGGGGAAGACTAAAAAGCTGTCACAAAAGCTGAGAGAGGAGATAATGTCATTGCACCAAAACAGCAATGGGTATAAAATTTTCCAAAGACATTGGACATTACTAGAGACACCATTAGGAGCACTGTATGGAAATTTAACACTCATGGCACAGAAGCAAACTTCCCTGGCTGTGGGAGAAAGCTCAAAATTACGTCAAGAGGCCATAGCCATCTCATTAGGACAATGAGAAAAATTCCCCATGTTATGCAGAAAAGACTTGCGGGATGACCTGGTGCAGGCTGAGACAAAGGTAGCAGTGGCAACCATAAGATCATCACTTAACAACCAAGGAATTCATGGCTGGACTCCACGGCACTCCACGACTTTTGACCACGAAGCACAATAAGGGTCAAATGGAATGCGCCAGAAGGAATTTGGATAGGCCTGCAGAGTTTTGGTACACAGTTGTATGGAATGAGGAAACAAAACTGGAACTGTTCGGCCATATGTATCAGTGGTTTGTCTGGCGCAAGAAAGGCAAGGCTTATGACCAGAAGAACACTTTCCCTACGGTCAAGCAGGGAGGTGGGTCAGTGATGTGGGTGTGTTTTTTTCTGCTGCAGGAACTGTCAATATTGACGGTGTGACAGGCGTCATGGATTCACAGAAATACCAAGCCATTTTGAGGAGGAATTGTATGCCTTCTGTGGTGAACTTGAACCTTGGTGATAACTGGACTCTCCAGCAAGACATTAGGGCCTTTCGCACCGCGGGAACCTTTTCATAGTACACGAACTAAATGTGGAACTACCCACTTTTTGGCGTTTGGCCAAACGCGTACGAAAACGCCCTCACCCGCCATGATTTAAAACGCCGTGTAAACATACTGTAGTGTCAGCTTATTCCGCAAGTATGGAAAACAGCGATAGATGGACGGACGCTGAAGTGCAACACAGCTCTGATCACAGCGTCCTCCATCCTCCGGTTGTTTACGTTGTTGTTCTTTGTTTCCGTTGTTGAACGCCGTGCACAAATGACGTCGCTGTCGACCGGCTTACGTCACTTCCTAGTGCCCACTGTCGGTCAATGATACTTTAATTAACTCTAAAGTTCAAATCTCCTCCTCCTTGCAGAACCGAGTCCTACTAGCAAATGGTCAGTGACAAAGAACAAGTCGACCCTTAAAAGTTTCTTCCTAAAAGCAGGCGATTCTGATCAGCCTAATCGAGACAAAGTCGACGGTTTCTAAAGTTTAAGTCGGCAGCAGAAAGCTTTCTTACCATAGAGACATAGAAAATGAATTGGTGGTGTTTTTTTGCTGGGTTTTTAGCCCTGTGAGAATATGCCTTTTACGGTAACATTTGGGTGTTTCTTTAAATGCATTTCAGTCTAGTTAAAACAAAGCTAAATAAAATGCAGTTGTGTCAAAGTAATTTTTTTTTTTAGCGGAAAATGTTCTTGGTCTTGGCTGTTATATTGCATTTGTATCACTATAATCAATCAATCACTGTAAGCAAAAAACGTTAATGCTTCATTTTATTTGACAGTGTCAATCTTGTATAGCCCAAACTTTGTGGTTTTTCACAGCAGTAGTAATTAACATGTGGAATTATAGTCATTTGTCCGGTAAACTGAATCGTTCCCGCACCAAAATTCATAGGGAAAACTCGGTAATGTATGTTGAATACCACCGTTTTTTTGCATAGCTACCATGAAGCAGTAAGGCCACCCTGTTCCATGTGAATAGTCACTGAGGCTACGTTTACACGACAACGATGTAGTCAAAAACGGAAAAGTTTTGCACTTGCGTTTTCAAAAAGTTTCATGTATACACGACAACGTTTTCAAAACGATTCACGTTTACACATATCCGCGATAACGGCCAAAAATGCTGTATTACGTATGCGCTTGCCTTTACAATAGACACGTACTGCGCATGTCTACATACCTAACACGTACTACACATGCGCATGAAGTCACCGTTTTCAAAGATTCCCGTATTGGGTGTTTACATGGAGACGATAACGGCGGCATTTTCAAAAACTTGCACTTTGAAACCCATTTTCAAAAATATGCGTTTTCAGTCCCCAAAACGCCTTTGTCATGTAAACGAACAGGCAAAACACATAAAAAGTTTCCCGTTTTTGGCTGAAAACATTGTGTAAACGGCCCCTGAATGTAAATGCCCCCTGTGGAGAACTTACACTGTTGCAAGGAGAAAGTTTTATTTAGCCACAGAGATCCTATCAATTCACTAAAAAAGTCTTTAAAAGTGAGAAAAAATACAAATATACTTTGAACTTGTATTGGGTTTTGGAATATTTGCTAATAGGATTCAAATGTTTTGTTATTGTTAGGTTGGCCTGAAAAAGCCACCATTCTGTTCTGCTTTTTAAGCTTATTATTATTATTATTATTATTATTATTATCGGCTTGACATACTGTTCTTTTTAAGCATTCTGTCTGTCTCTTTCCATTTCTTTGTCTTTCATCTTCAAACTTATGCAACAGTTTCAAACTTTCAGACTGGCTCTGTCAATTCAACATCAAAGTTTGTCGTGACGAACTTTACCTATTTAGTTTTTATCATCTCCCCAAATTTCTTCCGTTTTCTTGGGTCGCAATTTCTGACTCAGAGCCACGAAATCCAGCAAAATCGTAGATCCTATACGGGATTAGTGTGCTTGTGCTTTTGGGAAGGATCGGAATTACAGTTGCCGCGTAGCTACATCTCGAAGAGTTTTTTTTTTTATTCCCCCCTATAAGAATACATGGACATTTTTTTCAAAACTGCTCCAATTTGTTTAATTCTCAAGCTACACCAAAATTTACATGGTCAAGCACAAGGACCCGGCATACAAAATAACAGACAGATCACACTCATCCTTCTCTTCCTATCCATCCTCCTTATTTTCCCCATTCATTTTAAAAGGGAAAAGCTAGAGAGGGTGATGTCATCACCACTAGTGCCGAGAGTAAACTATCCGGATTTGCTGTTCTAAAACATTTTCCTCTAAAATCCTTACAATTTCTCCTAGAAACGCCATTCAAGCTTTCAACTGCTGAGCTTCTCCCCCTTTCAAAAGCTTCGAAATATCTAATTGTTTCAAAATATATTTTTCAGGTTATGAACATTTTTCATAATAGTTTGGCACTAAGGCAAGTGAAGAATGCCATTCACTTCCATTCAGAATCTGTCCCCATCAGCTTTGGCTTCTACTAAACGTTCATGTGTTCTTAAGCAGCCATCAACGGGGGCAGTCGTGGCCTAATGGTTAGCGAGTCGGACTTGTAACCCAAAGGTCGGGGGTTCGAGTCTCAGGTTCGGCAGGGATTGTAGGTGGGGGGAGCGAATGACCAGCGCTCTCTTCCACCCTCAATACCACACTGAGGTGAGATCCTTGAGCAAGGCACCGAGCCCCCCACTGCTCCGGGGGTGTGTGTGTGCGCACTTGGATGGGCTAAATGCAGAGCACAAATTCCGAGTATGGGCCACCATACTTGGCCACACGTCACATCACTTCATCAATAAACAATTTCCAATCTATACATTTTTACACCAAACCAATAGGGCTAAGTCTCCTTTCACCAAACATTCCTGGAGTTAAGTGATGTGGTGAATATTTTCTGAGTTTGAGGTGACAAAACTCAGTTGGCTGTAAGAATTTTGCAGTAGGCAGCACACAACCTGACTGTCAGTTAGGAGATCCAGAGTGTCAGTGAGGGCCGGCCAGCCAACCTCTCTCTCTCTCTCTCACACACACACCCAACCACCCACACATCTATTGGTCTGGAGCTGTCAATATGCTGCCAATCAGCAGGTACAGGTGAATCATCATGTAGTGCCAAGACAGTGTGTTGTGCAAGCAATCTTCCTCCCCCTAAAGTTGACAGAGTAAGTTTTGGCGTGTTTTAGTCCCTGCAACGTTTACGTTCTCTGACTGCTAGTTTTCTCTTGTTGACAAACCTGAATTTGTCAGAGGTTTTGGGGGTGTTATTTAGGAGTGACTATGGCAAGAAATTCCAGGGTTTTTCACTGGAAGACTGCATGAATTCAGGTGAGGAACAAGCCATGCAGTCCTTGTTGGAATGCATGGCAGTGCACTTTTGCATGCAGAATGGAAATGTAGTTTTGCATGTAGAATGGCAATGCTTCTTTTCCCCCGCATGTAGCGTGGCCACACATTTTTGCATGCAGAATGGAAATGTTTTATATCTTGCATTTCATGTGGTAACAAACAACTTGTAAACTTGTCCATAGCAATACTGACAGCTCCAAGTAAGCTCCAAAGGCAGCACTCGTGGGTAACCTCTTTCAGCCATTAAGAGAGCCAGTGCTCCTGCGCCTGCAACGTAACCTGAACAAGACAGGTGGCACAATATTGATAAAGATGATGTGCCTCCCTACATCACTTTTCTCCCACCCGCACTCCTGGGGTACAGCTTGATAGCCACCAGCAGCACACCACTCTCAAGCTGTCCCAGTTACTTTTCCATAAAGAGTCAAGAGTCTCTGCAACAACCCAAAGCTGCATGCAGAGTATAAGCAGAAAGAGGACATGCAGACACCATGGAGTCCTGTAACTAGCCTGGAGATGCACAAGTTCCTGGGCCTAGACATTTACTGTGGCCTACTGAAGCCTAATGAAGCCAACAAAAGATCAAGAATTAAAGAAAGGATGAGCTCAATAATTTCCATTGCCAACCTCTTTTGGCAGGCTATAGACATGAGGCAATAATCTGGAAATTAGCAGAATGACTGGCTAAAAGCCACCAACGACTGGGTCTTTCGTGTGAAACCCCTCATGAAGCAGCACTTAGTGGCATGCAAGGCATACTAGGCCTCACCAGAACCTGGCCATCGATGAAAAAAATGGTAGCCACAAGGTCTCGAATTGTGGATTCTGGGAGTAATGAAGCCACAAGTTCAGAGCGTCTGAACCAGTGGAGGCTGCAGCTATCAGGTAGATGTTGCAGATGGCAGAGAAGAGGCCATGCTAGCCAGTGACAACTGTGGACACACCAGCCTCTGCCACGACAGACAAAGCCTCAGCTGGGAGAAGACACTGCGTACTCTGCCTTCAAAGGAAGTAGTATGGCAAGACTATTTACAAGGGCAGGTCTTGTGATGTCCCCCTATGTATTATAGTGGACCGTCTTTGTTTCACTCAGTAGCATGATGTCAAAGACAGCCAAGCTCACTGATATGCACCGGACTCTGACATTATTTTTTCCCCTTTTTTTTTACCATTTGATTCATGTTTTGCAATTACTAGTTTATAATTTGCGCTTTCATACTTTCAGTAAACTGTTATTTATGCCTCCTAAATTCCAACCCCACATTCATGTCATAGAAGGTGGAAACAGAAACTTTTGCATGCCCATATTACAGATGGGACAGTGCTAACAAGTCTCTGGTACTAATTTCAATTAAGGCAAAATGAGATGAAGTTTCAGACCTTTTATTTGTGAAACTGCACATTGTGTAACAGAATTTCACCCTATTGCCATTTGTTATTTCCACTGAGACCTTTTTTCTGACTAGAAGGTTTATGCCATTGGGAGAGCTATTGTGCCATCTGGAGAAGCTTTATGCAATTTGGAGACATTTTACCTGTGTTTGGATAAACTTATAGAGTTTAAGTGGTTGAAGATAACTCCTTCAAATTCTGGTTGCTTACAGACAAGCACTTGAGGCGCCTCTGTGAGTAAGAATTGGATTGTTATCAGCGTTCACTTTGAACATATAAACATTAGTGCTGTGGTACTCGAGACCGGTCTTAAGACCACAAAAAAAATGGTCTAGGTCTTGCCATAAACTCGGGTGAAATTTTACTTGGCCTGGTCTAGGTCAAAAGTCCTAGGACTAGTAGATTTTGCATATTGTGCAAATCAGCGAGAGAGAGAAAAAAAAAAAAAAAAAAAAAAAAAAAAAAAAACACTTCCATGGCAGAAATTACTAAACAAATCATCTTAATCCAAGGAATAAGAGGAAATATTTTTAATTGTACATCTCACGGGTCTCAAGATATAGGCCAAAATGTACACATAGGTTAAGGCTAAAACTGTTAAGCGTGCTGCAATGTGACTGGCTGATGGCACCCATGTTTTTGAAGTAACCTAGTCAACAGTAGAAATCCACTCACAGATTAGCACAACAATGCAGTACAACAAATTTTAGCTTCAATGGACAGCCAGCTTGTACCTAAACCTGCCCCTATTAAAATCTAAGATGAACTGTGTTTTCTTATATGACCGTTGTATTGAAGCAGCGCATCATGACTCAAACACCCAGGCATGTAACCTTTACGTCTGGAAAAAATGATTGTGTAGAACACAGTTGATGTTACAGATTTTAAACTATTTAAAATAACTGTGAGGTTGGACAGCTGACGCGATGAGTGTCAAACGGGCATTTTGAAGCAGAGCCAGAATGTGGATTGACTTCAATAAAGATCAGCATTTTCATCAGACATTTAGCTAGGATTTAGCTAGACATTTTGTAACTGTTGCTATTATATTGTTTATATTATGTATACAAGTTGTTTACTTTTTTCTAAGACTATTTTCGTTATGAAGAAAATAAGTTGCATTTATTATTTGTGAATTTATTTTTTGTCAAGTTTGGTACTTTTATTTTGAAATACTGGCTGATGGTTGTATGTAATGGCTGACTGCATCTCAGTTCCTGCAAGTCAGCAAGCGGCAAACGCGAACGTTGTGCGTGTCGGTGGATGTGTTCTTGCAGAGGACTTGAACTTGAACGTGTGATTAAGGACTATTCAAGACAATTTCTCTTTCATGTTGCATGCAGCCAACAAGGTATTTCGCTTTATATTTGCTTTATGTTTGTATGTTTTGGTTTGTATTAAGTTAATGTGGTTTTGTATTTCATTACTTAGTTTTCACGGTGGATTTGGGGGAAAAGCCATCAAATAAACCAGTAGTACGGAAACCCCTTGTGTCTGCGTAAGCTTGGAATGAGATACACATTTAGTTAGGCCATACCATGGCCTTTCATACTGGTAACATCAGAACAAGAGGAAAGGTCTCATACTTTTGTTTTACTAAGGATAATGTGTACATTTAGTCATAATTTCATCAACCAGAGCATCCCTATGCCTCAATTTCAGGCAAATATGAATTACTGAAATAAATGGACACTGTTGTGGTCTCTATAACATTCTCCAATAAACACTGCATCCTTAGTGAGCGGATACAGACTGCGCATGTGCCAGCTATAAATAACAGCGCAGCTCTATATTAATTAAATATAAATGATAAATATCACATCTCATAGCCAGATACATCACTCTAACATTACCATATAATGCATTTGTCTTAAATAAATTCAAGAACAATGAATAGAGTACAGTCGTACTTACTTAATAAGCATGCAAAATCCGCCTTTCCTGAAGGTAAGTAAATTAACCAACCCCTAAATAAACGTAGCTGTCCGTAGTTCTTAAAGGTCCAGTAAACCCATTTAAAGGGACCACAGCCTCTTTAAAAACACCAGATTATCTCAGCTGAGAACAGACTCTGATCTCTCACTTTTCCTGGTGAGGAATGCACACAAACACACATGCACACTCAGCCCAGGGTCCAAAAGTCTGCCATTTTCCGAGTATGCAGTTTTTGGTAGGCGATATTTCTTCCCCAAAATTATTAATCAGAAAAAGAACTTAAAGTTTTAAATTTTGAGTGTGGGAAGCTAGGTGAAATGTGAGACCTAACTACCAAACTTGGTGATATTTCAACTATAACCCTGTCTTATAGCTGTTTAAGTAAATTAGGCACCTGCTCATAAGAACTGATTGACAAGTGGTGGCCATATTGTTTACCAATGTCAACATGATTTTGATCATTATTAAGGTACATACTGAGTAGTTTCTCTGAGAAGTTCTCAAAAGTAGGTTTTGCATATAATTTAAATTAGCTAAAAATTAAAGCTGGGGAACTAAATGGTTCGAGGCTTTTGTTTTTTTCAGAAGAATCCAAGAAATATTTGAGATAAGAGCTAAAAGTAAAACGCTTCCCTACAGTGCCACTGTTAGGCTGACCAGGCTCTTCCCTCTTGCCCAAGTACCGTGAGGAAGTACTACATATTGACCAAGTTTCGGCTCCGTAGGACCTATGGTTTAGTCTGTACAATCAGTTTTAGTGAAGTAGTAGTAGTAGTGGTAGTAGAAGATGAACCCCTAGTAATAAGAAACACAAATCCTAACCAAACAATATGGGCCCAGCATCTTTGGTGCTTGGACCCCTAATAATACGGATTGGATAACATTCGTTCATGAGCTTTAGCCTACCAATAATTACCATTATTATTTATTATTATTATTATTATTATTATTATTATTATTATTATTATTATTGAAAGCACCAACATTTTGTTCTTCTTATTTTGTTGGCTTGAGCCAACATACTGTTCTCCATATTCTTCTTATTATTATTATCATATTTGAACATTTTTACCATTTTCACAGATCACAATTTTGACAGAGCCACAATCCATAGGAATAGCGTGCTTTTGGGAAACATCGGAATTGCGGTTGCCACGTAGCAATGCTTGAAAGTGTGTTTTAAGCAACCAGGTGGACTATGATAGCAACCAATTAACACTCTAGCAACCAGCTGAGTTTCCTTAGCAGCTGACTAGCTTCAACCTTGCAACCAACTGGGATCATATTGAAATCTCCTGGATACATCATAGCAACCACCTGAGATCCCAAAAGAGCCACCAGGCAACACCATAGCAACCAGGCAGGATAGCATAGCAACCACTTAACATCATTCTACCAACCAAAATGGTTAGCACTGCAACGACCTAGCAGCATCCTAGCAACCTACTTGGTTTGTTTGAGGTGTTTGTTTGAAGTGACAAAATTCAGCCTGCTGTTCAAAATTTAAAATAAACTCCCATTAAAAATGTACAAAAAAAAAAAAGGACTGTGTGTCAGTTCTGGAATGTTGCAAAGGGCCAGTCTCACACAAAAACACACACAATCTCCTCCCCTCCTCCATGATCTAAAGAAACTGTGTTTGGTGTTCTGGAGCACTCAGGAGCGTGTCTACATCATGCCAAGAAGAAAGGACATCAGCCCTGACCTCAGAGAAGCAACTGTTGCTGCTCATCAATCTGAGAAGTGTTATAAAGCCATCTACAAACAATCTGAAATTCACCGTTCTACAGGGAGAAGGACTGTTTACAAATGGAGAGCCTTCAAGCCAGTTGCCAGTCTTCCCGAGAGTGGGGGTTCCAGCAAACTGAGTCCTCAGGTCAAACGGTTTAATGCTCAGAGATATAAAAATAATAAAAATAATAATAATAATAATAATAATAACCCAAGAGCTACATCATGTGACCTACGAGCCTCTGTTAGCATATTAAATGTTTATGCTCATGACAGCACAATCAGAAAAAGACTGAACAAGTATGGCTTTCAGGGAAGGATGGCTAGAAAAAAGCCATTTCTCTATAAAAAGAATATGGCAGCATGACTTAAGTTTGCATCTGAACAACCCACAAATGTTCTGGAACAATATCCTTTGGACTGAAGAGACCAAGGTGGGAGATGTTTGGTCATCATGCACAGCACCATGCTTGGTGAAAACCAAACACAGCATATCACCACAATCACCTCATGCCAACTGGTGGTGGAGGAAAGGGTGATGATTTGGGCTTGTTTTGCCCAATGACCAATTGAGAGGCCATCTGTCCAGCAGCTTAAGGAAATTGAGTCATGCAACAGGACCGTGATCCCAAGCACACCAGCAAATCAACATCTGAATGGCTAAAGAAGGGAGGGAAAAAAAAAAAAAAAAAAAAAATCAAGGTGCTGGAATGGCCAAGTCAACGTCAAGACCTCAACCTCACTGAGATGCTGTGGTGGGATCCTAAGAGAGCTGTGCATAAACGAATGCCCTCAAACATCAATGAACTGAAGCAATGTTGTAAAGAAGAGTGGGCCAAGATGTCTCCAAACCGTGAAAGACTGAAACTCCTACTGAGAACATGTAACTCAAGTTATTGCTCATAAAGGTGGTTCCGCATTTTACTGAAATATAGGGTGTACTTATTATTTTCCCCACCTGGTTTCTGAATGTTGGTTTACTTTTTGTGACAAAATGACTACATACTGAAATCTGTTGTGTATTTTGTTGTAATCTGAGGTTATCTGTTTGTTTACAGAAGTTGGTGAGGACCATACAATTGTTATTTAAGCTCTGACAAAGAAAAATGTAGAACTGAAGAAGGATGTACTTTCATTTTCCCCATGACTGTAGATATTCTTAATAACTATTATACGATCACACGTATATCATATGATCTACAGGAAAACAACAGATAAAGGACAAATTAGTTTTGAAGCCAGCACTGTAGGAAGGGAAGTGTGTCAAAAATCATATGTAATAATAATAATAATAATAATAATAATAATAATGTTTGGGTAAAAAAGATCTGCTAGGATTGAGCGTGCAGAGGAGCATACGGGAATAAAAAAATTTTCAACTCTATTATTGTAGTATCTTTATCTTTATGTAGTACATCTAGCAACACCCTAGCAACCAACTGGGTAACCACCTAGCAAACAAATTGAATATGCTAGCAACATTTGAACATTGGCTTTAGCCTTTTAACCTTTACACGCTTAACTGTTCACGGCAACCAATCAGCAACCCCCTAGCAACTAACCGGGTTAGCATAACAACTAACTAGCAACACTTCAGCAACCACATGGAATATCACAGCAGCGTTTTAGCATTTACAACCTTTATAACATATTTTACCCTTTACATATTAGAAACTTTTAGCGTTTTAACTTTAACATCTATGACAATATCGTTTTTACTCTTTTAGTGTTATTAGCAGGCTCTTTCAAGCCAACGTCGTTTCTTCACTAACTTTAGCCTCCTAGTTTACATTTTAAATGGTGGCATAATCGCTAAAACATAATAAACCATGACAAACCATTAGAAATTTCAATACATACATCAAAACATTTTCTTTACTGGTCAAGCTTTCACGTCTTTATCTTTGCATAAGAAACTATAAATGAAATTTGTGCTTGACAAATCCATAACCCAAGTTATCTCTGCCATCTTGTGATTTTTACTTTGAGATCAAAGTCTATTGGGAGCAGCCTTCTTATTCCCGCCCCTTTTACAGTCTCATTTGAGTGGGTGAGAGCAAAGGAAGTGCTTAGCGCACGCAGTACAGAAGTACCCACTCTGTTAATGAGCACGCTCGCAACACTGGTCCATGCACTCAGGTCAGCCGTCCTTGCACTCTTAGGCCCAATCCCAATTCTATTTTATACCCCCTCACCTACCCCTACTCCTTCCACTTGTCCCTTGTCCCTTGAAACAGAGTGTCAAGGGGTAGGGGTGAAAAAATTCCACTAAGAATTGGGACACCACTACTATACCGTTACACATCATCATATGTCATCTAGGTCCTAATTCTCTCTCTCTAATTGGCAATATTTGAGAAAAAAGTTTAGCGATTTCTAATTCTTGGGGGGACTATCCCCCCTCAGTGTCTTTGGTGGTTACAGCCCTGATCAGACATGAAAATATGTTGTGGCACTATCGTGCAGTCTGGAATGATATGACGTTAGCAAACTTTAGCGATTTTTTTTTTTTTGCAAACATTTCTTTGAATAACATCACCGTAAATATGAACACACGATTGAATGCAACAAGTGATTTATGTTCATTAACATCTTTATTAACGTCAATAATGCTTACATTTGTGGGTCTTTTTGTTCGCTCGGGCAGCCATGTTGCCGCTGTAGCCGGTTTACGCCGAGATAATTCATACCCCTTCGTTTGAAGTGTGGTCCCAAAAAATCTTCGTTTGAAGGGCTATCTGGCCCTTCCCCCTACCCCTCCAACCAAAAGAGAATCAAGACACCCCTACCCCTTCACGTGAACGCGCGAAACGGAGGAGTAGGGGAAAGGGGAAGGGCTAAGGGGTAGAAATGGGATTG
This sequence comes from Pangasius sanitwongsei, assembly GCA_037576675.1. Lineage (NCBI taxonomy): Eukaryota > Metazoa > Chordata > Actinopteri > Siluriformes > Pangasiidae > Pangasius > Pangasius sanitwongsei. Next base: position 3,934,095 of record CM075004.1, on the reverse strand, counting down.
GGCCTTATTAATACTGAATAAACTCCACATTGTGTGTGTGTGTGTGTGTGTGTGTGTGTGTGTGCAATTAGCACTGGACGATAAAACAATCTCAATCTCCATCGCGGTGAAGTCTCCCTCAATAGCGATAAGCTGACGGTATTCAGATTCAAAAAGTTGTCATTTCTATTCTTCCATCTAACTTGCAGAAATAGCCCAACGATGCAGGCTGATTATGCAGTGCTTAGGGTTGGCGTAAAGCCAGCAAGACAGCCAATCAGACAAAGCGCAGTTGAGCCCAAAATGCAACATTCCGTCCAGTGCCAACAACGTCTGTAAACACTACCAACCTGTTCCACTATTTAAAAATCCCACTCAGCTGAATACACATGCAGTGCAAAAGTGCATTCAAGTGTTGTTAGCCAGCCATCACGCAATGGAGTCTCTCCTGAGCAACAGTCGACCCAGTGGAATTTTGCCATCATTATGGGGTGGGGGGAGAAAAGGCAGATCATAAAAACTAAACAGGGTTGCGGGCAGCTGTGGCCTAATGGTTAGCGAGTCGGACTTGTAACACGAAGGTGAACCTGAAGGTCGTGGGTTCGAGTCTCAGGTCTGGCAGGGATTGTAGGTGGGGGGAGTGAATGACCAGCGCTCTCTTCCACCCTCAATACCACGACTGAGGTGGGACCCTTGAGCAAGGCACCGATCCCCCAACTGCCCCCCGGGCGCCGCAGCTAAAAAGGCTGCCCACTGCTCCGGGTGTGTGTTCACGGTGTGTTTGCACTTGGATGGGTTAAATGCAGAGCACAAATCCCGAGTATGGGTCACCATACCTGGCTACACGTCACGTCACATCACTTTACTTGCTACCCTTTCCTTATAATACAGGATCAAGTCTCATTTAAAAATATAATGCTATACTTAACAACTATATAATGGACGCCACTAAAAACTTTTCAGCGGAAAACAGTCAAAACGCCTAAAAATGGCTGAAAAGTTTTTGACTCAAAAAGTTTAGACGGGTCTACAAAAAATGGCTAGACTAACACTTCATAAATAATGTTAATGATGAATATAATTAGAAGGTGATTAAATACACTGGTTTTACTGCCATGTTCCTGCTCTGTCCTGCTGAACACCGAGCACTGAACAGTGAAAATGCAGGCCATGTGCACATCAGACAACTTGTGTATAAAAGGATCATATTGAAATTTGATGTTATGTTTGATTTTTTTTTTTTTTTTACTGTTTACCATGCAATCATGCCGAATCACGTATTAATCCACCATCCATTCCCAACTGCCCATAGTATCACCAGCCCCTACTCTCCTTAAAGATGAACAGTAAATCTTATACTGCACTATTTTAAAAAGGAAAAAAAAAAAAATCAATATTGCACACGTCTATTCCATCCAAACTTAACTCTTGGTAATGGTGTGGTATTTTACCTCAACAAGCTCAAGCTGGAGACTTTTGTGTGCCCACAGATGTGGTGATTAGGATACAACCTTAGAGATCTCACACACACACACACACACACACACACACACACACACCTGAACAGCCACGATTATTTAAAAAAAATAAATAAAAATATCCATTCCTTCTCTCTCAAATCTCTGTGCTGCTTTTTAAAGATCTCAGTTTCAGGTTTTGTGCAACATTTCTCAAGCTGCAGTGACTTTTTAACATTCGACTGGAGGTCACAGGTCATAATCGCCGACCTCCAAGCAGGAAAAACCAAAGGAAACGACCCCTCAGCCCAGAATTCCTACTCAGGACGGCCTCCTCAACTCCTCAGAGTTGCTCCGAGTTAAGCAAGTGCCGTGGAATCAGTGCGGCTGTGCGCTTTAAATGAGTTATGCTGTATATACACAAGTATTTGCTTTAAATCAATCAACATACAGACATATTCGCTTGTTAAATCCAACACTGACTGCACACTTTCGCTGTTTTGAGGAGGAAAATACACATCACTCATCAGTTAGCTGGCTAGCGTGTTGCTAACAGAAGACGAATATGAAGCCGGCCATGTTCCCCCCCCCCCCCCCCGACATCATTCCAATCTCCGACTTCCCACTTCCAAGGTAAGCTGAATGCAGCATTAATGTACATGAAAGAGTCGTTTTATTTATTATTTTTTTTAAAGCTGTACTTTTACTGAGGTACATTTGGCTCTGCTTTTCCAGCACTTTTTTTAATGAGGAAGTCATTCAGGATTAACTGCGCTGGTGGAACTTAATAAAAAATATTCCTCTGTTAAGAGATTGTTGAGTGCATTATGATGTTTAGGTTTTTATTTCACACATTTGTTCTAGTCACATCCAGTCAGACACATTCAAACAGAGCTCGGACCGTCTGGTGAAGTGCGAGCGGTCCAGAAAACCAGTCCATGGTTCTCTTAAAAAAGGTGGTCTGGAGCACAGTTCTAGCGAACGATGGTGCAAGCTGCGTCAGGGGTGAAGGCTGTACTCCATGCCAAGTAACCTGATGGCTTCAAATTGTTCAACTGTTTCTACAAGGCGGGGAAAGTGTTATTATTACTGATATATAAAACCAGACTTTCATAAGACTGGAGTGAGTGAGTACTCAACTCACTCACGGTACAAATGCTTGCATACTGCAGAAAACAAGCATAGCTAAAAACCATCTTCTACGTTTGGAGGTCCTTGTGTGCAGATACTCCTGCACGAGGACATGCTGTGCATCCAGAAAGTGCTGTCCTTCACTGTGTGGCTGTGCCGGAATAACCAAAAAAAAAGAAACAAACAAACAAAAAAAAAAAACAGAGCCCACACACCAATCAGATGAAGCTAGTGCCACCATTTTGCAAACCCGTGTGCACGTTCGGGACGTGAGGAACGGCACGATCGATGAATAGGCTGTTAGGAACTCTGCAATGTGAAAGCAGAAACACAATAATGAGCCCCTCCCCAAATCAAGCCCAGAATCCTTTCTGGCTGCAGACTCAAGTACTCAGACCAAGTGCGAAAACGCCCTTAATTTAACATCTCGTATCACAACCACAAGATTTTCATTAACTTTATCAGAGTTCTATGTCCATATCGTGCAATCTGACGCTGTAACTTCGAACACTTACTCCAGGCTTAAAGGACAACTCCAGCCAGAGGCATGACTGGAACAACGACCCAGCCGGTGAGAATTCTAACACCTCAGCAGTACGATAAAAGAAGCCCGTGACACCATTTCTGGAGATTCATTTGTGCTGGATGTTGGTTGATGTTACATGTTTTTGGAAGGAAATGTATTCAACACCTAATGACTAAGCATTTTACTTCAGGGTCCTGGAAGCTGCATTCAGGAAAACAAGGCAAATCATAGAAAAACTCGACACACACACAAAAAAACAAAAAAAAAACACAACTTTGCAAGAAGTGATGTATTAACACAAACACGTCAGTTGCCTTTATGTTTTTACTGCAGCAGAAACTAAATTTTAACTTTAAATTTTAAAAAGCCCCACTGTTTCCTCATGTATAGCCGACAGGTAAACTTCCCACCGCTACCTGGCATTAACATGCGTCCTGACTGATCAGATCACAAGGAGACTGCAGAGGTGCACAGCTGTTCACATCTGGTATTACCAATGTGTCTGCAGCAACCACTTCTGATCGGATTTACATCGTTTCCAGAGGAGAAAAGCTGTCATTCGGCACATTTATTAGGCCAGTCTTCAGCAATTATTTGCAGGCAGAGACGTCTGAGGAATCTCATCTCACCGTTTCAAACCTTTCACCACATGGTCTGCTAACGAAATTTAACGAAGCTATGAAAAGCAGCTGCTTTTGTTTCTGCTGTTACGGCGTTGCCTTTAGCCTGGCAGCAGAGAGATCTACCATTCACCAAGATTTTCCAAACAGCCTCGCAAAGATGACACAGTTGATTATTTGACCCCTCGCTGCTCTCCGGGATGCACCGAGACGCGTTCGCGTTCACACGACCGACGTGATGCGGCCATACGCGTCCCACACCACCTCCGAATGAGGTTCGAGTGAGCGGATCGCGATGAGTCTTCGAGACGCATCTGACCCCGTTCGCACAGTTACTCAGCACTGTCCGCCATGACGGAATTACCGGAATTACTAGATGACAAATCGGACGTTCTACTCGGAGCTGTTCATGTCCTCAGACTCGGAATTAAGCGTTTCTATATACCAAAATAAATCTGTATGAGATGTTGTAATTATATAACTATCTTGCTACTGATCATGCTGCTGTAACAAGAATTTCCCTCATGGGATCAATAAAGTATATCTATCTATCTATCTATCTATGTATTTTGCAGTTGACAACATTAAATCCCATTTTTATGCTTTTGCTAAATACTGAAGAACACAAAGTGCATCAAAATTATCGCATCAGAACAACTTAGCTACATTTTACTGCTGAAGCCAGTGCAGTGGTCAGGTGGTACTCAGTCGGAGCTCTCAGAAAATTCCTAGTTTACAACTTGTAATTACGAGTTCTACGAAGACGTGAACTTTTCACAAGTCAGAATCTTATAATTCCAACAGTGTTGCCAACTTAGAGACTGCTACAAGATTTGGCAACATTTTAAGACCCCTTTAGTGAATTGAATTTTTTTTTTTAAAAAAAGAGCCGAGCGACAAATCTAGCAACTTTCTGAACAGATGTTAGTGACTGTCGTGAACTCGATACGGCTCTCCGGCTCACATCACAGCTGATATACGAGTTTAGAGAGCAGGTTCGCTCGACTCGCCATCGGTGCTCCTACTCTTTTTAAGACGTCGTTTACCAGGAATTTTTTCTAGGACGTTTTCAACGATGCAGGGCTAGCGTGATCAGCAGGCACCAGGAAACACGTGCTGTCTGCCCGTGACTACGGAGCAGATCTTTCACTGATGCACCATAGCTCCCCTTGTCCCTGCTGATGAACAGATAAAGCCCTGAATAATCTTCAAATCTCGAAACATCAAATGAAGACCTAGATCAAGAAAACGACATGTTCATCGGGGCAACTTCACTATATATATGCGCGTAGTGTAGTTTATATGATTTTATCTTCATTTTATAATGAGCTACAGCTATAACTATAGCTAGTTACAGCTAACAACTCATTACGTTTATTTACAGGCCCGACGTTAGTTTTGCACGCATTCCTGACATTGTTAATGAGTAATTAAGCCAAAAAAAACAAACAAACCCCGACTATACGCAGCTACCTCAGAGTTTTACACAACACACGTTATTTTGTCTGGCCACACCCACTGGACACTTTTAAATGCAATTGTAAATAACTTAAATTAGTGTTTGATTAGTCATAAATAAATTACAGATCCTATACGGTCAAAATTATGTGGACACAACCATCACACGCACATTTTTGCAGGCTGAATTCGGCAAAGCACATATGATTTGGCACAGTTTTTACGCCGGACGCCCTTCCTGACGCAACCCTCCCCGATTTTTTTTGGTCAGGAATCAAACCTTAACCACTAGTCCTCCAAAGCAGCCATATACAAATAAGAGACGATAGTTTAAAATCATGCTTGTGTTACTTTTTTTTTTTTTTTTTTTAAATGAAATTCACTGGAGTTGCTCTTTCACAAGTGACCATATTTTCAAGAAAAAACACAAAACAGCAACCGAGTCCAAATTATAAATCACCATAAAGTAATTAAAGTAAAAACAAATTACGTTCGCGATGCCTTCGCCACAACCGGAAATGCAATGCAATTCGTACGTATGCTTGCAGATGAAATGAGCAGTGTGATAAAGCAGGAAGGTTTTTGTTTACAGGGCATCATGCATCATTGTGAGCCTGATTCCTCGATCTGAAGCTCCTGAAAGACATAAGATGAGGCTATGACTTGCTAAAAGTATGTTTTTACTCTTTCTGTAGATTATAATGGCCACTACATGTTGATGCCACACTGCACATCTCATCTCAGGTCGCGTCTCACAAATAAGTCGGGTTCTAGACCAAATTAAACAACTGTCATAAATATTAAACAAATGAAGTATAAGGCGCAGGAGACGTGCTTGTTATGGTATGGAAAAGCCACGCCAACTGGGGCTATGTTTACATGCACATCAAATTCCGTTTAACATCTATATTCGGGTTGCATGTTTATATGCGTACAGGCATCGGAATATTCCTGTATACGTAGTTGTTGTATGCCTGAGTTGTCGCTCTTAAATACCCAGCCTACACCCAAGCATCTGTTAGAACCCACAATTCTACATATTTCTCCCTTCAGTGGATTTTCAGAATAAGGTGTTTACATGCAACAAATTTAAGATTAAAGATTAAAGCAGGCATGTTCCAGGAGTGGGAATCAGAATACTGTCTTCATCTGAACCAGGCAATCGGATTACACGACTCGAGGGACGGTCCCGCTAGACTTTCAGCATGCGAAATTTCTTCCGAGACCGTTGATTTTATATTCTTTCACAGTTGTGTTGTATAAAACGAGATGGTGCGACACCGATATAAATCAGTGCTTCCTCCATCTTGGATTTTCTGAAGAAGGTGACGCCGTGACGTGTCGATCTTGTCTCGTCACACGTCTTCACGTGATACGAACCCGCACGTCCGAGTTCACCAAACTCTGGAACGCTGCGAAAAGCGAAACTCCTTCGCGCTGAGCTCGCGTCTCCCTGGTCTCCAGCGTATACGCAGACGCGTGGACGGAGTCGATGGAACTGAAACGTACGTGTAGTGTGACCTGCGCTTCGAGTAGAACTAATCAGAAGACTGTCGTGAAAAAAATCCGATTAAGATCGGAATACCGATGCGCGTGTAAACGCAGCCTGGGAGTTGATTCGGTTCATCTGCAACAGCTCAGCCCTCACTCCTCCCCACCCCGCCATCTTGAGCCAACCCAAGCTGCCATTACTACTGAACACAAATCAGCGTGTTTCCAAACCTGCCTTCACAGCTCACTTCAGAGGAGAGGAGTGCACTCACTGAGCTGTTCCACACACCCACTAACGCAAAACCAACCTCTCAACACTGAATGCACAGCTTTAATCCAGACACACCAGGGCCCTGTAACTGCGACCAGCACTTCTCACTAATCAAGTGCACGGCGATATTAACTCTAATAAACGCGCACTGCATATTGCATGATGAGTTCTGCAACACTAACGATCCTGAACACTTCTTATCTGCAACCATTTCACCTGGTTACCATTTCACCAGCTTTACCCCAGTATATCCTATCATATCCTAGTTTAAAGCCTGAATGAGAAGCAGGAGCAGTTTGCTACGCTAACGTTAGTTAGCCGTCTAACGCAGAACCACCGCACAGTTAGCGTTAGCCATAATCATATAGTGCAAACAGGCCGGGTTGCTCTTTCAGCCAGAAATAACAAAATTATTTTCTAATTTGTTCTCTAACAGAGGCAAAGTCGTTCTGACTGCACTTTAATACACCAAACTCAACCAATTCTGTCTTAAAAAACGGACGTTAGCAAGTTAGTCAAGTTATTCTGCTGGTTAGCTGGTTAGCTCGTTAGCTCCCCCACTCTCCTGTTTGTAGCAAGTTTGCAAACTTGGTCATGCAGTGAACCTAAAGCCTGGCTTTTATACAGAAATAAAGTAAGCAGGGGAATCAGCAGCACCAAGCAGGACCAAGTGCAAAAGGTGTGGTGTTTAGTTTACCTCCCTAACTTTGCTCAAGTAGCTAGCTTTTTAGCTTTGTAGCCAGCCTTGAGAAAATACGGTCGTTGCGCAGCTACAGGGCTGCTAACGCTTTTTCCCCCCTTTGCGTGCGCACATAGAATAAAGTTGTCCCTGTCTCAGTGCTGAGGATGTGTCAGCTTGACCAGCTCCGTTTCCACGCTGTACAGCAGTGCTGGTGTGTGAACACGCCGTGTGAAGGAGTGCCGGAGAAAGGGCCGGCTCAGGCAGTTTACACAACTTGCTAGCTACCTTTAAAAGCAAGGCCTTCGTTCTGGCGCCATCTTCATGAAGCCTCAGAAATCCAAACAGTGAGCTGCAAGCGAGAAGACAACACACAAGGCTCGGTATCAGTTTAATGTCGTTTAGTCTTTTTTTTTTTTTTTTTTTTTTTTTTGCTAGCTCAAGCAGAGGAAAATATTTTAGCCGACAACCAGTAAGTTTGAAGAGTGTTTAGACGGCGTTTCTAACCTGTCAATTCCAGCTAAAGTGTCCCTCTCCTGCGCTGTCAGCCTGGGAAAGTCCTCCTCGGTCTCACTCGCTTTTCCCGCCGCCATTTTCTTTTCCTCATCACCAGCAGCGCCGAGGCTTCGAGCAGCAGCGCAGGCAGCTACAGCGAGCGACACTCGGCACGATTGCATGGAATTGCACCGAGGAAACGAAGCTCCAAAAAGGCCACACTTAACGCGCTAAAATTCCCAAACTTTTCCCTTAAATGTAGACCAAAAAAAAAAAAAATAAAAAATAATAAATCAGCCGTATATCCTTGCGGGAAATGAGTTGATCCTTCTTCTCACATTCTTCAAATCATGCATGTGATGCAGAAAATAAGCGATTCATACATAAATGGTCACTCGAGCACAATTACGGCGATGAATTACTTCAAATCATTTCAAACTTCTTTTTGCCACCAGATTAAAATTGTTATAATTGTGTCACATAGGCGAACCCACGCCGTTGCTTTGGACACGCCCACTCTCCGCTGAGCAGCCAATAGGAGGGAGGCAACGTGGTCACGTGACTGTCCTCCTGTCTTCCAAAATTTTTTATTTTTTAAATCTACATCTCTGTTTGTGGACGTTTTAGAGGCTTTGTATTTGTTCAGTGGAGAATAAGTTTTTTTTTTTAAATTTTGCTAAAAAAAAAAAAAAATAAAAAAATTATAATACTATTCACATTTGGAATAAGCGTTAAAAAAAGTTTATAATCCATTAGAGAGAGACGATATTTGTGCTCTCAGTGTTGGCAAAATGTAATAAATACTTTTTACTATTTAATGTTTTATACTATTTAATGTTCATACTATTTAAACAGCAGATCCCGCCATTGCTGTGAAGGTTTTGTTTTGTTTTTGTTTTTGTTTGTTTTTTCACCCACAACCTGTGTACAAGTATCCAGTCTATTCAAACGCGCTTTGTTATTGACAACTCGGCTTTGAATTGCATTTTTAAATCTGCAAAAGTGCAAATGAACGCGCTGTGTTTTATTAAACGTCCGGAACCCGGACATGCTTTAATATCCGACACAGTGACGTGGCACAGCATCACACAGTGTGTAGGCGGGGCGTTACAGTCACAGCTGTCAACATCGTCATCTGACATGGTGATGTAACCACTCCAACCTTAACATGCACTTTAGCAACACCTGGGATGTCAGTGTGAGTGTAAATCTTAGCAACTGTTTTGTTTTTATTTCCTGATCAGGCAAATGGTGGCTGCATGTATCAGATGATCATGCTGTCAAGTGCCATTTTACCAGCTAGCATTTTGGACCTGAGGAAAGAACCAGCTGCCTAACACATGACTAAACCCCACCATGGATTCATGAGTTTATATATATATATTTTCTGTCTTATTCTGGAACCATTCCTATAAGATTCCTAGAGGAAGCTGACCCTGTTGTTGTTGCTGTTGTTGTTCTTTCAGCTGCTCCCGTTAGGGGTCGCCACAGCAGATCACTGGTCCACATGTTTGATTTGGCCCAGGTTTTACGCCAGATGCCCTTCCTGACGCAACCCTCCCATTTTAGCGGGGCTTGGGAGTACACCAGTGGCTGGGTTGGTTCCCTGCCCGGGAATCAAACCAAGGCCACGGCGGTGACAGCACGGGATCCTTAGGATAGGAATCTAATCCTTCATAGGAATCTAATCCTATGACCTAGGACCACTTCTACAGGATTTTTTTTAATGGAATCCATTTGGGTTCCTATTGAGGTCTATATGGGAATTCATTATGACTGCATTAAGCTGGTGATCCACTGACGTCACCAAACTGTTGCATTCTTCTTTTGTGATGATTTTCCATGCTTGTACCACAGCTTCCTTCTGTTGTTTGTTTGTTTTGGGGGGTTTCTCCCTTCAGGCTCCTCTTCAGGAGGTGAAATGAATGCTCAGTTGGGTTAAGGTCTGGTGATTGATTTGGCCAGTCTAAAAACCTCCACTCTTTTAAACTGATGAAGTCCTTTGTTTTGTTGGCCGTGTGTTTTGGGTCATTGTCTTGCTACATGATGATGTTCCTCCCAGTTAGACTGGATGCATTTCATGATTTATACGAACGTTTTCTCCATACACTTTGAAAGCGCAGGCCGTCACTGAGACAACACCTTTCAGCTGTATAGGAAGCAGAATAGCATGCTAATCAGAGCGTAGAGAGGGTAGTGCTGTTGTTTTGGGTGTTGGGTATAGAAGTGGTCCCACAGGATATTTATGTCTTGTCCTATAAGACAATTCCTAAAGGAATCTTATAAGAATTTTTCCAAAATATGATAGAAAGTCTATTTAGAATCCTTTAGGATTTTTTGACAAGGGGTGTGTGTGTGTACATATATACATATATAAAGTATATATAAAGTAATAGGATAAAATACTCTAACTTTAAAAAAAATTGAAAATATGCTAATTTTAAAGAAAACCTTTTAGGATTTTAAAACTCTCAAAGCACTCACTGTAATTCCTAATAACTTACCAATAACAAGACATTATTTCTAATAAAAAAACAAGTAGAGTTCCAATAAGATTCTAAAAATCAATTAAGATCCTACAGGATACACTGAAATCACTGGATTATTTGACAAGGTATTCCTAAATAATTCAGATATACAGCTTCGTAGAAACTCTAAATTTAAAATTACAAACACCCAGGTGTATAATTTTAGAATTTGATATTTTATTTTTTACCCTTTCAATCTGTTTTTAGGATGCCTCTGATCATTTACAATTACTTCACATATTTGTTGGGGGAGGAAAACACTAAACAGTGGACAGGAGGTCAGTCCATTCCAATTCACATCAACCTGACATCTTCACTTGTGGAAATCAAGAAGTAGATTTTATGGTCAGAACAAGTGGATAAACTTTTCAGCAGGGGCCTATTGTGTGGGGAAAAAAGACCACTTAATTTTAGATGAGCAAAAGTATCGGAACAGAGTAGTTAAGGAACAGTCTTAAAGTAAATTATACATTTACAGCATTTGGCAGACGCCCTTATCCAGAGCGACTTACATTTTTTTATCTTATTTATACAACTGAGCAGTTGAGGGCCTTGCTCAAGGGCCCAGCAGTGGTAGCTTGGCAGTGCTGGGGATCGAACTCATAACCTTCCAATCAGTAGCCCAACGTCCTAACCACTGAGCTACCACTGCCCCAGTTAATTAATTAACTATACATTAAGCTGGTGTCACCAAACTGTTGCATTCTTCTTTTGTGATGATTTTCCAGGCTTGTACCGCAGCTTCTTTCAGTTGTTGTTTGCTTTGGCGGTTTCTCCATTCAGTCTCCTCTTCAGGAGGTGAAATGCGTGCTCAGTTGGGTTAAGGTCTGGTGATTGATTTGGCCAGTCTAAAAACTTCCACTCTTTTAAACTGATGGAGTCAAGTGTTGGCAGTGTGTTTTGGGTCATTGTCTTGCTACATGATGAAGTTCCTCCCAATTAGACAGAACGCTTCTGTAGATTTCTGAATTCATTCTGCTGCTACCATCATGAGGTACACCATCAGTAAAAATTAGTGAGTCCATTCCAGAAGCAGCCATGCAAGTCTAAGCCATGACACTACCTCCACCATGCTTGACTGATGAGCTCATATAGGTCATGAGCAGATCCTTTCTTTCTCCACACTTTGGCCTTTCCATCACTTTAGTAGAGGTTACATTTGGTTCCATACCTTTTCCTGCTCATCTCTGTATTTCTTTGCAAATTCCAATCTGGTTTTCTGATTATTACTGCTGATGAGTGGTTTGCACTTTTGGCATGGCCTCTATATTTTTGCTTTTGAAGTATTCCTCGAACAGTGGAACATGCTGGTGATGTCACTGACTGTTGTTTTTGGGGTTTTCTTCACAGCTCTCACAGTGATTCTGTCATTAACTGCTACTGTTTGGGTCAACTTGTTTTATGTCTGGTTGTTAGTACACTAGTGGTTTCTTTCTTTCTTTTTCAGCACATTCCAAATTGTTGTATTGGTTATGCCCAATGCTTGTTCAATGGCTCTGACCTATTTTCCCTCTTTTTTCACCTTAAAAATGGTTTGCTGTTCTCCCATAGACAGCTCTCTGGTCTTCATGTTGGTTTAACCTTTTTAACAACAAATACATTCTTCACAGGTAAAACCCAGGGCTCAAACCAAGAGTAGACATTCAGAGCTATTAATTGTTTAAACAATCAATCTAACAGAGCAACAAGAAACATCTGTCAGTCACATGTTCCAATATTTTTGATCACTAGAAAAATGGGTGACTTTTCTGCCATGTTCTAAGTATTTTCTTTAACACATCTAGATATAAATATCAGGAAATGAAAGGTGAAACTCCGATCTGTCGTCTCATTATCTTTTGATCTCTAACCTAAATGTCTTCAGTGTATAGCAAAAACAAAAGGATTGGTCTTGCCATTCCAATACTTTCACCGGGGACTGTACATAAAATATTTCAAACTTGTTTCTGTACACACTGTATTTAAATATTTCTCTGTTAAGAATGGAGGATAAAAATATAACAAGTAAATGCCTACCTGGAAGATTGCCTAATTTGTCCAAAACACTAAGTAAAGGTCTTTAGCACGCTATTGAAGTATTACTATTTTCTCACCGTAATTATTACTGTGATACAGTTTACAGTACTAGAATGTTTTGGTTTTTTTTTAATTTAGAGGAAAATATAAATAGAATGCCTATAGTTTGTGGTAAATTTCCAATTGAATTATATATTCAATTTTAAATTGATTACATTTACTTTTTTGGTCATTAATCTATACACAGTAATCCATAATATCAAGGTGAAAGCATGTTTTTAGAATTTTTTTTTTTTTTCAAAATGTATTAAAACTCAGAAATTTAAATCTCATTTAGATAAGCTTTCAGACCCTTTATTCAGTACTTTGTAGAAGCACCTTTGGCAGCAGTTATAGCTTTGAGTCTTCTTGGGTTAGTCCCTAAAAGCTTAGATTTGAGCAGCTTCTCCCATTTGTCCTGGCAGACCTTCTCAAGCTCAGTCAGATTGGATAGCCATCATCTGTGAATTGCCATCTTCAGGTCTCTCCACAGATGTTCTGTGGGGTCAGTTCAGGGCTCTGGCTGTGCCACTCAAGCCCATTCAGCATTGTCTTGGCTGTATGTTCTATTTCATTGTTATGCTGAAAGATTAACTTTCACCCTAGTCTGACTCTGACACCATTCATCTTTCATTTGTTCAACCAGTTTCTACTTCCCTGCTGCCAGGAGACACCCCCACACCATGAAGCTGCCACCACCATACTTCACCTTTAGGGATGGTAACAGCCAGTTGATGAGCAAGTACCTGGTTTTCACCAGATGTAGCACTAGCTCTAGAGTGGCCGTTGGGTTCTTGGTCACTTTCCCGACCAAGGCCCTACTGAGTTTGGCCAGACAGCCAGCTCTAGGAAGAGCTCCGGTGGTTTCAAACTTCTTCCATTTCACAATGATACAGAAAATTGTGCAAAAAGTGAAGGGCTCTGAATCCCAAAAACATGGCAGTAGGCAGATTGGCTACACTAATTTGCCCTAGGTGTGAATGTTTGCAATGCTGTGTGATGGACTGGCTTTCCAACCAGGCTGTATACTCCTTTGTGCCCAGCATGCCTTGGAATAGGCCCCAGATCCACTGTGACTCTGACCAGGAAAAAAAAAAAGGTTACCGAAGATGAATGAATCAATTTATAGAAAGGGAGCACGGAGTAGTTGTAGAAATAAGAAGACTTGATTGGCCATTTAACCATTTCCATTCCAAGAACACGGAAACACACAAGATGAGGATGAGGCCTACTGGTAGGGTGGCACAGGGCAGTGGTAGCTCAGTGGTTAAGCTGTTGGACTACTGATTGGAAGGTCATGAGTTCAATCCCCAACACCACCAAGCTGCCACTGCTGGGCCCTTGACCAAGGCCCTCAACTGCTCAGTTGTATAAATGAGATAATTGTAAGTCACTCTGGACAAGGGGGAATTTCCCAGGCTACACTGCAGAGAAATATTCCATGGCCAGTTATATTGTGATGGGTAGCACCATCCAAGTGCAGTCACAGGGAACACATTATACCTATAATTAGCCAATAATTACTTTCTGTTGATTCCGCATGTATAATACTGTTGTTTAACCTTTGTTTCATTTTGTATTGCACAGTATATTATTACACATTACTGCAGTTTGGCAATTGCATTACCATGTATTCCCGGATTGTGCCAGCTATAGCTGCATCTAACCAAATCACCCTAAATTGGGCTGGGCTGTGTTTTGGTACTACTAATTATTCCTGTAATCATGCATTTGGTCCACCACCTCCTCTCATGTACTGGGTACCTTTTTCAGAGAGTTTAAAAAAAAAAAAAAAAAAGCATCTACCATATGACAAGGAGGAATTTTGATATTACAGGTACAAACTACGATTGCACCTGCCAGTTTATTTTAATTTTACATTGTGCATCACAAGATTAGAGGTTTAAAAGGTTTATTCATTACATCACTATTCACAGTCACTATTTAACTGGAAGAAAGTGGAGAAAAATATAATTTCTCACCCATGGATATGCTGTCATTGTAAGTTTATTTAATCCTCTGAACTCATCATATTCAACACCAGTAGACTCGGATCAATCTATGGTCATGATTCCGGCCACTGTCACACCCTGCACAGACTATTCATAAAATTCTGCCTATGTGCAAGAATGTCCTCTGCTGGTGAAACAATAATATGTCTTCATCATCAGTGTTAGGATCTCGGTCCTGAGGTAGACTTTGCCATTATCGTTTTATAAGTGACTGCTGAAATGATTAAGGAGCAGCGTCTGAAACAGGCCATGTTTATATCCATGCACAGTCAATTCTACTTCAATATTATTTGCATTGCACTTAAATGTTAGCCTTCTGCTCCGGTTGTGCAAGTGCAACATTCTGCATATGTTAAAAGCTGATCTGCACCTTAGTTACACGGTACACCTGTGTGTGTGTTACTTATTAAAATGAGATATCTGCTTTTTGTTATGGCTTCACTTTTTAAAAAGGAACATTGTCCTCTCCCTTTTGTTGTCTTGCCGTGAGGAATATTCTCCTGCGCGTCTCCGTTTTCACCAAGCATGCCATCAGTTTTATAAGTTTGATTGGTAATCTTTGTGCTAAGGTGGAATTGATCATGAAATAATGGCTACATAACAAATTTAACAGCAGATCACATGTGAATCTCTCTTAGGAACATCTAGATTTTCGCAAGACATCAGGGGTCTCTCTCTCTGCGTCTCTCACACACGCACAGTGGTGTCATATTTATTTGTCCTGACTGTTTGTTTACTCTGGCTACAACAGTTTGCAAAAGACAAAGTACATTAAACTGACTAATATTTCAACACAAACAATAATTGCCTGTTTTGACAAATAATTTACATTTTTCCTTCCCATATCTGTTGGCACGTCTGTAGTATTTTATCCGATAAACTCACAGGTTACTTCACATCACATTGCACTTTGCCATTTCTAACTTTATTTTCATAAAATCATAAAGAACATACAGTGCACAATGTTTAAACTAGTACACAAAGCAAATTTTCACTCTATGGGCTCCACTGTTTTGTTTTGTTTTTTTCCATTGTTGTTGTCGTCGTCATGAGGTGGTGAATCAAAAACCTCATTTCCTGTCCAGTGCACTTTATTTAAACTCAACTGCATTGTAATTAAGACTAACTGAATTTAGCACCAAAACAGAGAACAAGGTTTCCAAATGCCAAATTTCTGCAAATGCAACAGAAGGACCACATGTTTTTCCTTAAGATTGCCATCAGCCAGACACTCACTGGGGGCAAAAATTAAATTACTTATTTAAAAAACAAAACAAAACAAAAAAAAACCAAAAACAAACAAACCCTGGTTTAATTTGCACTGATATAATCAGAAAATTATTTTAACCTGTTGTCCAAACCTTGGCATGGTTGTTTAGTTTTGGCTGTCAATTCATTTCTTTGATAGGAGGAATATTTGGCCAGAAGTCTATAAGTGAGGATTTTGACTGATTTCAAAATGACCTTAAACATTAAAAAGCTCACACTACCCCGAAAAATAGAAGTTTCACGCATACAGGTGGCATTCAACATTCAAGTACCAGTGTTTTTGTACGGTCTTTTGGTCAAGTTAACATGAAACGATCACTTTTAGGTTTATAAAAATAAATATTTCTCAAAAATGCTTAATAAATTACACAAACTAGCAGCAAAAAGTAGAATCTAGTAATCTGTGTGCAAGTAGCTAAATTCCCCATTGCCGATTCCCTGGTCCCAAATTAATCCTGGCTAAATATTGAGAACCCTTCCGTTTTGTAAACAAGCTGCATTTTTTTTTTTTTTACAGTCTTTACACAGAATATTGGAAGCTTAAGGACACACACACTGAAGACTTTTATATAAAACTCTTGATGTGCAATAAAATAACTTTTTGTAAAACTTGATGGGCAGAACATACAAGGGCCTACACCTAAATAGCACCACTTGTCTCAAGTTACCACAATACTGGTCAAGTGCATCCACTTCAGTTCACCATTTTCACCTAAACTTTTTTTTTTTTTTTTTTTTTTTTTTTAAATGTCAAAAAGGCACAACATACTTGAGGAAATCTATTGCACTTCAGTAAAATGTAGTATCACGCCCCCCCCCTCCTTCACACCTCAACTGCTTAAAGGGAGAGGAAATCACTGCCGGTTGCAATGAGTGATTGCTGATCATGTCTCCACACTATCACCGAGGTCCTCGATTAACTTCAGGGTGGGAAGGGGGAACTGTAACCATCACTTTGGCCAAAGACACCAAGAAAACACCAGCTACTGCGAAAAAAGTGTATTAGTCAAAACTCCAATGCCACTAGTCTTTGCTTCCCCCTGTGCATTATTCCTGATTTCCCTTCAGAGGTCTAACAGGGAAGCCATGTCTCTAGACCACAGATGTCAATCTGAAATTCAGTGGGGAAAAAAAAGGTGGAAATGAAAATCTCCATGATGTTCTTTGTTACAAAAAAAGGAAAGCCTGCTTCAAAAAAATTTTTGTCGGACTATCTCCTTGACCAAAAAAAAAACAAGAACACTTGCCATGCGAATTGCTGCAGAGATGGGCTTGGCATTAAGGGCCTTGTCCACTCTGACACCGGTCCGAATATAGCAACTTGAACTTTTCACTGACGCAGTAGTAGTTCATAGTCCACTGGTTTGTCCATTTCAAAAAAAAAAGTATTTAGTTAAAAAGTATAAAACACATAATTGCCACTCCACATAAGTTCAAGTAAGGAACAGACTGAAGAGACTGCACACCTCCAAACAGCTAGACTGTTACGGAGCTAGCTGCCTGAAAATGTTCTGATTCACATAAGAGCATACAAGGTGTTGTGCATCCAAACACTGGCGTGAATGGAGGTACAAACTGCTCACTTCGTGGTTACGGATATTAAATTGGAATGGCTTGCTAAATCTTTTTTCAGGTGACTACCACGTCCCTTAGAGGTACCTCTCCAGGATAGAGTGAGCAAGATTAACATTTTCTTTAAAGAGCTTCCTTCCCTTGTGAAGCAAGGGTTAAAAACCAATGTAAGGAGGGACAGGTACATTTTTGAAATGAGCCTGGTGACCCTGTGATAAATTTGATGTTCAGAACAAGGTTTTAACTCCAGAGCCAAACCTTCCTTGAGTTTGCCAAGGTTTGAGTAATCTTAATTTGTGCCTTCAAACACCAAAATTTTCTGAAGAAATTAAACGAACACAAAAAAAAAAATGAAACTGTGGCCAATTGTCAGCCATCTGATGTTTAAAAAGTAACAAGACAAGAAGTCCACATTCAAAGGCACAGTACATTGACGAACAAATGATTCTCCTTTACTACAAAGAAAGCAACGAGATGTAGTGGAAGAAAAGAAAAAGAAGAAGAAAAAAAAAAGCCAAAACAAGTAACATTTCCACTTTTCTTCCACTTTTTTTTTTTGTCTTTCTACAGACGAGCAAGTCTGGAGACAGGTTCCTCCTGTGGCCAATGTCTCCCGTCTCCTAGAGCCAGTGATGCAGTATTCCAGGATGTGGTCAGAGAATCACAGGTATTAATGTACTATAGAGTTCTTGAATGCTACACAGGGTTTATAGCCTGGCTTAATTACATGTGGTTTCCATTCAGTGAGTTTGGTGTGGGGGCCCACTGATCATGGGGAGTGGAAAGGTGCGTGTGTGGTTAAGAAGTTAGTTTCCCCACCAGTCCACCTGAGAGTAGTTTCCACCATAACCATCACTGTTGTAGAAATTTCCAAATCCCCCTGTGGGCAGAGAATTCCAGATTCCAGTTTTGAGAGAGCACCATGCGAAATTAGAACAACTACAGTGCATACTCGAAACGGAGGTGAAGCAGTTATGTGATACACAAAATATTAAGCAACTTGGTACACATTACTTAAAAGAAAAAGAAAAAAAAAAAGAAAAAGAAGCGCATAACGCTCCTCTGCCAATGAGTGAGTGAAACTAACCCTTAGCACCACCAAATCCGCGGTTGCCTCCGTGTCCACCAGCATTACGACTGCCACGACCCCCAAAGCCTCCGTTAGTGGTGCTGCTGCTGGTTTGACGGTAATCCCTGGCTCCAAAGCCCCCAGAGAACCTGACAAAAGGAAATAAACTTCAGCAAAACATGACAAACGTAAATCTTAACTTGGATCACATAATGAAATGCGAGATCCACTGCCCCATTTGTCAGTCCACTTACCAAAGACTTCACAACAGAAAGCAGAAACAAAGCTGTTACCTCTTTGCGCGGCCACGGCTGCTACCCTTGTGCTGATGCTCATAACCCAAGCTTTCCAGCCAGGATGGCACTTCCTGTTTGGCCTCCACCAGGATGTCCAGGAGGTCTTTTGTAATGTTGCCATTCTTGTCATTAAAGAATGAGGTGGCAAGACCTGGGGAAAACATGGTTTTAGAGCCCACCAACAATCCTCACTCAGGTAAAGAATCAGCAATCAGTGTATTTCTTTAACATTAACATAAAGTTGAATAACTTTACTCCCAACACAATCAGGCAAGTCATTACCAAGGTTTCCCACACGACCCGTACGGCCTATGCGATGAACGTACTCCTCAATGTCACTGGGCAGGTCGAAGTTGATGACATGTTTCACATTGCAGATGTCCAGACCGCGTGCAGCTACCTGCGCGACAAAGAAAATGGCTCAGAAGTAGAAAATACAATAATATACTTTCACTCTAATGATCAGGAAAATAAATGCAATAAAGTAAAAAAGAAAAAGCATACAGCAGTGGCAACCAGGATTGGGCATTTTCCAGAGCGGAACTGATGGAGTGCCTCCTCGCGGTCTCTCTGCGAACGGTCACCATGGATACTGGTGCAGGCATAGCCCTCACGGTACAGAAAGTCCTCGAGCGCATCAGCACCCTTCTTGGTTTCCACAAACACCAGAGTCAGAGAGTCTTTGCCTGTGAGGGGACGCAGGAAAAACTTGATGTGCGTCCATTTGGGATCAAGATCACAAATGAAGACTCTGCATGTGCAATGGTAACTGCAATAACGCAACATTAAATGTAAGGATCCTTTCTATGAAATGCAATGTTTAACTCAATCCGAAGATGATCAAACAGTTCAGCAATTCTAAAAGGGTAAAACATCTGTAGCTTGAAGGACATGATGTATGATGAGGGAATGAAACATTGATCAAATATTGGTCCCATGAACAAAGTGACTCCTCTTCCAACAAACACAACGCAAACAAAAGAAAACATGATGTGTCGAGTGCAAATAATACGCAAAAAAAAAAAAAAAAGTCAAAGAGACCAGAACAGTACAATATATACAGTCAGAACCCCAATATGACC
>CM075004.1:3871301-3903801 GCA_037576675.1 Pangasius sanitwongsei | reverse complement strand
TATATATATATATATATATATATATATATTTTTTTTTTTAAACTGAAAATGACAACACCATAAACGTTTCATGTTCGTTTGAGGAAAAGAAAGCAATCTCTGCTGTCTGCGTCGCCCTGAAACTTTGAATTTTTCGTAACACTTTGAAATATTAAAATCATTCCGTTATCGCAAGCCCTTGCGATACGCATATTTACGCCATATTTCGATAAATTGCGCAGCCCTATTAAAAATGAATAAATATGACATGGAAAAATACTGACTACATTTAAAGGATATTTTTGTCAGAAGACAAAAACTCGCACCAAAAAAAAAAAAAAAAAAACAGTGTGAAAATTAACAACCGGCCTGAGAGCCTAAATTAAATCGTTTAAATTTATAATTACAGAACTTTAGTTTAAAAATAAATGCACTTTGTTAACAACCAGGTTAAACAATACAACACGATGCTGGTTGGTTGATTTGAATTTTTTTTTTTTTTTTTTTTAAAAAACCTTGTTCTGTTGATTTAAAAACCAGTTCAATTAAAACTCCATTGCGCTTTTTTAAAAATGGATGTACTTGCATTATTCTAATGAGAAAAGAATAGCATAATCAGGGGTATAAAATGCTCTTAAAATGACAATAATATCGTTTAATATCGCAATTATTTCTGGGACAATACATCATCCAACCACAGTAGTCCTCATGACAGGGATATGTAATTAATCACAGGTTTATATTAATGTTTTTGTTTTAATTTTTTTTCCCCACTTTATGGTTTTCACAGGGATACAAGCTAAGACTAATAAAAAGATTTATATCTAAAAAAATTTTTTTAATAAAAATAAAAAAAAAAAACAGAGAAACATGTTTATAGTTATTATACTTAAACATTGTGAAGCTATTTATTGAACATTTATGGACGCTGTCTCATGTATCAGCATTTTATACTAGTACTACGTATTAAACATACAGGTTACAATCTGACTAGTATTTGTAAACGTCATATCCGTTCTAACCAGCGCGTGAACTAGTCTAACTAACCCTGTCTAAGTATCTAATAGATTAATTAGTTTGTGTATTAAACCCGAGTGAGCGGTTCATGTGCCACGTTACCTGCAGCTAGCTGTGCTAACGGCTCTCTAACAGCACCAGCTCAGTGTTATAACCAGCTTCAGAAAAACCACAAAACAACAAAAAAATTAAAAAATAAATAACACACAAAATGTCCAGGTTTTTTTTTTTATTTTTTATCTTCCAGCGAACAGAAATGTGCCGCAGGAGTAGCCGGGGAGTGTTACAGGGGAAAACAGGCGGCGCGGTGAAGCGCAGAGCCGCGCCGCCGCCGCCATCATCCCCAGCTCACCTCCATCTCCACAGCCGGCCTCCATTTTAGCCACCAAACTACACCACGCAGTTACACACTCACACGGCTAGCCCGGGTTAGCACACACACACACACACACACACACACACAGAGCTAACACTCACTTCACTCCCAACTCCGCCAATGTTAAATATAATACTAAAAACCAGAGTAAGAAGCTCTTCAGGCTCACCTGCTGGTCTAGACCGTGTGCATTCTCAACGGCCACATGACTCATAACTAAAGAGTGTTGAGGAAGAGTTTCTCTCAGAAACGGGTCCTTTGTTCGCCGGTAGCTTCTGCGCTCCTGCTGCGGGTTTTCTATCGACTTCTTTTGGGTCAACGTTAAAAAAAACTGTTTCCTTGATCAAAAAATGTCTTGTACACATATAAAATAACAAATACTAGTATTCTATTACTGTTTTGGGTTTTTTAATATATATTTATATAAATATATATAAAACTACGATTACCTCGTCTCGACCTAAGCCTTTCAGCTAGCCTGTGTCCGTGATGGAATAAGACCGGAGCGGAAAGCTCGTAATTTTATTGGCTAAGGTAGTATGGCGTCATTGCGTTATAATCTCGCGATATCTTGCGTGGAAAGCGTTCTGACGGGTTTTGCTGTTTTTTTTTTGGGGAACAGCAGCTAATTCTCAAATTATGAGATTATGAGGCTACTTTATGTGTTTGTTTATTTATTTATTTATTTTTATTTTTTTAAAAGAGTGACCACGCTTCATTTTATTTAAGGACTTGTTTACCTGGTCCCCTTAGAGCAATGTACAACAGTCAGGAGTAAGGCTGAAAGCAGGTCTCAGAACAATGATAAACACACACAACATACAACTAAGGGCAAAAGCCTGTGTTCATCTTTTCTTTTTTTTTTTTTAATAGAAAAACATACTTTACAATTTACCTACAAAAAATAGAATCCCAAAGCCTTAAATGAAATGTAAAAATATCCTGCAACAAAATAATTCAAAGCATAAAGCAGTTTATTTTATGTTTAAACTTTTGCCCTGACTTCCTTCAGACCTCATTTTAAGAACAGATTGGCAGATGTCAAGAAGAATGTGTCTAAGGGGTCAGATACTGGAAGTGAAGATCCAAAAGCTGAGGAGCAGCGCTGAAGAAAAAAAAAAGGTTAGAGGCCGTTATAGAGTTCAGCAGATCGATATACGAGTTCTTAAAAAACACTTATAGTGAATTCCGACAATGCAAAAACTGATATTTACCTAACTATTAATATCATAATATACAGTATATCATGACTATTTATGTCAAAAGCCATATTTTATATAACACACTGCACAGACTAAACATTTAAATAACTTTTTTTATTATTTTTAAAGTAATTTTACAGTGTGCTGGGTTTTTACAGTCCTCTAAGGCAAATCAAGGAATATTATCCATGCATCTTTCACAAAATGAGCTTTAGAACAACCAAAATAAAAAAAAATAATAATAATAATTAAAAAAAAAAAAAAAAAAAAAAAAAAAAAAAAGACAATCGAAAAGTAAATCTGATCCTGAATAAACCTTTATTAAACCAAAATGAGGAAATGGGGAAAAAAACCAACAAAAAAAAAAACAAAACAATTTGAGACCTGTCAAGGAGGAAGCATTAACAGATGGGCTGAAAGCAGGATGATCTGTAGTGCTTATTAAGCTGATCACCCGGGTTCATGTGGTATTCCCCACAAATTGGTGAGGATCTTGTCCAGCCCTAACATGGCATATAGCATTACGGTGCCACAGATTACCAAACAGTCGCGGAGAATCAGTATCGTGTCAGGGTGTGACAGTACGTCTGCAAGCCACTGGTTTGGTCATGGCAGGTGTTTCTGGGCAGTCTTCGGCAAGTCCGTGTTTTTTTTCTATAGCAGTCTGGAAACAGTGATGCAGTCACCAGGAGACAACGTATTTCATCACCATGAGAGATTTTAACTTAGATATGCCTTTTTCTTTTGCGTGCAATAGCTATTTACAAAATGTACCACAAATGAAGCATCAGAAAGCTAATAAAGTCTGCACTACCTTTATCTGTTGAACTTTGTTATTACTTGTGGAGCAATAAATGTTATTGTATTGTTTTTTTTTTTGTGCTGAGAGGGGAAGTATAAAAATCTTGCATGGCTATCAATGCTCTAGAACGCTCATGAACACTAAGACAAAAAAAAAAAAAAAAAAAAAAACAGGGAGGGCAACTTTTTTTTTCTTCTTTTTTTTTTTTTTTACAGTAAATATCTTTTTGTAAAAATAAAATACAGACTTTTTTTTCCATTTAAATCAAACACCTTGTCTTTGCAAATTCAGAAATAACCCCTATAAAAGAAAAAAAAAAGCTAAATATTATATTTTGGGCTCGCTTCATCTTTTGCAAGCTTTTTTTTTTTTTTTTTTTTGGTATTTCAAACAAAAGCATAAAATCAAATCCACTCACTCATGAAATAATGTAGTATAGTATTGTTTAGACACTGAGCAGTCCTGCAGAATGCTAGTCGCAGCATGTCACTGACAAGAAACCCTCCAACATCATCAAAATTCCTTCAAAATAAAGTTCTAGGTATATGGCTGCTCCCTCACTGTCTAATCACTGGGCAAGCTTCCTAGAGGTTAAATCACAACTAGGCAAATCAAGCTTAGAGCTAATCTTTTATTAAATGAAACTGCCAAAGTGTAGCACTTTTTCTGTTTCACTTTACCTTTAGTTTAAGTGCTGAAGCAAAAGATGAAAATACGCCATTCCACCTTACGATGGCCGTGACCGAAGCCATTGACGGTGGTGTAAGTGGGGGCAGGGGAAAAAACACAGTGGCTGAAGCAGCACAGCAGCAGTGTTAATGAATCTCAGAGAGGGATTCGTTGCTCAAAAAATCCACCTACATCTAAATAATCTGGATCCAGAGAATTAATCTGAAATTAGGCGTTCTCCAGATGAGAACCTGCATCTCCACTGACCCTCTGCACATAAGACTAAGACAGCTCAGCATTAGATTTACACATTTCAAAACCTTCAAAGACCCCACAAAGAGTTACTGAAGAGCATCAAATTTTATTGGTCTTGTTTCAGTGTGACCACTTTGCTCCTGACCAGATTTCATCCCCCTACAATCAGAGGCATGACTCCACATCCTCATCCCCACGTAATATATTCACAATTTGGCAGTCACTATTACAGGTGTTGGTTACTTAACTGTCCAAATTTATACATACTATGTACACCATCTCCATTCCCTGAAAAATACACTTTGCAGGCGATACATTTTTACACAAAGAGATGTACATAGGCAGCATGTATATGTGTGCATGAGCATGTGTGTGTGAGATTCCTGTGAGCATATGTTCGTGTACCATGCTCAACAGGGACAATCAGTCTTGAGACTCAAATCCACTATGGCTTTGAGCTCAATCTTGATACTCAGGGATAGAGGGATGTCGAGCGGCAGATGTTGTGGGGGAAGGGTGGCGACAGCTGGTGGGTGAAGTGGAGCAGATCTAAGATGTATTTGGAGGTTGTTCCATCCTGGAGAACTGGTGGTTCTAAGGCATGGGCATGCGCCAAAATGGCCATCTGAATCGTGAGGCAAGGCTTGATGAAGGCGGCTACTCTTTTGTCTGGACAGGGAGCACCTCGTCCGTGCCTTCCCAGCTGTCCTGAGGCCTCTGGGGGGCGCGCTGAGGGTTGTTCATGTGCTGGGCAGCCGGACCCGTGTATGCCTGCCCATGGGTGTGGTTGTTCGGCTATGAAGACAGAAAGGAAGACAAAAATGTAAACAGATATTCTGCAGAGATTAAAGACCTCTAGTCTAAAGTCTAAAACTGGCTAACAAATGGGGCACTTACCTGCTGATACTGTGCCCCAGGTGAGTGAGGGTAGAGTGCCGTGTCCTCTGGAGGGGAGGATTCATGGTCATCCGGAGCTTCCTGCTCATCAGGCTCCTGTCAATCACATTCAATCCAGCACAAAGCGTTATAAGAACCACATTATAAACAGAGTATTAAACAGGATAAATAAATTTATCTGAATTGAGACAATGTTCACTGACGGCTCACCTCCTCAGGACAGAGCTCACACGCTTTGGCCAGCGTCATTCTGGCACTGTGTGATCGTTCCAGGAAGTAGCCGTTAGAGGTTTCATTACTCTGCACTGGAGGAGACCAGTTGTTGTAACTGTATTGTGGGTTTCCTGTGTATGGCCTCCTCTCCAGCTCATCGCCCAACCACTCCACTGCCCATGTCCATTTCCTTTTCAAGTCGCCATTACTCTGCAGACAACACAGGAACAATGTTATTTTATTATGGTTAATAACACACGTACTTTTCCAAACAACTATTTTTCTTCATGTGTACCTCCGTTCTGCCTGTGTGTGTCAATAAAGCCTTCGAATTAAGACTCTCACCAATTCTCTGAAGACAATGTCTTGAAACTGGTCTCACAAAGCACTAAACAATGACCTAAGCTTAAAAAAAAATTGTTTTACAGGCTGCTTTCTCTCACCTGTAGGATCTGGTATGCCACAGAGCAATTGCTGAAGAGAGCTACCATGCACTTAATGCACTGATAAGCCCGCTTCTGGTAGTGATTTTTGGAACGCTGGATGGTATCAAACAACCCATCCCGGTCATCAGGAATCCCCTTTAGCACGTTGTGGATTCTGCGGATACAGAAAAAGCTTGAAAAAACATGAGTAAATAAAAGCATATATAACACACTAGGATGTGTAAACCCCAGTGCAATGACTTTTCTAATGCAAGTTATACAGTTATTATATAAATCAATATTTACTACTACTGATTTCCAACAGCACCATCAAATTAAAAAAATAAAATAAAATACATTCATACATACACTCACCATCCACTTTAATAGGAGCACCTGTGCATTCATGCAGTTACAGTGGGGAAAATAAATATTTGATCCCCTGCTGATTTTGTAGGTTTGCCCATTCACAAATAAACTAAGGATCTATAGTTGTCATGGTAGGTTTATTTTAACAGATAGAGACAGAATATCAACCAAAAATCCAGAAAAAAAAACAAAATCAGCAAGGGATCAAATATTTATTTTCCCCAGTGCATCTAATCAGCTAATCATGTGGCAGCAGCGCAATGCATAAAAATCACGCTGCTACAGGTCAAGAGCTTTAGTTAATGTTCACGTCAAACACCAGAATGGGGGGGGGGGTGATCTCTGTGACTTTAACTGTGGCAAGGTGGTTGGTGCCAGATGGGCTGGTTTGAGTATTTCAGAAACTGCTTTCAGATGATCTGGTCCCTTCACACACAACAGTCTCTAGAGTTTACACAGAATAGTCTGAAAAACTAAATACTAAGTGAGCAGAAACACCTTGTTGATGAGAATCGCCAGACTGGTTTGAGCTGACAGGCGGTCTATAGTAACTCAATTGAGCACTCTTTCCAACTGTGGTGAGCAGAAAAGCATCTCAGAATGCATAGCACATCAAACTTTGAGGAGGATGGGCTACAAGAGCAGAAGATGCCATTGGGTTCCATTCCTGCCAGCCAAGAACAAGAATCTGAGCCTACAGTGGGCACAGGCTCAATGTGAACCCAATGTGGTCTTCTGCTGTTGTAGCCCATCCACCTCAGAGTTTGATGTGTTGTGCATTCTGAGATGCTTTTCTGCTCACCACAGTTGGAAAGAGTGATTATTTGAGTTACTATATCCTTCCTTGCAGCTCAAACCAATCTGACGTTTTTCCTCTGACCTCTCTTATCAACAAGGCGTTTCCACCCACAGAACTGTCGCTCACTCACTGTTTTTTGCACCATTCTGTGTAAACTCTAGAGACTGCTGTATGTAAAACAAAAAATCAGCAGTTTCTGAAATACTCACACCAGCCCACGGTTAAAGTCACAGAGATCACATTTTCACCGTTCTGATGTTTGATGTGAACACGAACTGAAGCAGCCTTATGTTGCAGCCTTATGCTAAAATGCTTTAAATGATTTTTTTCACATCAGTCTAGACTCCATAACCCATAATGACAAGGCAAAAACCAGAGTTGTGATTAACAAAAAAACAAAACTGAAATATCACATTGACATAAATATTCAGATCCTTTGCTATGACTCTTGAAATTTAGCTCAGGTGCCTCCCATTTTTCTGGATCATCTCTGAGATGTTTCTACACTTTTTGATTGGAGTCCACCTCTGGCAAATTCAACTGATTGGACATGATCTGGAAAGGCAGCTGAAAATGTATATCAGAGCAAAAATCAAGCCATGAGCTCAAAGGAACTGTCTGCAGAGCTCAGGTACAGGACTGTGTCGAGGCAGAGATCTGGGGAAGGCTACACAAAAAAAAAAATCTGGGAATTTTGGAACACTCTGTGTGTGTATATACACATACACAGAATAAATAGATGTGTGTTCTGCAGAAAAGTAATGCGTACACGTAAAAATACATCACCTGTGTGTCTGCCATGAATCCTCAATCAACAGGATCTGGAGTAGTAGGTCCAGATAAGGCCTCAGCTCATAAGTATAGGAGTATGCCACCTAAAGCAATCAAAACTGTCTTAATGTCACACAAGAAAATAGAAGCCAAGTATACTGACTGGTGTGGCTGGCAATCTGCCAAAGAAACAACTTAGGAGGGATACTCCTGCCAAAAATCTAAAATGTAACCATCGATACAACGGTTGTAAACATGCCTACTCGCTTCTTACAGCGACGACGCAGTGGGCTCCGATTTCCGAAAATTTGAAAAACTACAGTGGTTATGAAGGATATTTGGCTGGGAAGGGAATGGGGGGCAGTGCTCACTAGATAATGGTATGCTCAGGGAATAGAGATAGCTAGCTGGCTGCTGCTAATAAGCAATCACTTTGCTTTGTAAGTAAATCATCGCAATGGAGTGAACAGATGACTCAAGCGACAGAAATGACTCAACGAATAAGGATTTCTTTTGAGTTACTATTGCACAGTGACATTCAACCAACCATGTTCGAGCCAGAATTTACAGAAGAACTTGCAGAAGAGCGACAGGAAGCAAGCAGAGAACAACTCTATGTCTTTCAAAAATAGCAATGTTACATGATTATTTACGTTTGTGTTAGCAACCTTACTAGCCACCTTTCTAGTAGTTACATACAGTAGGCATGGAGCTTCTCTACTTTCCGTTTCTGTATTAAATACAGACAGAATTGCCATTTTCTTGTGCATCCTCTTCCGTGGAAGACCCATTAACTCCACTTTCAAATCTTTTTTTTTTTTTTTAAATGGTCCTCCGGTTTTGTACTGGCTGTACACTCGTAAATATCTCTCGTTTTTTTTCTTACCGCTTTAGTGTTTGTAAACAAAAAGCGATTTCTAACCTGGTTAGAAAGAGCCGTGACTACCATGGCAAATGGGATACTTGCTTATCATCTGACTAAGGCGTCTACTGAGAAATTGATTGAAAGAGATTGATATTAACTAAAACGCTAGAAAGAGATCGATATTAGCTAAAAAGTTATTCACGTATTATTTTAACACTAAAACACAGGGAGTGCTATTTGGCTAAATGAACACTTTGAAATAGTATAACTCTAGAAGATCCTTATGGCTTGACTTCCTGTCAGTGGCTCAGATGAAGACATATATACATATCTTATAGAATCTCTGAGTGTTTAGACTAAAGAGAAACTGAAGGCATGGAGGTGATTCTTACAACTTTCTTTGTGGGAATGTTACATTTTGTTTTACAATTACAACATCAGGGGACGCTGTTACACTGAAGGCCGAGGCACTGCCCATCCATAAACTCTTTTATAATCTGAACAAAGTTAGCTAAATGTAAAACTACATAGATTTGTTAAAGCAATATAAACTACGCATGTTAGGCAGAGGTGGGTAGTAACGAATTACATTTACTTGTGTAAATTTTTTGGGTAACTTGTACTTTTAGAGTATATTTAAAGATGTGTACTTTTACTCTTACTCAAGTACATTTTTAGTGAAAAAACGTTACTTTTACTTTCGCTACATCTGGCGGCGTTCCTCCGTTACGGTCAAATGGTAATAAATATGAGATTTTTTTCAATAGTTAGTTTATATGACTTGTTCGCAAGTCTCGCGAGACGTTGGAGAGGCTGCTTCGCGCGTTTAGTTGGAAGATGATGGCTGACGCAGAGGAAGACGTGTGCGAGTTATCGGAGGCAGATCACCCGCGGCCTCAAGTTCAGTCTATGTTTTCACTGCAAGATGTCAAAAAGAATAGTTTCGTAATGCGATGCATGCTGTGTGCACCAAAACGAACTGACCTCACAGCGTACAAGAATTCCAGCTCCAACCTGAAAAAACACGTAGCGGTAAGTGTCAGAATTATGCCTATTTGAACCCTAGTAATGGTAATTTGGTAACTATGGGCACTTTGACCTTATTGTAATACCACATTTCACACACTGTCCGAATGTTTTTCCTCATATGCGCTCTCGTGCAAGCAATGACAAATATCTTGTGAACCCTACAAACAACACACGTTCATGAACAAACGTTCATTCTAAACGTCTGCACATTTTCAGATCCATTTTCTACAAAACTAAATAAATTGAACAGTATACTGTGACGTCTTGCATTTATACACGAATCCGGACACCTCACTAAAGTGTAGTGTGTATATATATATAAAGCCTATTTTTCCTATTATTTTTACTTACTGCTATTTGTACAAAGTGCCTGTGTGAAATTCAGGGTTTTCGCTTCGTAACAATCAGATCAGAAGTAACTAGTAACTAGCTACTTGAGTAGTTTTTTCATTGGATACTTTTTTTACTCTTACTCAAGTAACTATTACGCTTGTTACCTTTACTTTTACTTTGAGTAAATATTTCCATAAGTACTTGTACTTTTACTTGAGGACAGATTTTGGATACTCTACCCACCTCTGATGTTAAAGTTCTTAGTTAGCACGACCTTTTTACCAATATGACAGTTAGCTACTTATCTGAGGTGATATGGGCATGACCAGAATCATCCCTCCCAACTGCTTGTAAAAACAACTGTCTTGTTTTGGCTTGGAAACGTGTCTAGTTCAATAGTATGCCCAAAAAAAAAAAAAACAAATTCTGGCTTGCATTTAAATATCACTAAAGTCTCGCTGTGTTTTTACTGAGATATCACTATGTTACTAAAAATACTGCTGCATTTTTCTGCTGTTTTTATTCTGCGAATGGCATGACATGACATGTCTCGCTCAGAGGTCCGGATTGGCCAATCACAGTAGAGCTTCCCAATGGTTGAATAACAGATTCTCTTACTGCATTATGGGTATTGTGACTTTGGGGTGAAAATAGGAAAAACGATATAAAAAATCATGAATTCTGATCAAACGCAGACAGTAAGCAATACATTCCCATGTAACAGAATACTACATACCATAACAAATGATATATTACATTTGAGGTTGATGCCTTTAACAAAAGTAGCTGACAGACCTGCCAGAGAAGCTCGCTGAGCACAGTGGATGAGAACTGAGGGTTCTCCCAGCAGCAGAATCGCAGCAGTTTAACCGTCTCCTCAGAGTTACTGCAATCCTCAATTATTTTCTTCACATAGCTGGCACGCACAAACAATATCTCTGCCACATGTTGCTGTAGAGGCATGATGGGAGCTGTAAGATTGGAGTCGCCATATGGGTTTGGTAGAGCTGGATTACCTAAAGGAACGTGACGGTAAAAAGGAATAAAATAAGACAGTCAGTCATAAGCTTAGGATGTAAACCATTGTATTTTTAAAATGTTTTTTTCTTTTTTAGAAAAAAATCTACAGTGGATATAAAAAGTCTACACACCCCTGTTCAAATGGCAGGTTATTGTGATGTAAACATATAAACCCAAGATAAATCATGTTAGAACTTTTTCCACCCTCAATGTGTAATTACAACATATACAATGTAAGTGGAAAAACAATCAGAAACATTTTAAGGAAAAATAAAGAACTTACAGTAACATGGTTGCATAAGTGTGCACACCCTTTTATAATTGGGGATGTGGCTGTGTTCAGAATGAACCGATCACATTCAATCTCATGTTTTTATATCCACTGTAAGTAGGTTATCATGTATTTAGCCCGACTTTGCTAAAATCTTATTTATATAGTCATTACACAGCTTATATTTTGACATTTTGGTTTTCTGAGAATGAACCTGTCCCTGTGAATGAACACTCACCGTTAATTGAGGACTGCAAACGTGATGATACATCACAACATCTCAGCAGCTGAGACACTACGGTATAAAGCTTGCCCAGCTCTGCATACTGGTACTTAATAGGGGGGCCAGGACCCTCATCCAAAGCCACCAGCATGAAGGTAGCTGGCACACTCAACTTCAGCAGCTGTGTCTTTTCTGCTAAACCTACAGACCCAAGAAAGGACATCATGTAGATCCATGATGAGCTAAGCAGGTTAAAACAATTTATTGGGATGGGCAAGATGACGAATTACTCAATTAAGCATTAATTGTATCATAGAACTATTGATTGGGAATAAGCATTTGTAAAACATACTGCATTTGTAAAACACATTGTTAAACAGTTTGACAGCTGATCACACTTGAGCTTTTTAGTTACACTGTCACACCAGTCAACTTGTCAAAAACTCATTCCTACTTGAAACTGGAGACGTCAAAAATGAGCCATGAGGCTCTGAAAAGCTTACCGAGATTGGCATACATGACAAAAAGGTTGAAGTACTGCTGAAGATGGCGGCCATGCTCAGATACCTCCCTCCTCAGCAGGTTAAGCACAGCCCGCAAGAGGTGATCACTCAGTGTCATATTGTCACAGGCCTGTAGCCAAGAATATGTGAAAGAGAGAGAACAAAAAATCTTTTTGTTCTGATTAAAATACCTTCAGGTCTTACTGTATATGTACATTGTGATTTAATAGCTTAAGCAATTTATCACTTATTTTTTGTCTCTTGTTAAACAGTCTTGCGAACCTGTGTGGAGGAGCCTGGTGAAGTGACTGGGGCAGGGCACGGGCCATCCTGCAGTGAGAAGTGTGCAATGAAGACTATGAGCTTGGAGAAGGCTCCACGGACCTCAGCACTTGGGCACTCCAGCAGATATTCAGAGAAGCGTGAGGGGAATGCAAACAAGACATTGTGCGCTAACCAGCTGCGGACATTCTTACTGTGACGTAGTAGTATGCACAAGGCATCATACCTTGACAACAAACAGAAATCAGGTGAGAGAGTGAAAGATTACAAACAGAAATAACATATCATATACACACTTACCACACTTACCAGTCACTAGCAGGGCCTCGGACTACTTTTTTGGTATGGAATCCTGTAGTGAACAGGAATCTAGCAGCAAGCTGAATACTTATCATAGCTATTTCTTCAGCTTCAGGTAGCAGGTAATCTTGACCTTGTCAAAGCAAATAGAGCCAAAGACTTAGCCATTGCATGCAATACCATATGTTTCCAGTGGTTAAATCTGAATACAGTACACTACTAGACTGCTACACTTAAACTGCAGTTTCACAAGTTCATACCTGGGGGTGGGTTCAGGTAGACGCTATTGCAGGTGAGCAGCTTTTTGACAAACTGGAAGTACTCGAGGCTGTACTGCATGCGGCTGTGCATGAACTGCACGTTCTGTTTGCGCACACCGCACTCGATGGCCGAGGGCATCTTGAGATGCTGAGGCTTTGGCACCAGCGTCATCTCCGCTATGTGTTTCAACAGCTCGCCATCAACGCTGACTGCATCCATGCGCTCATAGAACAAGATGTAGGCGTTCCACCAGCGCTTTTGGCGCCGGTATGACATGCGCTTCATCATGTGGTCAAATACCTCACCCATGTACTCTCCACCAAAGCACTGGTTCTTCATTTCCTCATCATCATCCATCTTGCACTCAGTGACGTCACCGTCATCGAATTTGTACCAGCGATCTCGCTGGCCATCAGCACTGTTGCTGTGACGCTGGACGATGTAGGAGTAATAATGGCCACCGCTGGCCTGCCCTGAGTGCACCAGCACTCCTACTAGCCGATAACGGGAGCTTCCTCCCAACTCTGGCTCTAAGGGTGCATTCTGGTGGGTGACTTGGCTCTCTGACGAAACCTCGCTGCTCTCCAGCTTGGCCACTCCTGCCACAGTGTATGGCTCCATGTCTAACTCACGTGGGAACTCAAAGTAATCATTAAACTTTATGGCACACTCACGCTCCCAATCATAGTCAAAACGCTTGAGCTGGATGGCCAGTACTGGAGGAAGCTTCTTAATCAGGAGGCGCTTCACGGTATCAACCTGTGGAAGAAGACACACAACAAAGTAAACAGATACACGATATAGAGTTTAAATGAAAATAAACACTTTACCAAACCAGTCTTTTTTTCATGCTCAGTTGAAACTACACTCACTGAACACCTTATTAGGAACACTATACTAACACTGTGTAGGGCCTCCCTTTGCTCTCAAAACAGCCTCATTTCTTCATGGCATGGACTCCACAAGATGTTGGAAACATTCATTTGAGATTCTGGTCCATGTTGCATCACACAGTTCCTGAGATCTGGTGACTGGGAAGGCCACTGAAGAACACTGAACTTGATGTCGATGTACATGAAACCAGTTTCAGACGACTTTTGCTTTGTGACATGCCATTAGAAGATGGGTAAACTGTGGCCATGAAGGAATGCACATGGTCAGCAACAATACTCAAATAGGCTGTGGTATTCCCTACATTCCCCACACCATTACACCACCTCCACCAGCCTGGACTGTTGACACAAGGCAGGTTAGGTCCATGGATTCACGCTGTTGGCACCAAATTCTGACCCTACCATCTGTGTGCTTCAGCAGAAATCGAGATTCATCCGACCAGGCTATGTTTTTCCAGTCTTCAACTGTCTAGTCTTGGTGGGCCTGTGCCCACTGCAGCTTCAGCTTTCTGTTCTTGGCTGATAGAAGTGAAACCCGAAATGGTCTTCTGCTGTTGTAGCTCATCCGTTTTTCTCCGTGTTACTGTAGCCTTTCTGTCAGCTCGAAGCAGTCTGGCCATTCTCCATTGACCCCTCTCATCAGCAAAGCTATTTCTGCCGCAGAACTGCCGCTCACTTGAATCTGTTCCTTTATTGCACCATTCTGAGTAAACTCTAGAGACTGTTGTGTGTGAAAATCCCAGGAGATCAGCAGTTATAGAAACACTCAAACCAGCCTGTCTGGCACTAACAATCATGCCACAGTCAAAACCACTGAGATCATATTTGTCCCCCATTCTGATGGCTGATGTGAACATTACCCGAAGCTGCCGGCCCATAGCTGCAGGATTTTATGCACTGCACTGAGACACATCATACGGTTGCCTGATTAGATAATTGCATGAATGAGTAGGTGTGCAGGTGTTCCTAATAAAGTGCTCAGTGAGTGTATGTTAACAGTTTATGGGTTGTTGTTTGTTTTTCAAGCATTCATTTTGTGCTTAAATTCTAAGCCATTTTTTGATATAAAAAGAGCATTTTTATTTTCAGCAACCTGGGACACAAGCACGTCAAACTCCGTTTCACTGAAATGCATTACTTTCCGTCTCCATTAACTTTTTCCCTCAGATATTGAACTCTATCATGCTGAATGCTTTCTTTGATTAGATTACTAACCCCCACATTAACTATGGAATGTTTAGGTAAAATTAGATGTATATGAGGGCAAATTGAGACTTGTCATATACATAGGACGTGTAAATAAAGGACTAACAGGCAGGAACATGTTTCCGTGCAGGTGAAGCCGATTCATTATTTGCACTCAAATCACAGCTTGTTTTGATGTCATACAACAGTTTCATAAATTAGACACAGATTCCATCATATCATTCCGTGTCCTCAATTCTGCTCTTATTTGTACACAACTCGGATGAATAAAGGCATTTTATATTTGCAAAATGCTTTGATAAACAAATAAAATTAGGCTTCTGTGGTACTGTAAAATGCACATCTTAATAAAAATAGATACAACACAGATGAACGCGATTAAAAAGCAAGTGAAGAAGTGTCAATGTGAACAGATTTTTGGAGTACCTTCTTGTTGCACTTCTCACAATGATAAGCATTGGCCCCTTCCAGCAGGTCCCCTTTGACATACTGCTCCAAGGAATCTAGGAGGTTTTGATGGTTTCTGATGTCTACATTCAGTGTTGTGAAGGATTCTTCACACTCGTATCTACAAATACATGAATATGACACAGTTTCATCCCCTCCAAAACTTCCAAAATTAGAGAGGACAATAGACATTACCCTTACCTGTGGGGACAGCCCTGGCAGATTTTCTGATCTGCAAATGAGCCACCCAGGACTCTGCTGAGCATGCTGGGATGCCCAAGCGCCTTCAGTGCTTCATCCAGGCTGTCTACCAGAGAGTTAAAAAACTCCAGAGCATCGTGCTGTTCCCTCAGATTGACTGGCTCCCCCCATAGCCTGTAAACCAACATTTTGTTGTTAGATTACAGCACAGTACAACTGAAATAAAGGCAATTTTCTCTGATTTAAAAAAAAGGAGCATTCTCTAGTGATGTTACCTGAACTGTTTCCAGAACCCTCTAGGTACATAGTACTGTAGCCGGGATGCAGCAAGGTGGCCAAATATGACTTGCAGATGGCGCAGCACTCCAATATTGTACTCCTTGCGATCCTCAGCCTTATTGAGAGAGGGCTTGTCATCAAATTGCTGATGATAATTGAACACTTCATCCCTGGGGTCCACATTACTCTGTAGCACAGTGATAGGTTATGCTTGGACAATGGGTTTGCTACCTTTAATTTGGGGGTGGCAAAGAGATTAAAATGCCAAGATGATAATCTGCCAAGCGCCTCGACAGCCAAATTAAATCAGGCCCTTAATCGATCCAGGGTGTTACAAAACTTCCACTAACATTATGCTACCCTAATAAAATAAAACATTTAAACATAATTAAAACAGTCGTAGTCATTGTGCATATCTGCTTTTTACCTCGCTGTCCTGTTTTTCATCTCCAGACATATCGTCATCCACATCACTGCCAGCACCCTCTATGGCCAGAATGCCATTTCGGATAGAGGGAATCATGTACAACTGCTGGATCACAGAGTTCATGTAGCATGTGGCTCCGGCATTCTTCAGACCTACAAAACCTTTAGTGGGTCGCGGCCCCACAGGTGGGAGATATTCCCACTCTGTAAGAGCCTCACAGCCTGTAAAGGAAAGAGTCAATATTATTTACATTATTTAATGAAGAAATGAACACAGAGATTAATGCTCAATTTCTGAACATATAAAAAGTAAAATACAATTTTTCAATTTGTACTTAATAAGCTTAAAATCACCTGATGTCCTAATTTAAACACTGGCCATTAAATACTGAATTAAGCATTTATTCACCCAGCAGCTAGTCATTCCACCATTTATGCTAGACAGTCATTCAAAGCCTTACGTGCCTTGGTAATACATTTCTGTGAGAGTGTCAACAATCTGCTTAAGGTTGCGTACACATCCCACAGCAAGGGCCACAAGCAGCTCAAAGCCAGCATTAATGGAGGCAGGACTGCTGCACACTGGGATCGCCTGCTCGGCAGGGAACTCTCCAGTCTTGACGTACTGTAGGAACACATTAGATGCTGGGAAGATGAAATCATCTACCAGCTCCTGCAAATGTGGAGAGAGAGAGAGAGAGAGAGAGAAATGGGAATTACTAGAAGACCAATATATCCATAAGAATATATATTCCATTTAAACACAAAGTAAACTACAGCTCTGATATTAACCAATTTTAAAATAATCAAGTTACAATGGTTTGGTTTTTGGGATAATTTCAGCTAAATTCAGTTTAATTTTCTTTAACTTGTAGTATACTTTGTACAGTGTACATTATTATTATTATTAGAACAATTAGAACTCGCTGCCACCACTGTTGACGGGGAAGTCTAGTCCTTCACACTGTCTTAAAATATACCTTGACCATGTTTAGCTCAATACAAAACTGTAACCAGATTATCCGGGGGTATCAAAGATAAGTGTACACAAATACACAAATAACCTCTTATTTTTGAAATACTGTACTAACAAGAATTTCCTGCTGAAGGACTAACTGATGGATACATCTCTGTATGAAAAAGAGGAAAGAAGCTGTGGAAGAAAAGTTATTTCAGACATCTGACCTTGCTGTGAGCTTGACCCTATTTGGATCAATGTCCAGAATCTAATCTGCTGGTTATAATGATAATTTCATTCAACCACACGTTCTTGAGATATCACATTAATGAGACTCTCAGACAGACGCACGGAAGGACAGACGAACGGATGGACGACCCGAAAACAGAACGTCTCATAATAAAACCTATATATATAGAAATATTGGAAAAGAAATAAAATAACTAAATAATTTGGCATTGATAGGACATATAATATTGGAGTATCAGTATGCTGCTTACCTTGATGAGGTTGGCTCCACCCTTTTCACAGCCAATATAGAATTTTTTTTCAGGGGTCTGGAATGCTAAAAGCTCCTTGGTGACTCCCAGGTGACCTTCAAGAATGGTCTCTTCCACCCCGGTCTCCCCTGTTCCCTTTACTTCATCCTAGTGAAGGTACAAATTTAATCAATATGAACAGAAAACAATAAAAAAAAAAAGATGAATGGAAATAGCTCCAGTGCGATGTGTGTTCAAGGTATGAGCAGTTAACATATGAAAGTAAAGGAACTGACCTTGATTCTTTTCAACCAGTCGATTTCATTGTTAAGCAGTACTTCTGCATTAGGCAGGTTTATGTTGCTGTTGTATGCATAGTTAAGTAAGTGCCTTAAGAGGGTGAAGTAATCACCAGCATGCTTTGCCCTTTCCTTTGCAGTGCTCTGGAGGCAAAAGACACATACAAAACAGTAGAACATAGACTTTCAATACTGCACACTCAAGACAAGTTAGTTGTAACATTTTCCTCATTCTATTGTCTCTCCAATTTTAATTCCCATCAAATTAAGGATTGCTTTCGTGGTCCAAAATACTGGGGTTATGGAGGCACTGTATTACTGAATAACCAATGGTCTCATGTGTTACCGTTACTGTAACAGACTACTTGATTACATATGCAATCTTTTTACACTTTAACGATGATAATAATAATAATAATAATAATAATAATAATAATAATAATAATATCAATAATACACAACCCTTTATACTAATAATTATATTATACAACTATCTACAACTACTAATAAAAAAAAAATGTAGCCGCAAACAGAAAACTGTCGAGTCCAAGCACTCCACGCAAATAGCGCCACCCCAGTGGCCAGTTCTTGTCAAGACAGAACAATAAAGAGACCATACATGAACATCACAAGACCATCACAAGTTTTGTGATGTTAGCACAACGCTAGCTGTGTGAAATGCCTGCTGAATTCGGATTGGCTGAAGTGTGGCCATGTTTTTGAAATAATTCAGTGACGATTAAATTTTTTTTTGTTTTACAGATTAGCAGCTCAGTGTAGCACACTAAATTTCAGCTCAATTGGACGTTTGGTTCATGAGAAAGAACTACTAGGACGTAACTCCGCCCCCTATTGAAAACCTTTGCAGACGTCCTCAGAACCTTGTACTGAACATGTCTGTCAAGTTTGGTTCAAATCCACATTACCAACCACGAATTACAGGCATATGAGTAAACCGAGCCAATCGTTCCAAGGGGCAAGCTTGTACAGTCTGTGCAAACAAATTCAGCTGAAGAAGAATCTTCACTGTACACCTTATTTTCCGAGAAATGTGCTTGCTTTTATGGGCACAAACATTTTGTGCGGCCCCCAGTGGCCAGTTTCAGTGAGACTGCATCACATAGCAGTGGGTCTGAACCCAAACTACCATTCAAGTTTAATGACAGTGGAACCCTGTCAAATGCCTGCTGAAATCTGACTGGCCGATGGCGGTCATGTTTTTTAAGTAATTACGTGAACATCAAAATTCCAAATGTCAGCTTGATCGGACTCACTTTTGTTGAGAAACAGTTGTCTAACCTTAGCTCCACCCCCTTTGTAATACCACACCCCAAACTGTACATGTGAGTTCAGAATCTTCTCCTTTGTAAGCGTTTCAAGTTTCATGCAAATCCATTTACTCATTCATGAGTTACAGTTGTTTGAGTAAATTGGGCTTCCCTCATTAGAACTGATTGATCTGTGGTGGCCATATTGCTTACAAATGTCAACATGTTTTTGATAATTATTGAGTTTCCCATTCTGCTGAGTAGTTTGACACCAAATTAGTGAAGATTAGCCAAAAATCCTAGGACTAGTTTGCAAAAGTAAGTTTTGCATATTATGCAAATTAGCAAAAAATCTAAGTGGGTGAAGCTAAATTGTTCTTGATTCATTTTTGTTTGGGAGAACCCAAGGAATAAGAAGCAAAAACAATTTTCACTGTAGAACTTACAAGATATAACCCAATATAACCCTACCCTATTCGAGATAATAACCCAAGGCGTAAAACGCTTGTAGCACATGGAGCTACGTGGTTTTTGAGGCTTTTATGTTTGGCAGAACCCAAGGGATCAGTGGGGAAAAAAAGAATTTTCTTTGTAAAACCCACAGTTCAAGAGATATGGACCAAAAGGTAAAACCCTACACTCTAGCACCACCATTAGGCCAATTGGACCCATCTGGCTTGCCTGAGTAGCAGGAGGGAGTACTATGTGTTGACCAAGTTTCATGCCTGTAAGACTTACAGTTTGGTCTGCACAATTTGTTTTAATCCAGAAGAAGAAGAAGAAGCATCATCATCATTCTAACAATTACAAAAGGGTTCCAGCACCTTCAGTGCTTGGACCCCTAAGAAGAAGAACAACAACAATTATATAACCCCTCTCTTAGTGGCGCAACAGAAAAAAAGCAGTGAATTCAAAAAGCAACAGTCACAGCCATCCATGGCCGGGAGCCAAGGGAGCAAAACTGACCGTGTTCTCTGGCTGGGAGGGATGGCA
Source organism: Pangasius sanitwongsei (assembly GCA_037576675.1). Taxonomy (NCBI): domain Eukaryota; kingdom Metazoa; phylum Chordata; class Actinopteri; order Siluriformes; family Pangasiidae; genus Pangasius; species Pangasius sanitwongsei. The sequence goes on along the minus strand of CM075004.1, from coordinate 3,883,491 downwards.
TACAACTTCTACCCTGTCAATCACAGCTACGCTAGATAATTAGGGTGTTTGTGAGTTCATGTATGCGGAGAAAGGCCAACTGTTGCATTATATTGTGTTGCATTATGTTGTGGCTGATGCTGTTGGCTGGCTTCAGGTGTCTCAGAGGAAGTACATGTTAGCCTTCACCCTCCCCAGCTGGTAGTCATATGACAGGGAGAGCTGGTTTGTGGGTGGGAAGTGACAAGTGACCAAATTGGTGAGGAAAACGAGGAAAGAATAATCAATCAAATAAAAAATAACAACTACTCATTAATAATGACTATAATAACAGTAAGTACACATTACTAATTTTTCCGTAATCATATTTTGTACTCACTCCCAGAACTGTGAAGAGGAGGGTGATGAAGAAAAGGAGAGGTCTGTGGCCCATACAACATCTGGTGGCCATGAGGAAAAACTGCTCCTGAGCCATCTGACGCACCGACCTGGATAAATTAAGAGTGCAGTACTGTGATAGCAAGCTTCTGGAGATGAATAATGTAATGTAACGGGTTTTTTTTTGGTTAAAAAAAATGGTAGAAATATGGTAGAAAGTGTCAAACGTGCAGGGTACAAATGCACAAAATGTTACATTTTGAAACCAACTTTCAAGAGGTTATTCTGCAATAATAAACTAGCCAGAAAATTTGAGAACATGGATAGGAAACCTATGTATAGCAACGCAATGTATCTGTGTGTGCTTGGTACTAACTTGCTCTGGCAATGCAATAGCAGGTCAATGATGAAGGTCTGCCAAGCCTTCTCTTTACTGAGTGTATCTAGGGCCGTTGGCATGAGAGCAAAACAGAGTGTCATGGTCTCCAGAGCCTCGCAGCACACCTGCTCATCCTCCATATCTGGCTCATTACCTGCATTAGTCTGTAAATCACCACTGGTTAGAACACGACTGACTGCTCGGCTATGAGATATAGCAAGCAAATTGAACACACCTGCTGTGAGGACATTAGCAAAACAATAGACATTCAAATTATGAAACTGATTGAAAAGCATAGGAAGAGAGTTGGTCTTTTTCCCTTGATTTTTGGGCACTTTTACCTTCTCATATATCTTACTGATCTCCTCATTGGAGCTGAAGACTAGCTGAATGCTTCCACAGCCTGAAGCCCACACAATTTTCTGCACTGCTCGTATTACACTGATGTCTGGGATGTACTTTGATGCCTGGAAGAAATTCTGAGGATGGTGAAAAATTTGCAATGTGTTAAGAGTGATTTACTCTTAAAACCCTTTTAAGTAAAATAACTGCATCCTGGTTTGATAGGTGTTGTGACTTGCAAGTGAAAGATTGGTACCTCGTCAAAGATCTGCTGGGCCAGTCGGATAGCTACATTGCGCAACATGCATTCTGAGGCAGGGTTAGGGATGCTCTGGAGAGCATTCTGAAGCACCAGGGCCTGGTCATGAGTTGCCTGATTTATCTAAGTGACAAATTAATAGTTAATTACATGCACAAATTCTTACTTTCTTACATAAGGAAAACATACTCAGTAGTGCACAATAGTCAATCCAGTGCTTGATATTCCTTACTGGTGATGTAGGGTTGGTGCCCTCCACCACAGGCTGGCAAGCCTCTGCCACTGCTTTAACATGCCCGAACCCAATGGCAGTGAGCAGGAGCTTGCCAATTTTCAGAGCATTTAAGTAGGCACCACGACGCGTCTCCATGTCGGTGTTAGGAAGGAAGTTATTCCTGGTGAGCATCCCCAGTACCAATGGGAGACCACCACTTTTAAGGAAGTTGTACTGGAAATCACTGGCATCTTCTCCCAGAGTGCCACTGGCTGGCATAAGAAGGGCATAGACAACCTAGCAAATGGAAAGTCTAGTTAGGGTTGCACAAAGTATGCTTTCACCAGTTACTCACATTTTTGGCTAACAGTGTTAACTAGTTTTTCCCTGTTACCAGGACAGCTGGCCTAATGGTTAGAGAGTTAGAGAGTCGGACTTGCAACCCGAAGGTGAACCTGAAGGTCGTGGGTTCGAGTCTCAGGCCGGCACGGATTGTAGGTGGGGGGAGTGAATGACCACCGCTCTCTTCCACCCTCAGTACTACGACTGAGTCCCTTGAGCAAGGCACCGATCCCCCAACTGCTCCCCGGGCGCCACAGCAAAAAAGGCTGCCCACTGCTCCGGGTGTGTGTTCACGGTGTGTGTGTGCACTTGGATAGGTTAAATGCAGAGCACAAATTCCGAGTATGGGTCACCATACTTGGCCACAAGTCACTTCACTAAGTCACACTAAGCTAGCCACTGCTACATCCAACAACGACAATTTTTGGATGCATTAGCCACAAATGAAAAATTCTCATTAAAAAAATTTGTCACATACAAACACACACTGAACACAATGAGTTAAACTGCATGCATACCTCAGTAAGATAAAGGACTTGCGAGGGTGAAGGGCCAAAGAAGCGAGAATCTAAGGTGGGACTGAGGCTGTTTTCTCCCAGCTTGGCATGATCCAGACAGATTGCACGCAGGTTCTCCACTGTAGTGTTGTCTAGAGACACACAAATTTCAATTTTCAAAACCAGCTGCATTCACATTAAGTAACATGGCTTATGATGAGAGCTTCTTAATACAGCCATTGCTGTATTAAACAGAAACCTGGAGGTATGAGCTTCATAAGGACCCTGGCTCCGTCCCGCAGTAAAGGCATGTTTAAAGTGCAGCCCAAATCAGCAACTTGCCACAGGAATGAGATATACCGTAGGTGCAGCGACATGATCTGAGAAGGGAAGATATAAGCACATTACTACAGTTTTTTTTTTTTTCCTCCAACTTACCATGCCTACCCACTAGACAGCTCTCCGCTATCTAACGACAGCTACAGACCAAAGTGTGTGAGGGCAAACTTATGCTTCCTCCGAGACACCTGAAGCCATCTAATAGCATCGTCACAGGGCATCGTAACACACTCAGGGGAAAGCGCTAACTGCCCTCTAGTCACACAGATGCCTCCCAGCCAGAGAGCTTGGCTAATTTTGCTCTACAGGACTCTTCTAATGATAGAGAGAATGCTTTGGAGTGAATATTAGCTTCAAATCACACAATTACTGTACACAAGTACAGTAGTACTGAGTTCTCCAAGCTAGAATGAAAGAGCTTGAGAAGTTAAATATTTAGTTATTCACAAAACCAAGCTGGCAGCTCACCACTCCTGGCAGGCAGCTCTCCACCTCTGGGTTGGGCCCATCACTGTAGTGGTTGCCATGGTTCCCAGGTGAGCCCGTGGATGAGTCAGAAGAGCTGTCAGGACTGGAGGGCATGTGGGAGCTGACCTGGGTCAACTTTGCAGTGATCAGCTACAGTGAGATTACAGTGAAGAAGAATAATAAAATTAACCATCGCCAAACATGCTAAAATGTTCCTACTTGTATCCATAAAATACTGTGCTCACAGTTTTGTCTTTGAGATTAAGCTGTCCGATTAGCTTGCGGTCATCAGCTGGGTCCACAATCTCTCCTCCAATGAAAAGCTCAATTTTGGTATGTGTACTGTTGGCTTTGATGCGGTTCAGGATGCAGCGGCGTACTGAGCCAATGGTGTCATTAGTATGAGACCAGATGTCCAGGTCATCCACCTGCCGACCTTGGTTAGGAAATCGCACCACCAGGGTAATGTGCTTTCCACGAAACGCCCTGAAAGACAGCAAGCACAGACATACCAGAATTTAAACATTCCAACCCTCATGTTCTGCTCATTACTTACCACTGTATGTCCTATTGAATGAGGCCACCTTTTGACTTTAACCCAGTTCTGAAATGTACTGTAGAATACTAGATATATATTTATTTTAACTACTAGCATGTTGTACAATATTTATGAAATTTTAGGTCTTGTTTACACAAAGTGCTATAGCACAAACATCACGATAAGTTGGAAGGATGAGACCTAGCTTACCGGGACATGGGAAGAATGGTTCTCTCCTCATGGTAGTCACTGTCACACTCGTTAATATACTCTTTAAGCACAGTCAACACTCTGACCATACGAATGGCCTCCTGTCGAGCACAATTTATGCTGTCCTTATCCCCATCCAGCACGCAAAGTGTGTCATACGAGGCCTTCAGGCGGTCGAAACAAGACTGGATGAAGTCTTCATGGATCTCTACCTGTGAGTCACACAATGCGATATTTATTCATCAATTCAGCATTTTATGCAGACTAGAAAAAAGGCTAGGCCTTTACCTGATTGACTTGTAATTTTGGTCCAAGGTTTGTGTAAATCTCTTTCAGCAGGTCTATTGCCCGATTGGCAATGTCATCACTTCCTTGAATCACAACCTGTGTGACACATTAACACATTAAAAACTGGTTATTTCTTACCAAAGGTGGTGTTGGTACCTTCCTAACATTGTTAGCAACAGTGCTAATGCTCTACTGATCATGTGACATTTGCAAAAATACAAAACATGCAAGAACTTACCCTCCAGAGGTAGTCAAGGCCTATGAGTTCCAGATCATCCATCATGTATGCCCTGCGCTTGGCTACTAGCTTGCCCTCCCTGCAATTCACTGCTTTAAAGAAGCGCTCAAAGCACTTCATCCCATTTTCTGTCAGTAGTGAGGGGTCCAGCTGCAGCACATTGTTCTCAAAGAAGTCCTTGTTGATGTCTGGGTCAAGATCAGGCTCATCACCCATGAGTTTGGAGTACCATTTGAAACAAGCCTCACGGTCACAGAGGAAGACTGCATTCTCTGCCAGGCACTTCCAAATCTGCTTAGCTTGAGGAGCGCACAGCCATAACTGCCCATCTTTCAATAGAAATCTACACAGAGAGAGGTAAGAGAAACTTTTCATGTACTTACTGTCCTACTAAAATTTCAAGTACACACTACAGCATCCTGATACATTATTTAAACCCTTGAAATAAACAAAATACCATTTCCTTTATGGTTAAATCATACCACAATGAAAACATTCTTTTTCTACAAATTTCTAAACACGTGGTATTCATGTCTGAGAAGTATGTACCACCAAACAATCCATGCAGTGCACTGTAACAGGGATGAAGAAACATTCACAGTGCAAACTACAGCGCATACATAGCAATAACAATCAAACTGCAGTTCACAAGCAACATTCATACAATGCATTCATACAATGCAATTCATTAACCTAACCAATGGCACTGTAAAGGAGTAGCATATAAAATAGCAAGACTTCACTTGGACACCTGACCATCACATCCATATTTGGGCCTTCCCCAAACTGTTGCCACTAAATTGGAAGCACACATTTGTATAGGATACCTTTGTATGCTGCAGCATTACACTTTCCCTTCACTGAAACTAACAGGCCCAAATCTGTTCCAGCATGACAATGCCCCAATGCACAAAGACAGCTGCATAAAGTCATGGTTTGCCAAGGCTGGTGTGGAAGAACTCAGGTGGCCTGCACAGAGCCCTGACCTCAATCCCACTGAACACCTTGAACTGGAACACTGACTGCGCCCCAGGCCTTCTCATCTGACATTAGTAACTGACCTCACTAATGCTCTTGAGACTGAAAGGACACAAGTCCCCACACTGCAAATCTAGTGGAAAGCCTTCCCAGAAGACTGACAGTTATTATAACACCAAAAGAGGGGGCTAAATCTGGAATGTTCAAAAAGCACGTGCAGGTGTGATGGTCAGGTGTCAACTTTGGCCTTATAATGTATATTTATGCAACCAGATTTTTGTTCGCCAAAAGAAACACAAAAATATTACCTTTTTAACCAAACAGACATTTCAATATTTTAGCACGTCTAAGTATAATGTCTAACAATGTGGGACCATTGTTACCTTTCTTACCTGAATAAATTAACTGGGTTAATTTAAGCTTAAATAGGTATAGAAGAGGCTATTTCTGACCTCAGGAAGTTGAGTCTCTCCTGGACTTCTTGCACATGGCTGTAGCGGCTGCCCACGCGAACTGTCTGAGGGTCAAAACCTAGATGCTCTGTAGACCACACACAGTTTTACAACCAAAGTTTTGTTATGGAAGTTACACACACGCCACACATGGACACAAACACTGTCTTTCAATGCAAGAAATGTTTAAAATAAGTTCTATTCTATCTAACGCCAACTATAAAAAAAATACCAAGCAAAAGCTTTTAAAAAGCACACATTTGTGCAGTCATTGCACATGCCTTTAGAGAATTGTCGCATGTTCTCCATGTAGGCAGACAGGTTCTCTGCAACCAGTGTGACCAGTGCATGGTTGTGCTGCAGCTGGTTGATCAAGTCATGTCGGTAGAACACATGAGGACTCCGCTGTGTCTGGCTGTCAGGGTGAACACAAACATTCAGACAAACTGTGAAGAACACTCTATAAAAGCAGAGTAAACAGAAGTGACTAGAATTTCAAATGAAATCTGTAATCATATAACATTTACACGGTTCCCACTCTTTTTAAGATATCATTTTAAAGGAAGTATCAGGAATCGTCGATGGATTCCAACTATCTTGATGTCTGTTAAGTTGGATGATTTAAATGTCTCTCTGCAGCTTTAGATGGACAAAAATAGTGTGTTGAATCTCGTCAGGTTTGTTTCCCTTTCACCTATTTTGTATTCTATACTCACCATCCACCTTAATAGGAACACTTGTACACCTGCTCATTCATGTAGTTATCCAATCAGTCAATCATGTGGCAGCAGCACAATGCATAAAATCATGCAGATAAAGGTCAAGAACTTCAGTTAATGTTCACAGCAAACATCAGAATGGGGAAAAGTGTGATCTCTGTGACAATGTTGCATGGTTGTTGGTGCCAGATGGGCTGGTTTGAGTATTTCAGAAAACGCTGAACCCCTGGGAATTTTACACACAAACGGTCTTTAGAGTTTACTCAGAATAGTGCGGAAAAAAACTAAAAACATACGGTCTAAACTGACAGAAAGTCTGTAGTAACTTAAATAAGCTCTCTTTACAACCGTGGTGAGCAGAAATGCATCTCAGAATACACACATCATCAAATGAGGTGGATGTAGCCCATCCTGTATCAGGCCCTCCTCCAGCTGCGGCAAGACGAGGAGCAGCGCGTCCAGGCCCTGCTCGAAGCCCAGACGGTGGACCGGCAGGAGGGTACTCCAGCAGCAGCCCCAGTGGCCACTGCGGCCCACATCACCCTAGCAAAGGTGGGACTGCAGGACAACCCGAAAGCATGCCTGGAGTTGTTTGAGTGTGCCACAGAAGCGTGGGGCTGGCCCAGCTTCCAGTGGGTGGCCCGCTTACTGCCACTCCTGTCCGGGGAAGCCCAGCTCTGTCTCTTCTCTTCCACAGGTGGGTGAATCCAGGACTGCAGGTGTGGAAGTAAAGCCTTGGCCAGTGTGATGGTATTGCTGGGAGCCTGGGCATTTCCAGGACCAATGGCACGTGGTGGGGGCGTTGGTCTGGATCTCCAAGGCACTGCAGGCCTCCCCAAATCAATCTGGGATGTACCGTATACCGGTGAGTGTTCATATCACACATTGGTGTATTTAGGCTGTAACCACACCTCAATTCACCAATGCTTGGATCAAGGGGAGGCATTGGGAAATGCACATTTACATTTACATTTATGGCATTTGGCAGACGCCCTTATCCAGAGCGACTTACAATTATCTCATTTATACAACTGAGCAGTTGAGGGTTAAGGGCCTTGCTCAAGGGCCCAGCAGTGGCAGCTTGGCAGTGCTGGGGATTGAACTCATGACCTTCCGATTAGGAGCCCAACGTCTTAACCACTGAGCTACCACTTCCCCAAATGCACGTTTCGTGAAGTTGAGGTGTGTGCACGGGGTTGTTCATGAATATCCGCTGATGCCGGTCATCGTTAAATTCCGGGGGCAAAAACATATAGTGGAGGGGGCGGTTAGTCCTCGCCTTACCCATCCACTAATCCTGGGGACCAATTGGCCAGGGTTTCAGACATCAGCGAAGTAAATGTATGTGGATGGGTCCTGCAGTAGCGAGAGACAGTGTGGAATGTGCACAACATTCCACGATTGATGGTGCTGGGGCCATCAACATCTGCATCAGGGGGACACGGAGAATGGGGAGGGCTCTGTCCCGCCATTCTTGGCATGGATTCTCCTCAGGGATTTCCCCTTGGAGTATTATTGGGGATTAAATCGATTTGCACCAGCATGTACCACCCGCAGACGGACAGGCTTGTCAAACGATTTAATCAAATGCTGAAGAACATTTGTAAGATTTGTAAGTTCGCTCACGATGATGCTCGGAATTGGGATAAGTGGCTCGAGCCACTGTTATTTGCAGTGCGAGAAGTCCCGCAAGCCTCCATGGGGTTTTCCCCATTTGAGTTATTGTACGGGCGTGAGCCTTGCAGCGTCCTAGAATTCATTAGTGAAAATTGGGAGTAGGAACTTTCTAACAGCAAAAATTACATTTAGTACACTCTTGATCTGAGAGCAAAACACCACACATTGAGTCACATAACAGGAGAATTTGTTACGGCGCAGGAACGTCAATCCCGAATGTATAACAGGGGTACTCGGCTACGGGAATTTGCACCGGGAGATAAAGTGCTTGTATTATTACCCACATCGAGCTCAATACTGCTTGCCAAGTAGCAAGGGCCCTTCAAGGTCACATGGCGAGTCAGGGACGTCGACTATGAGGTAAGGCGAACAGGTAGAGGTGGGGCACGGCAGGTTTACCACCTCAACCTCCTCAAAACATGGAGGGAGGCGGTTCCCATGGCTTTGGCGATGGTAGTTCCGGAGAGTGAGGAGCTGGGACCACAGGTAAATCTTAAAACAGCGGCTCAATCCACCCCGGTCCCTTATGGAGACCACCTCTCCCCGTCCCAAATCACAGAGATTGCCAAGTTGCAGGCAAAGCTTTCCGACGTGTTCTCACCTCTACTCATTTGCACTAATCTCACGGAACACCACACTGAGATGCCCCCAAGGGTGGTGGTACGCAGCCGCCTCTACCAGTTGCCAGAGCACAAAAAAATGGTGGTTCGGGATGAGCCCATGGCCATGCCTGATATGGGGGTAATCTAGGAGTCCCACACTGACTGGTCCAGCCAGGTGGCTTTGGTTGATTGGGAATCGGGGGAATCAGAAGCAGACTGGACGGCTCCCCGGCCTGAGTCAGACAATGGGGGTATGTGGAACCGGGGGTGTGGTCGATGGAGGGAGGAGTCGGAGAAGATGAGTGGTAATGAGTACATCCCTGTGGGAAATCTCGCTCATCAGTGTTCTGTGTTTCAGTGAACGGTGACTAGGATAAAGGAGGGAGGCGACTAGCACAGAGCCATGTGTGCACGCGTGTGTGTTTAGGGTGCTGAAAAATGAAAGTGAAATTAAAGAGCCCTTTTGAATTGTCCCCAGCCTGCCACCCGTTTCCTCATGTCCGACCCAACGCAGGAGAAGCGACACAATCTTTGTTAATTAAAGATAAATAAGATAACTGACATAACTGGAAGACATCCGGAAGTCATCTTTAAGATAGTTAAAATTAAAATTAAAATTAAATCAGCTTCACATAGAGTATAAAATAACAGCAAAAGTGTAACAATTTAACAAGTTATTCTGTGCCCAACATTTATTTCTCCAATTTTACACACTTACTGAACCGCAAACTGAGCTGCTAGCTACGTCTGTGCTCACAGCAAGCTGCAGTGCTGACACAGTAACTATGAAAACCATGATAGCAACATAAGCTTAGGACAGGCTGCATTTTAGACAAAACACTACATGCAACAAATGAAAGTGTCTGACTTGGCAAGTCTACCTAATGAAACAAAATTACACTTTTTACAACCAATAGGCACAACTTATGTTACAGACACAGTGAAAACTCATAGTGCATTATCCTTTCTCGCAGAGGTATTATTAAATATAAAATGCTGCTGACTGACCTGAGATTCTGAGGGGCCTCTCCAAACAGGCTGCAGATCTCTCGGATCTGTTTCAATGCTGGGATCACCCACTTATCATTGGTCCGCAGTTCTTCAATGAAACGGTCAATCCACTGAATCTTCTGCGTGTCCCGGTCCTATAGAGATATGAAAGAAAAGGATGAGGTCAATGTGAACAAATAGAAGAAAATCTTTAAAGGTGTCTTTGGTAATATCACGCATAAAGGAGTCTGTTATTAATTGACTGATAAACAGAAATTACTGGAGAATTTGAGTAATTTAAGAAGATACCTGGGAACAACTGTAGTCCAGAATCTTAATATGGGCACTTAGGGCCTGATCCATAATGTCGACAGGGACATCATCGCTGTGTGCCAGGTTCCACAGCAGGTTAAGCACCTTGTGAGCCATCACACCATCTTTGTCGTCCTCTGCTAGCCGGCGAATCAACTCCAGCAGCTTCTCCCTCTGCTTCTTACTTGCATTCGTCCAGCTTGCCTGTCAATAAAGACAACAGGATTTGCTGCTGTAACCCTAACTAATATATAAACAAAATCAACAATATTTCTTAATCAGTTCTCATCTCATGGACTCATCTAGAATTCAATCCTGTAATGCCTTGTGTTTTGGGTTATTGTAATGTTGGAAGGTGAGCCTTCATCTCAGTCTGAGGTCCTGAGCACTCTTGAGCAGGTTTTGTGTCTCTTGTGTTTTTTTATATCTCTACGTGAAAGGTCATTTGCCTTTTCCTTAGGAGTGGCTACCATTAAGCCCTAATTGGTGTAGTGTCGCAGAGATGGTTTTCCATCTGACAGGTTCTATTGCCCTCTTCCTAACCACCACTGACACTAAGAACTACCTGTATACCTTCTTATGTGTTTGCATATATATCCAGAGAACTTTCATGAAGCAGGATGTGATGCAGTATTTGCAATAAAAGCCAATGTCATACAGCCATCTTCTGTTTGCTTTTCTCACCTTGTGCACATCAGACCCCATATATACCATATATCCACCTGGCAGCTTATGACTACAGTTGGAGTAACAGGTGTCCTGTCCTCCAAAGCTCATCTCTTCTTTACATTTTTACATTTATAGCATTTGGCAGACGCCCTTATCCAGAGCGACTTACATTTATCTTATTTATACAACTGAGCAGTTGAGGGTTAAGGGCCTTGCTCAAGGGCCCAGCAGTGGCAGCTTGGTGGGGCTGGGGATCGAACTCATGACCTTCCGATCTAACCACTGAGCTACCACTTCCCTCTTCTTCTTCCTTGGCAAGTGTGTTTTTTAACACTAGTATATTCATGAATATCCGCTAGTGCCCTTCATTATAAATTTCCAGGGCCAAAAGTATAGCGTGGAGGCATCAGTTAGCCTGCACCTCATCCATCCACTGATTCTGAGGACAAATTGGTCAAAATTCCAAGTGTTGTTAGGGGAATGCTTGTGGATGAATGTTGCATTGGTGTACAAGGGTGTGGGATATTTGTAGCTCTCACTGGATAGGTGGAGCTGGGGCTGTCGGTGGCTGATTCCAGAAGGTGATCTTAACACTTTCTAAATGCAGTGTATACAGATAACATTTGGCCTTTTATATAGACATCATCTACACAATGTAATGATATTATATTTGTTCTGACTTCACCGTTTCTGACCTTGAAGCAGTCAAACAGGTAGTCAAGCTGCTCTGGTGAGAAATCCCAGGCCAACTTAGCCAACAGGTCATGGACATTCTTCACAATGGCCTCATGCTTACCAGCCTAAAATGACAGATATAAGAAAAGACTTCTGATAATCAAGTTCTCTAATATTGGGCATCATTTATCAACCTTTAAGTAAAGTTGTGTGTAAATGTCTGCGTAAGCCAAACCAAACTAAAAATTTCAGCCAGATTTACAAAAGTTTCAGAAACACTGATTTTCTTCGTACTCGTGTATGTATGCTGATGAATGCCAACCACCCATAAATTACCAGGCACATGCACAGCACAGCTGATTTGCATTTGGTGACACCCACAAAACTCCATAAAAGGCAAAGCTCACCCCCAGCTGAAATGACAAGCGAAAGGCAGCAAAAAAAAAAAAAAAAAAAGACTCTCAAAGGTAGTACTGAAAGTTATTTTGACTTAGGTCTATGCCAATAAAAAATATATTATTCAACAGGTAACACTACCTGGAAGTAGCCAAATTATGGAAAAGGTGAATTAGATGTGAATTATGTGAGATGAAATGGAAAAAAAAAAAAATATTTTATATATATATATATATATATATATATATA